>CP092867.1:25991092-26073507 GCA_030710605.1 Cordylochernes scorpioides
ATAAATAATTATTTTTATAATATTTTTTTATGTAATTTTATTTATTAATTAATTAATAAATAATTACATTAAAAAGCTTTTATTCAAATGCACTAAAAAGTAAAAATAAAATATCTTATCTTTCGTCATTGAGCAATTAGATGTATCAGAGTGAAAATAAAAGCGTCGAGAGACGATCATATTTAGAGAAGGGGTGAAATATAGCAAACACTTAATAAAAAATGGTTATAGGTTGCTATATATTCAATCACATTAGGCACAAAATTCAGGGCGGCGAGGTGTAGCTGTTCCCGCTGTAACCTTATAATAATAGCATGGGGGCGGCGAGGTGTAGCTGTGAGCGTTGTAGCCTTATAATAATGGCATGGGGGCAGCGATGTGTAGCTGTGAGCGTTGTAGCCTTATAATAATGGCATGGGGGCGGCGAGGTGTAGCTGTGAGCGTTTAAGCCTTATAATAATGGCATGGGGGCTGCGAGGTGTAGCTGTGAGCGTTTATAGCCTTATAATAATGGCATGGAGGCGGCGAGGTGTAGCTGTTCGCCCTGTAGCCTTATAATAATGGCATGGGGGCGGCGAGGTGTAGCTGCTCGCGCTGTAACTTTATAATAATGGCTGGGGCTGCGAGGTGTAACTGTGAGCGTTGTAGCCTTATATAATGGACAAAGGGCGGCGAGGTGTAGCTGTGAGCGTTGAAGCCTTTTAATAATGGAATGGGGGCGGCGAGGTGTAGCTGTGAGGTTGTAGCTTATAATAATGGCATGGGGGCGGCGAGGTGTAGCTGTGAGCGTTGAGGCTTTATAATAATGGCATGGGGGCGTCGAGGTGTAGCTGTGAGCGTTGTAGCCTTATAATAATGGCATGGGGGCGGCGAGGTGTAGCTGTGAGCGTTTAAGCCTTATAATAATGGCATGGGGGTGCGAGGTGTAGCTGTGAGCGTTATAGCCTTATAATAATGGCATGGGGGCGGCGAGGTGTAGCTGTTCGCCCTGTAGCCTTATAATAATGGCATGGGGGAGGCTAGGTGTAGCTGCTCGCGCTGTAACTTTATAATAATGGCATGGGGGCTGCGAGGTGTAACTGTGAGCGTTGTAGCCTTATAATAATGAACTAAGGGCGGCGAGGTGTAGCTGTGAGCGTTGAAGCCTTTTAATAATGACATGGGGGCGGCGAGGTGTAGCTGTGAGGTTGTAGTAGCCTTATAGTAATGGCATGGGGGCGGCGAGGTGTAGCTGTGAGCGTTGAAGCTTTATAATAATGGCATGGGGGCGGCGAGGTGTAGCTGTGAGCGCTGTAGCCTTATAATAATGACATGGAGGCGGCGAGGTGTAGCTGTGAGCACTGTAGCCCTAATAATGGATGGGGCGGCGAGGTGTAGCTGTAGCGTTGTAGCCTTATAATAATGGACTGGAGGCGCAGGTGTAGCTGTGGCTTTGAAGCCTTATAATGATGGATGGAGGCGGCGAGGTGTAGCTGTGAGCGTTGAAGCTTTATATAATGGATGAGGGCGGCGAGGTGTAGCTGTGAGCGCTGTAGCTTTAATAATGGACTTGAGGCGACGAGGTGTAGCTGTGAGCTTTGAAGCCTTATAATAATATGATGGAGGCGGCGAGGTGTAGCTGTGAGCGTTGAAGCCTTTATAATAATGGCATGGGGGCGGCGAGGTGTAGCTGTGAGTGTTTTAGCTTTTAACAATGGCATAGGGCGGCGAGGTGTAGCTGTGAGTCAATGCAAGTGTACAAATGCTTTGAGTATAATGAAAGTGTACAATTTTTCAGACTTCTGGGTGGTCGGAGTGGCCAAAAAAAAAATTAAATCTTATGTTACGCCTCTTACAAGAAATTGATTAATCCGCCGCGAGCAGGCTTCCATATATTTAAGGCTTATCCCAGTGAACTTTGGTTCTAAGTATTGTAAATTCATGACTAAAATCGAACTATGAATGAATAAATAAATAAAATTACGTTTCAAAAAAATGATTTTATTCAGATGCACTAAAAAAAGGAATATCTTGTCTTCTGTCATTGGAAATTAGATGTATCTGAATGAAAATAAAAGCGGCGAGGGACGATCATATTTAGAGAAGGGGTAAAATATAGCAAACAATAAATTGGCTATCAGTTGCTATATATTTAATCACATTAGGTTCATTATTCATGATGATCGTCCTCGACGCTTTTATTTTAACTCAGATACATCTATTTGCTCAATGACAGAAGATAAAATATTTTATTTTCACTTTTTAGGGCATTTAAATGAAATTTTTAAACTATATTTTATTTATTAATTATTATTTATGAAAGCGCTAGATTTTTTGCTGCAATTATCTTGTTGCTGATAAGGTGTCGTTGATGTACTTATTTTTAGCAATTTGGTTATTTGGCCGTGTATGCTGAGGCGCGTTTATTAAAACAAGAATACATTTGTGGAAACATTGCCTAAGTAATTGGCCTATTTCATATTTGAGAATAAGATATAAGATTCAGAATTCCACGATTTCCAAACATTTTGACTGTTTCTTCACCAACAGATATCGATATTCTAATTGTATTGTCTCAGGATCAGTCAACCACACTTATCTTCTACTTTCAGGGAAGTTTTGGATGTTTAGGTTTGACACCATACAGTCAATTATGTGTGTTGGATTTGACTCCATATATCCAATATCTTGTGAGAATGGTTGATCGTTCTTTACAGAAGAGATGGCTGAAATTCATTTGTTTGGCTTCAGTTTGATGTCAATATTGTTGCTCCTTCTGCAGTTTTGGTGTGAAGAACCAGCTTAGTCCCTTTTACATAATCTACTGCATCACTGTGCAAAGTGATTGTTCTGATTTCTTGAGGTTTATAAATATTTCTGACATCATCAGTTTAATCAGAAAATTCTACAACAGTTTAAATTTCAAATCGTTGGACCAATTTTTGCAAATTTATTTTTTTTATCCTTTTTAAAATACATATTTTTAAAGAAAGTGGCTTGAGCAACCTAGTTGTTTATTCCTTGTATAATAAATTCAATTTAACTCTAAGACGACAGATTTCTGTATCTTCCCTTGCCCACTCTATGAGATTAAAAATGCCAGAATTGTTTTCTTGTTTGCATTTGTAATTCTGCCGTTTTGAGACAGTTTTTCATTTTCTCGCACACAATTCCACACACATTTCTTTCACACAATTAAAATATTTTTATAAAATTCTCTCTGTGTTAATGAATAAATTATTTACATAAATTTTGAATATAGGACAATTCATATTTAAATCTTCAGATAATAAAAGGAATATATTGGGTTGATTAAATATATTTATTTTCCAATATAAGTTGGCTGAACGCGAAGGTATTGCATTTTAATAATATAATATATTGGCAAATAAATATTTTTATTCAATTCAATATATTCATTTTTTAAATCTGAAAACATAAATATTTAAAAACAGATTAATTTTTGAATGTCAACTCTGCAATACATATGAGTTCCTAATTTTAAAAATTTTCTTTGTATTATATATTATAGCCTTTATAAAATTCATTTAAACACTTTTTATTCAACCATGTCCTGCGAGAATTTCAAAACAGTTTCTTTGAACACTCAGAAAAGTCGTATCATTGGCTATGTGAGTGAAGGGCTCTTGTCTACAACTGTCAAGATCTGAAGATAAGTAGCTTTATAAAGTACGAAAATTGTAAGAATATAACTTTAGCAAGAATGCTGGGAACTGAAGTCGTATTATTTACATGCAGATGGAAACAAGCTTCGAATTGTTTCATCAACTCTTCTAAGGCATAGGCAAATTGTCGAAGAAAGAAAGATCCTTAATGTTATGGTAAGAGCTGATCTAATTTTTGTTTCAACACTAAAAACATTAAATGTCTACAAATATCCTGAATTAGAACGTGTTTATAACATTGAGGATATTTACTCTAACACTGGAATGTTCACATGACACAAATCCCCAATTAGAAAAACAAGTGATTCTATACCCTGCCGCTAAAAAGGGTCAGGTCAATATATATAACATGAATAAAAATAACACCAGCAAGCAATTTATAACTTTGAAAGAGGAAATTGGATTTCTTTCACTTGATAGCAAGGGTGAACGTGTTGCCATTGCGGACGCTAGTGGAAGAACCATTAGATTAGAATTATTGATGTCAACAACCAGTCTTTGTTGCAGAATTCACTAGAGGTTTTGGAGAATGTACCATCAAGAGTATGGAATTCAACCCATCCTCTAATTACCTTTGCGTCACCAGCAACAAGGAAACTGTTCATCTGTTTGCCGTAGCGAATCAATCTTTGAATCAAACTGGCTGGATTCAATATGGTCAATGGGCTTTCGCCAAGTACTACACGAAGTCCGCGACTCCTTGTATCGCTGGCTTCAGTCAAGAAACGAGAACCTGCTATACATCGTTTGTGAGGACGGCACCTTCTGCGAGATTCTCTTTGCTGAGAATGGCAAGATCTCAGTGAAAAGATCAGCACAGCTCCTCAATGGAACTGCTCAAATGTTGACAGTTTAGAATGGAAATTAGAAAATCGAATATTTATTTTCCAAAAATCTCAAATATGTATTATTTATGTACTTTTAATAAATATTCGTTAATTATTTCATTTCTTTGTGACCCATTATTCGTTTTATGTCTTTTTAAAAATGTTTTTATTCTTAAATTATTTTCAATCCTTTTTGTCTTTTAAAAGTTTTATTTATTTTTTAAGAGAATGAATATTCATTCTTCAATGTTTTTCATCCTTTGTGATTTTTGCATTCTTTGTTTTTTTTTTTCAAATAAAATTATATACACTGTGTGACATTGAAAATGGAACACCAAGAAAATGTGGCCAGAAAATTATGCAAATATCAGGGTAGACGCGCCTAACCGAGTTATGCAAAAGATGTAAATTGCGCAGCTCTCGTGCGCACATGAAGTAAGATATAAGGGAAGGAACTTGCAGAAAGGACAGTATTCGTGTCGTTATTTCTTCAAGGAAAATCATTGTAGAAATTTTGTTCTTGTGTCAAAGACACGTGTATAACAGAGAATGCCAGGTCATCGTAAACGGAGGCAGTTCAAGCAGACAGACGTTTTACGAGGGGCATGATGATCGGACTGAAAAGGGCAGGTTGGTCCATACGTCAAATCGCAGCTGATACACACCTTGGTGCGTCCACGGTGCACCGACTGTGGAGAAGATGGTTGGAACAAGGAAATGTGGCAATTTATAGGAATGCCGGTGCAACCAGAGTGACGTCAGCACGTGTGGATCGGCGTGTCCTTCGACAAGTAGTGGCGGCCCACAAGCCACTTGTACCGCCATCCTTCAACATGTGCAAGACATCCTAGATCATTCCATCTCGACCAGAACCATTTCGTCGATTGGTTGCTAATGGCTTGACTCATGCCGTCCGCTAAGAAGACTGCCATTGACCCCACCGAATAGGCGCCAACGTTTGGAATGGTGCCAGGCTAGATCGACGTGGATGACGGAATGGCACAGGGTCGTGTTCTCAGATGAGTCGCGTTTCTGCTTGTCCAGTGATAGTCGCCGTGTACGCGTATGGCGTCGACGTGGAGAAAGGTCCAATCCGGCAGCAATTATGGAACGCCCCACCGTGCGACAACGTGAAATCATGGTTTGGGGCGCAGTCGCGTTATGATTCCAGGTCACCTTTACTTCGTATTCAGGACACTATGACGGCCCAACGATACGTTGATGATGTGCTGCGACGGTGACACTCCCTACTTCAGGGGGTACCCAATGCCCTTTATCAGCAGGATGCACACTGCTCGCATTAGCCAACAAGCTCTGCAAGATGTACAGATGCTTCCTGGCCACCGTACTCTTCTGATCTCTCACCAATCGAGCACGTCTGGGACATCATTGGACGCCGTTTGCATGCCTTGCCACAGCCGCGTTCAGTAGACGAACTGTGGCAAATGGTTGAGAGGGAATGGAGAGCCATCCTCAGGAGCCATCCGTACTCTGATTGACTCTTACCTAGACGTGTTGCTGCGTGCATCGCCGTCCGCGGTGGTCCTACTTGCTACTAAGCCGACGCCGTTACTCGCTCTGTATATGACTATCATTTTGAAATAAAGATCACTTATTGTTCGTCCCTGTCTCTCTCTGTCTGCCGAAGTTTCATCCACTTTCTGGGCCACTATAACTTGGTGTTCCATTTTCAATGTCACGCAGTGTATAAAATGATGTTTTACATCTTTTCTCTTTTTCCCCTTATATGGTTTGATAATATTTTCTCTCTTACCCCTTACTAATGAATTTTGATAATACTGGTAAATGGTTTTGGTTTTTCTCTAAGTTATAGTAGTATATTAGTTTTTTTCAAAAATCAATTTACCTTTTGAATTAAATTCAATTCTTAATGAATTGCTCGTGTCTTGTTATATATAATAAAAGTATGTAAACATTTTAGAATGTTTATCATGTTAAAAAATCGTATTAAACGAGAGCATCTTTACATTGTTATATAGGTATCTGAGAAAGATGAGGTTATTTGTTATGTATATGATTTAGTTTGACCAGTCCTGTATATATTGCAAAACAGTGTTGGCCAAAGTTTTCAAGGAGGGCTAAATTTAGGCGATAATATTTCCAGCCAGGTGTCACTTGTTTATTCTTCTGATGATCATTTAGTGATACATACCTTGAAGTTTACATTTATTAGCATATAACCTAACCTAGTGGGCTTCGACTTCCTACAGGCAGCTTTTGGCCAATGGGTTTTGTGTTATCATTCCGTTGTAGAAGCTCTCTTTAATCAGATTCTGTTCTCAACTTTTCATTTCATTATATCTAGTCAAGCCTTTTAGGTTATGGTTCTCCAGCGCGAAGGATTTCATAGAAAATATCTCAAAGGAGCAGGCTATTAAATTAAGGAGTTACCTAATATTATAACTTCCAAATTCCTTACCGCCTTCGATTCTTCTACTACCGGCTACTTCAGTTAAGAGTTCAAACCGTCACCCTCCTAGGAATAAGCATATTCACATCTGAAGATCTATATATTATATATAATTGTTGCAAATGATCGCGTAGATGTATGGATAAACTGGCAGTCGTGTACGTGAGGTGAGTGTCGAAGTTTTTCCCACACGTGGACAATAAGAAGCAGATGCAGGGCCAGATGTTAGCACCGAGAGTGATCTGAAACAGCCCACGGGAGAGACCTTTCACTCACCGATTAAACATTTTCCGCTCCATGTCGAACCATATGAGACGCACTACCTTCGATGATGAAGAGGACCTCAAAGCCTGGCTCAAAAATATCTTAGACACCAGACCGGGCGAATTTTGGCGGAACGGCATCAAAAAACTAGTCGAAGGTTGTAAATAATAACGGAGAATACATAATTGATTGATTGTTATAATTAATGTTTATTTTTGTCTGAATAAAATGGTCGAATAAAACCGATCGAACTTTCTTTACAACCCAATAGTAATAAATGTCAATATACACTAGATTATCATACGTACCATAATTATAAATGGTTAACAGCCCCTAAATGTAGATAAAATTCAACAGGCTAGCTTGGCCATCATGTAATCCCAAATAAAGCAATACAAATTTATTGAGAGTCCGCCGTGGCGTTCAGACAACCGAAATATTGCCAAATAAATCTTTTATTCAAACATAATATCCGTTTTTATTATCTAAATATCAAATTATACCAGGTTTTCTAATAGATTAATGCATGGTTTGCAAAGATGCTGGCCTAGGAATAAATCCAGAGTCCAAATATTTTATTCACATCTATTAAGAAAGAGCATAATTTTGTTGATTCATGTTTGATGCATGTATTTTTTGCTAAGTAATTTTTGATCAGCGTCGATGTATGAATCTCAATTGGCCTACAGAGAGACACTGGTGTTTGTCAATCAGCCAGTTGAGTCGGTTCAGGATGTAGTGTTCAAATACTTCCATATAGTAAATATTTTAATCAATATTAAAAGTTGAGTAATCACCTGGAGTATAATCAAAAGAAGAACAAAATCAAATGTTTAAGGTTTTTATTTATACGAATTTGCGAGAATTTTGCCTTTATTTTCCTTCTATTTTTATTACTGTTGAAAAGCAGAAATGCTCGAAGGCTCATATAAATTATTATTATTATTGAGGTTTGGTTGTCTATCCGTCTAAGACAGCTCTAGATGCGTGGTTGGCCAGTCAGCTAGCTTTTCATCCTTTGATGATGCCGGGTAACCGTTTGTACAAATTTAAGTGGTAAAGATGATTCAATAAATTGAAAATTTGAAGTGGGCAAAGTTTTTAGGTTGGTACAGCGTGCATCTAGCTTTGAGTTGAGGCCCACATGGATGAATATAATTTGTATCCGGGCCTTGAATGCAGGAGTAGTTGAAATCAATGTTTGTGGATTCTAGATTCAGTACATTTGTGGTGAAAATATGCAGAACACACTAGAATAGCTTTATTTCCCAGCTGAATCAGCGTCGTATTGTTTCTCGTATCTGAAGTTAACATCCTAATGGATTCAACTCTATCACAATCCCAGAAGGCTTGGAGATTGCTGGCAGTAGTAATGGGATGATTTTAGGATCTTAATTGGTCTAGATATTTAAAATATCGATGATTCCTCCAGAAATAGGTTTAAATATATCTTCATAAGAAATAGGATTCCCTGGAAGCCTGATATTTTAACCTTAATATTGATACAAAGGATTATTTTATTATATAAGGCCAAAGTATAGATTGGGAAATTTTGTTCCGGAGAGGATATTGATCTATAAAAATAAAGGGTACCTCTCCCGTCATGGTATCTAGTTTTGAAATCTATTTTGACGGAATAGATGGCAGTTATAGAAATATCCTCCCGTCAAAATTTCCATATCAATAAATATAATTTCAGGGCTGTGTTTAGAAATCACAAGAGTACATTAGGATTTTTATTTTATTCAGTAAAATTATCTTATCTTCATTAAAAATAAAGAATAATCCTATTTTTAAAAAAATCTAAAATGTCCCAAACTTGAATCGAGCCCAACAGACTTCTGGAAAAAAAACAAAACCCATTAGGAAAAAAAAACTGACAAAATTACTAGTTTAAATGCAAATGGGAAAACCTTGCTGACCGACAAAGAGATTGGAAATGATCTTTCAGAGCATTTTTCAGAAACTTTTCCAAGGTGGAGGATGAGGTTCCGTCTTACCTAACAGATAACACTTGCCATCATCCCCAAGAGAATATACTATCAATGACAACGCCAAATGAAGTCAAGGAAGTGATTAAAAACCTATGAAATCACAAAGCTCCAGGCCACGACAATATTACGCCGCAAATGACTAAAAACCTCCCCATCAAATGGATAGTTTTCCTCGCTGGGATCTTCAATGCTGCATTACACCTGTGCTACCTTCCGAAGACATGGAAACATGCCATCATCATAACCATTCCAAAAAAATCACCTGTCAAATCACCTGAAGATCTCAGACCAATCAGACTCCTCTCTACCAATGGTAAGGTATACGAGAGGATTGTTCTTCGCAGATTGAAGACATACATGGATTCTATTAACTTTATCATTCCTCAACAATTTGGATTCAGAAAAGGACATTCCACAACCCACCAGATAATCACAGTAATAGACTACATCCAAATAAGAATGTCCCACAAGGAGGCAGTAGGTGTTTTTTCTAGACTTTACCAAAGCCTTTGATAGAGTATGGCATGATGGCTTGATAACAAAAATAACCAAAAATAAATTTCCAAGGGATTTTATCAAATTATTGAAAAACTATCTCCAGGACAGAACCTTTTCAATTAAGCAAGGGAATTATATAACTACGGCAAAACCAACCCAGATTGGAGTCCCTCAAGGCTCTATCCTTGGACCCTACCTATTCAACATCTACATCAACGATTTTCCTCCACATCCAAAATGTCAAAAAACTTTTCGCAAGTGACGCAGCAATTTTAGCAAACTCCAAATCAATAGGAATAATAACTACACAACTCCAAAATTACATAAACAGTATAATCAAATGGTGCAATGATTGGAAATTAGACATCAACCCAAAAAAGTCTCAGGCAATAATTTTTCCTCCACTAGACAATAAAAAATTCAAGCCACAATCCATCCTAAAGGTAAACCAGAGCCCTATTAACTGGACTGACAGCGTTAAATATCTTGGAGTTACCTTAGACTCCAAGTTGAAATTCAACATGTATGTCAAAAATATCATAAAGAAAGCAAAAATCGCAAAAATAACATTATCAAGCCTGTTCAACTATAGAAGAAAATTGACTACAAAACAGAAAAGTTTACTCTATACAGAAGTTGTATCCTCCCGATAGTAACATACGCACTCCCAGTTTGGTGCAAATATATTACAACCACAGACAAAAATAAGATAAACGCATTTATGAGAATCTGCCTTCGGACAAGTATAGGAGCTCCATTCAACCTATCAAATAAGCTATTGAAGGAGACTGAACCAACCCGATCTAAAAGATATGTACTAAACTTCCCCGTTAAGAAATTATACCTTCAAATGCAAAATTCAAATAACCCAACCATTCAAGATATTCTACAAAATAAAGGAGATATCAATCCCCGATTCCGACGACCCGGCCCTGACGCTTAGTTAAGAGCTCATCGCCCAACAGCTGCCCTCCTGCAAGGTCCGGGGGGACCACCTCTACTCCACCAACTCGTCATGTGTAAATAGCCAGGACAAGGTGAGCTGTGCTCGAATGTAACACCTGTAAATTGAGACGAAATAAATAAATAAAAATGTCCCAGTTGTCTAGCTAATTCTCTAGTGCAAACATATAATGCAAAAATAAAATTCCTCTTTTAATAATGCATTAAATATATGCATTTATTATATGAATTGTTTTATGCATTTTTCAAAAGGGAAAAGTATCTTTTAGCACATACAATAATAGCATACTCTCTTTTACAATGTGTTTGCATATATTGTTACATAATCAAAATTAAATGAGAGAGACTAATTGAAGTTTTATACACTACTAGCGGACGAACCCGGCTTCGCCCGGGTTTTACCCGAGTAAAGGTTTGTCTAACGAACATTTGTTAAAACAATTCTCTATAAGCTTATAAAAAAAAGATATATTTTGATAATTTGAAACTCGTAAATTTGAATCTCTCGATAAAGTAAACATTTTTTCCCGGTCCCTTATTTCATCTTGTTTCAAATAAATTGCCGTGTCATCCTGAATTTTGTCTTTCCTAATTTTCTACATTACAAAATCATCGTTTTATCTAGTGAACATTTTTCCCCGGTCCCTTGAAAAATACTCGATAACTAACTTTGACTTGTTCGCAATTAATAGGTAGAAATCTTACTTTTGATAAATAATCTTTAAGATAATAAACTTAGTGATAAAAAAAACTTATAGATAAAAAAACTTGTTAATATCGTCGCAATGGGGGCGCTGCTTGCGAGTTAAATATACAAATCTGCAAATAACTCTAAGGATATTCAAGAAATTATTTTTCAAAAACCTTCCCGGGGATATACCTAATAATATCCCAAAATTTCACGGCGATTGGATGTATGGTTTTTGAATCTATAGAGTACACACAGATAGACAGACAGACATTCAATATATATATATATAATAGATAACTCTAATTAAAAATTGTTATTTAATTCAAATTGTTTAATCAAATGAGTTTTGTTTTGGTATATTGGATTTGAAATTTTTAAAAGGCCACAGTAGGAGATCCCTATAAAGAATACATAGACGCAGAGCTCCAATACAGAGAGGTGTCCTCTAGCCTGACAGTTACTAAAGAGTAAACGGTAATCTTGGCAATGGAAACTGTCCTTTGTAAAGAGGTGTCCTCTAGCGGGAGTGTCTTCTCATGGAGGTGTTCTACTGTATATATAAACTTCGTGGAAATGCTTTTATTAAAAGTACACAAATAAAATAATTCTTTCAGCTTTCCAATATTTTTAAATTATAAAATAGGTTATATGGCTAAAAATAAAAGTTGTGGGGATACAAATATTGAGTAAAACATAAATATTTGCCTATGTATTGAGTAAAATCGTTAATATTAATAAAGAGAAATTTATTTAGAAATTAACAAAATAAATAGATGTTATATACTAAATTTGAAAAATCGTGTGAAAACGCTTTTGCAACCTCAGAACAATTTTTAACGCTTTGCCAAATACTTTATTTTTATTTCTCCTGACGAAGACAAAATAATTTTGTTGAAACTTTGAGAAAATAAAACTATCTGGCCGAAGTGTCTATTTTTAAAGAAAAAATATGTTTTATTGTGTGTGTGACAAAGCAAGTTTTCGAGCAAAAATGCTTTTCTACTGACTAATTAATTTTATAGGGAGAAATACAGGCTGTTTACACAAAATCAAATTTAAAAAGGCAGATAAACATTTGAATTTTTATAAATAACCAGTATTTATCTTTATAACTTCAAATAGCTAGTAAAAAGATTTTTTCTATAAAATTGCTTAGTCACACTAAAAATAATTTTTTTAAATTTCTAAATTAGTTTCTTTATAAATAATTAATAGCCGTTTTTTTTGTTCATTTGAATCATATTAAAATCAAATTTTATAATAGACAACTCCGCCCTAGGTCTTTTTTATTTTCAGTTATATGTTAATTAGAGCATTAGATTTATAGCGCATGCGACTTAACTTATTTCAAGGATTCCAAAAATAAACAGGAGAACCTCCCTGTAAAGGACACCTAATTGCAAAGCCAAAGTGTTCTTTAGAAAGAGGTGTTCCCTTACCCGAGAGTTGCTAAATAGTAAATAATGGTATTTTTGGAAATGAAAACTGTCCTTTGTAGAGAGGTGTCCTCTAGTGTGAGTGTCCTCTCATGGAGGTTTTACTGCATATAATTTGAGAGAAAATTTCTTATTAGGAAAGAGGAGCCCTGTAGAGGAGCTCTAGGTCTTCAAGCTCGAGTTAATTTATTTCTTTTTTTTTTGTAAAACATTCTTCCCTCGATAAAATTTTCTTTCCCAAATGATATTTCTATGGTAATTAAGCCTAAATATATTTTGATGCCATAAAATAAAGCTATGTTCTCGTCGTTAGAATTTATAAAGAGAGAGAAATTGAGATTGAAACTACTTTATCAAATCGTTCATATAAGATTATATTCTTGCGCTGGTGACCTGATGTACTGGGAAAAAAACATCCGATAAGTCTTTTAACGTTTATTTACCAACTAAAGGTTTGGAGGAAAAGAACTTTCTAACTAAAGATTGTCTTAAATAATCTAAAAACAAAAGTATGAAAAATTCAAAGATATAAAAGTATTAGATAATAAAATGCATAAATTGGATTTAATAAAATATTTATTTTGCCAATATTTCGGCTGGCTGAACGCCAACCTTTATCGAGGCATTACATTTTTGTATACACAAACTCAGCGCCGCATAGTGTCATAATATCACAGTTGAAATCAAGCATCTGATCAATACAATACAAAGGATTAAAAAACACAACTATAGAAATGATCCATGAATACAACTCAGAAGTAAATTTGTTCTTTAAAATACAGATAAACTGAAAAATATATTTAAAGATAAATTTTAAAGATAAAAAGGAGAGGACTTCCCGAAATCAAACTTACGATATTCTATTTAATATAGAATATTGTTGTTCAATATACAATCTCTGAACTAAAGAAGTACTGCACACCGACTATTTATTTATTTCATCTCAATTTGCAGGTGTTACATTCGAGCACAGCTCGCGAGTCACCTTGTCCAGATTATTTACACATGGCGAGTTGTAATGCTGAGTGGCCCCCCGAACCTTACAGGAGGGCAGTTGTTGGGTGTTTGGCTGTCAGCTAGCCATTGGGTCCAGGTCGTTGCAATTCCAGAAAACGATTTTTAAAGGTAATTTGCCTTTCATTGTAAGAAAGTTTTGATAATTTCTAATAACTTTTCGCACAGTTCCCTGGTGTCAGAACGAGTAGTTTCCTTTTTTGCAGTTTCAGCGTAACTTGCCATTTGTTTTTCAACAGTTGCTTATTCTGATTTAGTGGAGCTTGCTTGAGTATGGTGTTAGGGGAGTTTTGTCTGAGAGGCTTTAGCTGGCCACCGACTGGCTAAGGAATTCAAATTTGAATGGCTGATTAAGGCCACGTGATATTGAGCAACCAATCAAAGGCGAATGAAACGATCACCATATAAATCTACCCGCATATAAACATTAAGCCGCCAAACTATTCAAGATATTCTTCAAAATAAAAGCGATATCAATCCACGATTCTGACAACCTGACGCTTAGTTAGGAGCTCATCACCCAACAGCTGCCCTCCTGCAAGGGCATCTCTACTCACCAACTTGTCATGTGTTAATAGCCAAGACAAGGTGACTCGTGAGCTGTGTTCGAATCGAACACCTGTAAACTGAGACGAAATAAATAAAAAAGGCGTGTCTATCTCAACCATCTCAAGTTGAGATGCCCTGGACACCAACAAAGGAACTACTGTATATAAAAATATACAGTATATCTAAACCATATTTCAAACAATAAAATTTTTTTATGAGATAATGACCGCTACCATTAGACATTAAATCTGAAGACCAAGTACGTTTCAAGAGTCCGTAAACTGAGAGGGAACATTAAAGCTATATTATAGTAGATGATGACACTGAAATATGCATTCTCAGTGTCTTAAAAATAGTTTTATTTAAAAAATCAAATACACCTATCCCCCGATTTACACGGTAGAAACGTTCCTGAGAAAAACGTGTAATCGGGGGATAGGTGTACACAGAAATAAAAATAAAATGCATTGACAGGTTAAAATGTGTAGTCAGCACATAAGCTCGGGATTCCCTCGTGAGATGTGTACACAGCGCATGTGTTCAATCACAGTAGCATTTAGTATAGTGCGATAAAACAACAAAAAAAAAACTTATTTGGAAAACCGTGTAAAAGCGAAAAGGTGTAAAAAAAGTACCGTGTAAATCGGGGGATAGGTGTATATAACTTTATTTGTTCTCTAGATATCTGTTTCTACTCACTTTCTCACGATGACAAAGCTTCATTTGAAACAAATTTTTAAAAAGTCAAGATTTCTTAATCTTTATTTCTGAAGATGAAAAAACTTTCAGACTACCTAGAAAATTTTATATATTTTCACTGTCGTCAGGATTGATAAAATATAATTTTTCAGGTCTCTAGGGTATCTGAAAGTATGTTAAAATTGACAACAAAAGATTGATGGGCATATATAAAACAAAGGAGAACAATTTAAGATATTAAAAAAAAAGTAAGACACACTGATATTGAAAGAATTATTGATATTTTTTTCAGCAATAAAGTTTATTTAAAAAAAAAAAGATTATAAAATAATTATATAGCTTTAAAGAAAATTGAAAAGCAAAATATTTTTGAGGAATTGAGAGGCGGGAGTGGGGTCATTGATCTTGGAAATTCTGTTTATACAATCGTATATTGGATATTTTTCTACAAAAAAGTTTTGCAGATAACGTTTATGATAAAGCGCTCCTATCCTTGAAAACTAATGGTAATGTTTTAATAATCATTGTTGCTGTGAGTAAAATTGAATCACCTTATAAACAAAAAGAGAAGCAATTTAAAAAGCCATTAATTCAATTTAAAAACTATCGAACACATACATATATTCTAAAAATAAAATATAAATGAACTTTAAAAGTATTATTTCTCACCAAAAAAACCCGACATTTCTAAAATACTTTTCAAACTAGGTTTTAGTTTTTAAAAAATCTAAACATCAGCACCAATTGAAAAAAAAAAGTGCAAGTTTTTTTAGGGCAGTTTATTTTTATTTCTCGAAATGAGAATGAACATATATTTCTTTTCCTCAATGATACAAATTTAAATAAAGCGCAATTGTTTTTTTTCTCAACAAAATACCATATGAAAACATAATTTTATAAATTGTGAATTGAAAACACACACACACAAACAAACAAAATATAAAGTAAAAGTAGAGAATATTTTGTTAGAAATGTATAGGAAAAAAAACATTCAAAAAGCTTTGCAAATAAGAGATAAGTGTAATTTTATTAATTATTTGAGAGACAGACAGCATCTAAACTGTCAACATTGGAGCTGTTCCATTGAGGAGCTGTGCTGATCTTTTCACTGAGATCTTGCCATTCTCAGCAAAGAGAATCTCGCAGAAGGTACCGTCCTCACAAAACGATGTATAGCAGGTTCTCGTGTTCCTGACTGAAACCAGCGATACAAGGAGTCGCGGACTTCGTGTAGTACTTGGCGAAAGCCCATTGACCATATTGAATCCAGCCAGTTTGATTCAAAGATTGATTTTCTACAGCAAACAGATGAACAGTTTCCTTGTTGCTGGTGACGCAAAGGTAATTAGAGGTTGGGCTGATTCCATACTCTTGATGGTACATTCTCCAGAACCTCTAGTGAATTCTGCAACAAGAGACCGGTTGTTGACATCAATAATTCTAATGGTTCTTCCACTAGCGTCCGCAATGGCAATACGTTCACCCTTGCTATCAAGTGAAAGAAATCCGATTTCCTCTTTTAAAGTAATAAATTGCTTGCTGGCTTTATTTTTATTCATGTTATATATATTGACCTGACCCTTTTTAGCGGTAGGGTATAGAATCACTTGTTTTTCTAATTGTGGATTTTGTGTCATAGTGAACATTCCAGTGTTAGAGTAAATATCCTCAATGTTATTAACACGTTCCAATTCAGGATATTTGTAGACATTTAATGTTTTTAATGTTGAAACAAAAATTAGATCATCTCTTACCATAACATTAAGGATCTTTCTTTCTTCGACAATATTGCCTATGACCTGAGAAGAGACGATGTCAACAATTCGAAGCTTGTTTCCATGTGCATAAGTAAATAATAGGACTTTAGTTCCCAGCATTCTTGCTAAAGTTACATGCTTATAATTTTCGTACTTTATAAGGCTACTGACTTTTAGATCTTGACAGTTGTAGACAAAGAGCCCTTCACTCTCGACATAGCCAATGATACGACTTTTCTGAGTGTTCAAAGAAACTGTTTTGAAATTCTCGCAGGACATGGTTGAATTAAAAGGTGTTTAAAATGAATATTATATTATTTTATTTATTTATTTAGGTAACCCGGATTCCTGGAGCATAAAAATTTGGAACTCATATATATTGCAGAGTTGACATGTAAAACTATTAATCTGTTTTTAAATATTTATATTTTCAAATAATAAAAAAGGAATATATTGGATTGAATAAAAATATTAATTTGTCAATATATTGTACTAGCTGAATGACCCGGGCAACGCCCTGGTTTTACCCAATTAAATGTTTTTATTCAAATACTATTTGTTACAATTATAAATTGGCACCGTGGATGTCACTTTTGTGAAACGTCCCCGCTCCAAACTTTGTGTGTTTTTAAAATATAAAAATAAATATGTAAATTTTTACAACGATATTTGAAAAAAATATATTATTTTGATTTTCAAATACTATTCATTACAATTATAAATTGGCGCCGTGGATGTCACTCCTGTGAAACGTCCCGCTCCAAACTTTGTGTCTGAGAAGCGATATTTTCATAGAAAGATGAATATTATATATATAGAAAGATTTATAGAAATGATCTGGCTTTTGTTTTCTGCTCGAATGAATGTTTTTCTGTTATAATTTTGTTCCTGCGTACAAAATAATGAACTGGTTTCACCCGTGGTCTCTGCTTTTTGGATTTTTTCCCGATATAATTTTGTATCTGATAATCAAACATGATACAGCAATATCGTCATCATCATTTTCTGACTAAAAATATATAGTTTTAATAAATTGATATATATATTTTTTAAATAGCCTATCGTCTTCCCCGTATTTTTTACCTATGTATGGAAATTTTGGTTTGAATTAATGAACTACTGCGAATTTGTATACCGGATATACAAACAAACATACAAACATTCATTTATATATATATATGTAGTATATTTTAAGGTAGATAGAGCACAACCTTCTTCTAATATTTATTATAACCCCATATCTGTATATAAAAATATGTATCGAACAATAGAAGTGACAAATAAAGCAAAGAGGTAAAGGTAGATCAGACGACGCCATAGTCCAGACGACAAAGGCCAGACATGATAAACAACCCAGACTAACAGGTGTTTATGCTAATGAGTTCATTCCCCCGTCAGCAGGTGGCCGACACGTGGCCAGACATAATTAATAACCCAGCGCTTGACAGGTGGCGTGATTACGGGATCCAATCAGAACTCGTAAGAGGCCAATATATAAGGTCCCCCAAAATGGAACAAAGTTAGTAGTTGTTTCAGAGCGACGCTGTCATACGGTCGGTCAGATCTCTCATCCCCCCTTCTAGGCTAGGGCATCCGTGACGTCCGTGGTCTACCTCTACCTTCTTGGAGTACCATCTAGACCTGCCTCTGTCTCTTGCTGTCCCAGTGCGGGAATCCCATCACTCACCCACTACCACGACTGCCCAGTACATTCCACATCGGGATTACTACAGAACCCGTTAAAGTCGACAGGATAACTGAGGACGGCAACATACAGAAGATGACAGAGGCCGAAGTCGAGTACTTCGCGGATGCCCTCACCGACATACAACCCCACTGCGACGATCTAGTAAGCCGCCTAACAGACGCCATTCGGGGGCTAGTCATGCCTCGTGCGGAGGAAGCCCTCATTCCCCCTTTCGACGGATCCTACGCGGCAAACAACTTCATCAACAGCTCGAGCGGACAAGCGAGGGACCGCAGGATGACGCCACGCTGCAAGCCCGGCTCCGCGCACTGCTCAAAGGTGAGCCCCTCTCCCTCTATAACGAACTAAATATGGCCTCTCTGCCATACAGTCAGGCAAAACAAACTCTGATAGACCTCTACCCCGGAAAATCCGAGGTCACCTTCACCAAATTTTTAACGTTTAAATTAAATAATCAGATCCAAATAGGAGAATATTACCGTCAAAAAATAACAATGGGACTACAACTGGGCCTAACCAACCCCATCATAGTAGAGGCATTAACGGAAGGCCTTCAGGCCAATGATCAGCGCCTCATGAGGGCCATAGCCCCTAAAACCCTGAACGAATGGTATTCTACCATGAATAGAATAAAAGGTACAAATTCACTCCCTACTCCATCCGAACAATCTCAAGGTGTTTCCAACACCAGTGCTTTTCACCGTAATACCGGAACCCCTTCTAGAGGAAGGAACTACAATCATTTTTCCACAGACAGTACCCCAAGATACCCTTCTAGTGCCAGGAAACCACCCTCACCATGCAAATACTGCCAAGGTGACCACTGGAACAATGAATGTTCCATGAACAGGCGACCCTACAGGCAGCAGGCCTATCACAATCAACCTACGGCGCACTATTCCCCACCTGAACAAAATGGCGCCCACAACCTTCCCGTACCGGCCCCCAGGTCTTCTCACACCCCACAAGGCAACGAAAACTCCAATTTTCGTCCCTAAACTATCTAATATTCTATGTAACCCTAAAATTTTTAATGGTCTTTATTGTCCATTCCTCTTAGACACAGGAGCCTCTATTAACATAATTAATTTAAATATTTTTAATCATCTTAGTAAAAACTTATCTAATCCTTTAAAATTATATCCATTTCATATATTAATCAATTCCATATCTACTCAAATAAATTCGATAGGATACACATATTTGACCACTACCATAGGAAAAATTACAAGATCAATTAAATTTTATATAATAGATAATTTATTACCTTTTGGTATACTATCATTAAATTCCATTAGTTAATTTTGTTTAACCTTAAATTTATATAATCATTCTATTTATCAATGTGACGCTCCTTTGTCTAAGAAATGGTACCATATAACTTATGTAACACCATGTAATAATGGAGAGAGTGACCATAATCCACCCAATGTGGGTCATTTAAAAAACATACCTAACTCACATTCTCCATTATTACAGGGGAAATATGTCCATCCTATACCATGTCCCATTACCTTGACCAAGACCTCTACCAATTATGACAAAAATGCACCCAGCCAAACTTTAGACCATTTACCCCATTTATATTTATTGCCCCCACTATATCCCTCTGAACATCAATGTAAAACTTTTAATGATTCTTGTAATTTATGTGTTAGAAATGATATCCCTTTAACTTTTATGAATATTATTAAGAATTACTCAAATATTTTTTCTACTAACAAATATAACATCCCAAAATTGAAAATTCCCCCTATCAATATTAGGACAAATTCAGATAAAATAATTGCACTCAGGCCGTATCGCACATCTCTCTCAGATCAACGTGAAATACAAGAACAAGTAGGTAAAATGTTAGAATATGATATTATAGAGCCTTCTTTCTCCCCCTATTCATCCCCCGTTACTTTAGTTACCAAAAAGGATAAGACAAAACGATTTTGCGTAGACTACCGCCGCCTGAATGAAATAATTTTCCCCGATGTTCATCCCCCTTCCACTCATAGAGAATATCTTAGATAAATTAGCCAACGCCAAAATTTACTCCCGCGCCGATTTTTCATCAGCATACTGGTCCATCGAAATAAGTCCCCCTGATAGGAATTTATTATCTTTTGTCACGTTAGAGGGTCAGTATAATTTCAAAAGATTACCATACGGAATTAAAATAGGACCCCAGGTGTATGAGCGAGCAGTCAGTCAGATATTACAAAGAAATAGGTTAGGTTTTATAGCACATTATTTCGACGATTTCATTATCTTTTCAAATTCCATAGAAGAACATTTAGATCACTTACAGCAATTTTTTGATATGTGTAATAGGGAAAATTTTAGATTAAATTATAATAAGTGTGACTTCTTTAAAACTACAATAGAATTTTTAGGCTATACCATATCATCAGGCACATACACTCCATTAGTAAAAAATTTAGATGTAATTAATGCCATTAAGGTCCCCACTAGCGTTAAATCCCTCCAATCATTCTTAGGCTCCATTAATGTATATAATAAATTTATAAAAGATCACGCCCGCATTAGGAACCCCCTCAATAACCTACTCAAGAAAGATACACCATGGCACTGGAATGCAAAATGTCAACATTCATTTGACACTCTAAAGGAATGTCTCACCACAAAACCGGTACTACACCTCTTTAAAGAAGGATTACCCTGTCAGCTATTCTGTGACGCCTCACTTCAGGGAATAGCTGATATCCTAAAACAACAACATCCAGACGGCACTCTACACCCCGTGCAATATTACAGCAGAACACTCCGACCCCACGAGAGAAATTATACCATCACAGAGTTGGAATGCCTTGCTGTGATAGATAGTGTGGAAAAATTCCGCATCTATCTCGCAGGTGTAAGATTCACAATTTTTACGGACCACCATGCATTACAATGGTTAAAAACCATAAAAAACCCAACGGGCAGACTTTTTAGGTGGAGCTTAAAGATGTCCGCATACGAATACGATATAAAATATATAAAAGGTAAAACGCAGTACGAGGCAGACCTACTGTCCCGCAATCCTTTATGTGGTTTTCTCACGACCACCCAAATAATAGAAAAGCAACCCCAATTACCTCCATCTACACTTATCAAAACGAATATAGATGGCCTCCATACAATCAAACGTAAAGGTATTGTTAAGATTATAGTTCCCCCTTCCCTTACAACATACGCTAATTAATAAAGTACATTTAGAATATAACCATCCTGGTGTATCCCAAATGATTAGGCTCATCTCCACACAGTATACTTGGTGTGGAATGACCAAATCTATAGTTAAATATAATAGGTCCTGTCCCACATGCCAACTTATAAAGAAACCGAAAGGTCCATTATATGGTAGATTAGAACGCCCCCTATAGCTTTACAACCCTACGATATGTTATCTATAGACACTATTTCAGGTTTTTCTAAATACGGTAATTCTAAGTCATACTTACACGTGATTGTAGATCACCTAAGTCGGTATACATGGACCTTCCCCAGTAAGTCAACTAATATAATCACATACATTCAGTGTCTCAAAAAGGTATTACAGTGTGGCCGACCAAAACGCCTTCTTTCGGATCGGGCACCTGCTTTTACTTCCCCAAAGTTCAGGAGATTCTTAATAAAGAACGGGATACAGCCTCTACTAACCACTGCAAATAACCCTCAAGCTAACGGTTTATGCGAGCGTCTTAACGCGACACTCACCGGGAAGCTGAGGTTACTGAACTTAGAGAATCCAGGAACCTCCTGGACTAAATTAATTAAGATAGTAACTAATAAATATAACGATACCCCCCATACGATAACTGGATTTCCCCCCGTATTTTTAATGTATAATATAATCCCCTCAGACTTAAATAACCACATAAACCCCTATCCCAATATAATAGAAAGTAGAAAACTAGCAATACAACGTACAAATGACAGGCATGACAAAGAGAAAATTAAATATGATAACAAACATAAAAATCCACACTTTGATACAGGAGATTTAGTATTAGTAAAGGCGTATCATCATCCAAATAGCGGTAAGCTAGTACCCTACTTTACAGGTCCATATAAAATTACGGAAATAATTTCTGATAATGTCGTACGTATTAAATAGACCCAATAGGATTACAGGTAATGATAACGATACTGTACATGTAAATAAATTACAATATTATAATGAAGAGGTCCTCTATATTTCACCACCCAAAGTAGAACCCCTAAGAATAAATAGAATAATAAACCCTTTCCGACATTTAGATCCCAAGTTGTTTAGTCCAATAGAAAAAAGTATAGCTCATAGATTTTCCGAACCATTCAACCATTTGTCCCCACATCTATTCTCATAAAATTAGGGAAATCTAGGTCCTGAACGTCTGGCGAACTCCTCGACATAAAGTAGTCAATTAAAAAATCATAAATCATGGCATTCAACACCATTTCATGATTACCTTTTCCTTCACCAATAATTTCTCTCCCTCAAATGTAGGACTATCTTTCTTTTTCTATTAGGCACACAACTGATCACTTAAGACTAACCCTCGGAATTGTTTGGACTGGAATAGCGCAATTCCGAGAATATAATTCATACACACATTGTATATAAAAACAAAGAAACATTATGTAATTATTTTTATTATCCCAGTTAGCTTCTTTTTCTTAATTTATGATAATATATCCCGTATTCCATTAACACAGTTCGCATGATCATAACCCCATTATTTATACACTAATTAATTAATTTCTCTTATACCAAATCTTATTTTTTATAATGTTATAGGATAGTTTATATTTTGTCAACCCCGTTTAAAATTTAGGTCCCCATCATCTCTAAAATCGATCCTGTACATGACACCATGTGAGACGTTATCTTGGCCTTCTAAGAAGACAATTAATTCCAATCTGCTTCCCAACGCGCGCGACAACAAACTCAAGGTCGCACTGATCTCCCCCTAATTGTTTTTTCTACTTCGTCTTTGCCTCCCTACTGCTAAAGGGGTGGAATGACATTTGCACCCATCATTAGCATCCATCATTAGCAGAGGTAATCTTTCGTACCTCATCACTCTTACCTGTCAAACATTCAATTGTAGGGCTTTTGGGTACTTTTAATACGAACATGCACCACATTACTGGCTCCCTTGTTAGGAATCAAAAAGGGTTTATTTTTTTTTGTCAAATTTGTCGCCTCTCATTTCCCTATATGTAACGTAATGTTACATGGAGAAAAGAACTATTAAATTAATACTTTAAAAGATGTTCCCCAAACGTAACAAGCCGGCGTTTGGGTAGGCTCACCTAAAAATTTTGCAGACCAACTGCATAAAACGCTCTGCAATCTTTTTAGCGCCTAAGACACGCACTACATACTACACGTACCCAAAGTCCTATCTTCCACCCAATGACATCATTTTAGGGATCAAGATCGCTCCCCGTCTGGTCTCACATAATATAATCGGGAAGTCTGGCAAAGACCAACTTCTCAGACCGGACCAAAGCGACATAGGGCCACATTACCTCCCCGTAGGTCAAACTAGAAAGACCTCAATAATCTTACATCTACACTGTGTGTAAATATGTTCCCTTTTTTCAGGAACGAATATTTTTGTTTTCTTTTAACTTTTCTCTCATTTATTGTAAATAGACTTGTAGTTTTACTAGTTTGTGATGTTGGACTTTGTTTTTTTTTCAACTTACCAATGTAGATAAAACATTTCGCTATTCATCAATAATATCATTTTGTTTATTAACCATCAACATTAATGCCATCAACTACCAATCAATCCTTTATATATCATTATCTTTAATATGTTTATTCAATTTTAATTTTATTTTTCTCATCATGTTTAGACTTAGCATTGTACAACTTCAATTATTTTAGGCACCATTTTTAACAAAACCTACACCTGACAATATTTATAATATTTCTTGAACAGATAAACATTTAATATTTTATTTTTCTTAATAGATTTTCAATATGTTATTTTTGACGCTTCCCTTACAACCTCTTAACTCTATCCCATGAACCTTCCTCTCAACTTTTTACATCCATCAAGAGATTATTGTTCGTCAGCCATTTTCTTTTTTTTTTATTGATTAACCTAACTAGAAGACCCTTCCTCGCTGTACATCTCCCAACAGTGAGCTCAGGAGACCCAGTTGGATTTTTAATTTTTTTTTCTCTCATCGTCCGGCTCATAATTTTTTCATTTTTCAACTTTTTCTTTTCACCACACAAGCCGGACACAATCAAAATTGGCAGCAATAATTCTCTTACACCCACCTCTCCTTTTCCGCATCCTTCAAACCTCCAACCTTCCAAGGGATTCCAGTTCGCCGAACATTCTTGTTTTTTTTTCCATTGATTAATCCGACTGGAACAATCCTTCCTCACTATACCATTCCCAATAATGAGTTCAGGATATCCAGCGCGATCTTTTTATTTTTTTTTCTCATCGCCCCGACTCATCATATCAATTCATCATATTTTCAACTTTTCATTTTTTTTCTCTCATCATTCAACCGGGCATAATCATTATGGACAACAGGGATCCCTCTTACCTCTACCTCTCCCTTTTACCTCCATCAATCTTCCCACTTCTTTTCACTATCTGAGCTAATGATGCAGACGGAATATCTTGGGCCTTCTGTTAATGAAAACAATGCCTCACTTATACAAGTTCGCATTGCATTGCAGGATGCTTGGGATACTACTTTTGCAGAAACATGCTCAGATACCCCCTTTCCCTTTTTCAACCTTAGCGTCACATTATACGTTCAGTTAATAAACTAACTTAATTTTTCTCTCATCTTTAATACAATAAGATATTTTTCCTTGTACGATTCATTTTACCATAGTTACCATTTTGTATTATATACCTTCTCTTAATCTTTTATCATTCATTTTGTACGTTTTTATTGATACACCACCCTTACAACATCTTTCTCTTTTTAACTTGTAACTTCATAATAATTTTAACTAATTTGTATACAAATTATTTCTTTTATTTTTTTATAATAGGTTTGTTAGGTTATCATTCATTACATGTCATTCCCCCAACCAAACCTTCATCACCGGGGACACATTCTGTAGTATATTTTAAGGTAGATAGAGCACAACCTTCTTCTAATATTTATTATAACCCCATATCTGTATATAAAAATATGTATCGAACAATAGAAGTGACAAATAAAGCAAAGAGGTAAAGGTAGATCAGACGACGCCATAGTCCAGACGACAAAGGCCAGACATGATAAACAACCCAGACTAACAGGTGTTTATGCTAATGAGTTCATTCCCCCGTCAGCAGGTGGCCGACACGTGGCCAGACATAATTAATAACCCAGCGCTTGACAGGTGGCGTGATTACGGGATCCAATCAGAACTCGTCAGAGGCCAATATATAAGGTCCCCCAAAATGGGACAAAGTTAGTAGTTGTTTCAGAGCGACGCTGTCATACGGTCGGTCAGATCTCTCATCCCCCCTTCTAGGCTAGGGCATCCGTGACGTCCGTGGTCTACCTCTACCTTCTTGGAGTACCATCTAGACCTGCCTCTGTCTCTTGCTGTCCCAGTGCGGGAATCCCATCACTCACCCACTACCACGACTGCCCAGTACATTCCACTCGGGATTACTACATATATATATATATATATATATATATATATATATATATATATATATATATAAGATATAGATATAGATATAGATGAGATATACAAAATGTAATGCTATGGCGTTCAGCCAACCGAAATATTGGAAATAAATATTTTTTATTCAAACCAATATATTCCTTTTATTATCTGTAAATTTAAATATGAATTGTCCTATATTCAAAATATTCATTTATAATTTTTTCCTCATAAACACAGAGAATTTTATAAAAATATATTTTAATTGTGTGTTTGAAATGTTTCTGGAATTATGTGTGTGTGTGGAATGAAAAATGTCTTAAAAAAGGTAAAATTGCAGATGCCAACAAGTCAATCTCAGAGTGGGCAACGTAAGACGCAGAACTCTATCATCTTAGAATTCCAATTGGATTAAATATACAAGGAATAAATATTTAGGTTTGTGCGAAAACCATTTTCTTTAAAAACATGTACACCTATCCCCCGATTTAACGGTAGATACGTTCCTGAGAAAAACGTGTAAATCGGGGGATAGGTGTACACAGAAATAAAAATAAAATGCATTGACAGGTTAAAATATGTAGTCAGCACATAAGCTCGGGATCCCTTGTGAGATGTGTACACAGCGCAGTGTTCAATCACAGTAGCATTTAGTATAGTGCGATAAAAACAAAAAAAAAACTTATTTGGAAACCGTGTAAAAGCGAAAACGTGTAAAAATGTACCGTGTAAATCGGGGGATAGGTGTATTTTAAAAAGGATTAGAAGAAATAATTTTGCAGATATTTGATGCAACGATTTTAAATTAGCGAAGTTGTAGAATTTGCCAATTAGACTGAAAAAGTTAGAAATAATTTGAGAAACCTCAAGAAATCAGAACCATCACTTTGCACAGTGTTGCAGTAAATTCTATAAAAGGGAACAAGCTGGTTATTTACACCGAAACTGAAGAAGGAGCTACAATATTGCCATCCAAACTGAAGCCAAACAAATGAATTTCAGCAATTCTTCTGTAAAGAACGATCAACCATTCTCACAAGATATTGGATATATGGAGTCAAAGCCAACACACATAATTGACAGTATTGTGTCAAACTTAAACATCCAAAACTTCCCTGAGAAGTGGAAGATAAGTGTGGTTAACTGATCCTGAGACAATACAATTGGAATATCGATATCTGTTGGTAAAGAAACAGTAAAAATGTTTGGAAAACGTGGAAATTCTGAATCTTATATCTTATTTTCAAATATGAAATAGGCCAATTACCAAGACAATGTTTTCACGAATGTGCTGTTGCATTGATATTCGCGCCTCAGCATTCACTGTTAAATAACCAAATTGCTAAAAATAAGTACACCAACAACACGTTATCAACAACAAGATGATGGAGCAAAAAATCTAGCGCTTTCATAACTAATATCTATATATATAAAAATGAATGTATGTGTGTGTGTGTGTGGTCTGTTTGTCCTTTATGCCTGACCAAACCACTCATTGGAACGCCATGAAACTTTGGGAAGTTATTTAGTATAGTACTGGGAAGGTTTCTAGCAAATAAAATTTTTGAAATAACTTTTCGCTTTAAAATAATCAAGATAAATATTCTAATTTATCTGTTATAATTCAACAATCTGCTCTAAATATTATCATGATGATACGATGATTTTGTAATGTAGAAAATTAGGAAAGACAAAATTCAGGATGACACGGCAATTTATTTGAGACAAGAATAATGATACAATTCCAAGGCAGAAGATACTATTCCTTTAACTTCCAATTACCGAGGGAACCAATTAATATTGCTTTTATTCAACTTATCGAGTATTTTTCAAGGGACCGGGAAAAAATATTCACTTTATACGAGAGATTCGTTACACAAACCTTTACTCAGGTAAAACCCGGGCGAAGCCGGTACGTCCTAGTAATTAATAATAAAATATAGTTTTAAAATAGCTTTCATTTAAATGCTCTAAAAAGTGAAAAATAAAATATTTTATCTTCTCTCATTGAGCAATTAGTTGTATCTGAGTGAAAATAAACCGGAGGGGAGACGTCATCATGCATTTCGAACCTAATGTGATTTGAAATGTAGCAACTGATTAGCGCACTTTCAATAAATCTATATTAATAAAATGGAAATTTCATAAGTGTTGTTCGCTAAAAACTTTCGTTACAATGCATCAATTTCGACCAAATTTTCAACATTTATGAAAACGAGATGGAGCAGGTTTGCTTAACATCAAAATATTTTTCCTAACATTAACATGCGTATATTTATTTATTTATTTCGTCTCAATTTACAGGTGTTACATTCGAGCACAGCTCGCGAGTCACCTTGTCCTGGCTATTTACACATGGCGAGTTGGTGGAGTAGAAGTGGTCCCCTAGGCCTTGCAGGAGGGCAGCTGTTGGGCGATGAGCTCTTGACTAAGTGTCAGGGCCGGGTCGTCGAATCGGGGATTGATATCTCTTTATTTTGTAGAATATCTTGTATGGTTGTATTATTTGAGTTTTGCATTTGAAGGTATAATTTCTTAACGGAAGTTTGGTACATATCTTCTAGATCGGGTTGGTTCAAGTCCTCCTTCAGTATCTTGTTTGATAGGTTGAATGGAGCTCCTATACTTGTCCGAAGGCAGATTCTCATGAATGCGTTTATCCTATTTTTGTCTGTGGTTAATATATTTGCACCAAACTGGGAGTGAGTATGTTACTATCGGGAGGATACAACTTCTGTATAGAGTAAACTTTTGTTTTGTAGTCAATTTGCTTCTATAGTTGAACAGGCTTGATAATGTTATTTTGGCGATTTTTGCTTTCTTTATGATATTTTTTGACATGCATGTTGAATTTCAACTTGGAGTCTAAGGTAACTCCAAGATATTTAACGCTGTCAGTCCAGTTAATAGGGCTCTGGTTTACCTTCAGGATGGATTGTGGCTTGAATTTTTTATTGTCTAGTGGAGGAAAAATTATTGCCTGAGACTTTTTTGGGTTGATGTCTAATTTCCAATCATTGCACCATTTGGTTATACTGTTTATGTAATTTTGGAGTTGTGTAGTTATATTCCTATTGATTTGGAGTTTGATAAAATTGCTGCTGCGTCATCTGCAAAAGTTTTATTTGACATTTTGGATGTGGAGGGAAATCGTTGATGTAGATGTTGAATAGGTAGGGTCCAAGGATAGAGCCTTGAGGGACTCCAATCTGGGTTGGTTTTGCCGTGGTTATATAATTCCCTTGCTTAATTGAAAAGGTTCTGTCCTGGAGATAGTTTTTCAAGAATTTGATAAAATCCCTTGGAAATTGATTTTTTGTTATTTTTGCTATCAAGCCATCATGCCATACTCTATCAAAGGCTTTGGTAAAGTCTAGAAAAACAGCACCTACTGCCTCCTTGTGGGACTTTCTTATTTGGATGTAGTCTATTACTGTGATTAGCTGGTGGGTTGTGGAGTGTCCTTTTCTGAATCCAAATTGTTGAGGAATGATAAAGTTAATAGAATCCATGTATGACTGCAATCTGCGAAGAACAATCTCTCGTATACCTTACCGATGGTAGAGAGAAGGCTGATTGGTCTGAGATCTTCAGGTGATTTGACAGGTGATTTTTTTGGAATGGTTATGATAATGGCATGTTTCCATGTCTTCGGGAAGTAGCACAGGTGTAATGCAGCATTGAAGATCCCAGCGAGGAAAACTATCCATTTGATGGGGAGGTTTTTAGTCATTTGCGGCGTAATATTGTCGTGGCCTGGAGCTTTGTGATTACCTAGGTTTTTAATCACTTCCTTGACTTCATTTGGCGTTGTCATTGATAGTATATTCTCTTGGGGATGATGGCAAGTGTTATCTGTTAGGTAAGACGGAACCTCATCCTCCGCCTTGGAAAAGTGTTTGGAAAAAATGCTCTGAAAGTCATTTCCATTTCTTTGTCGGTCAGCAAGGTTTTTTTTTTTTTTTTTTATTTGCGTTTAAACTAGTGATTTTGTCAGTTTTTTTTCCTAATGGTTTTGTTTTTTTCCAGAAGTCTGTTGGGCTCGATTCAAGTTTGCTTAAAAAACTATTCCAATTTTCAGATTTCTCTGCTTCAAGGGCTTGATTTACCTTTCCTTGAAGATTGAGGTAAGTAGCTCTATGAGCTGGATCCCAGGTTGATTGCCATCTTTTCCTAGCTTTATTTTTCTCCCTTATTAAGGCTTTGGTTTTTGGGTTCTTTATTAATTTGGAAGATGAAACTATGGTGTTTTTCGAGTAGCTATTATTAATTTTTTCGTTTAAAATTCCAACTGCTGAATCAATGTCTACTTCAGTTTTCAAGGGGAGTCTGGGGGGCGTGGGAGATTAGATCTTGTTGAAAATGAACCCAATTAGTTACTCGGCTGAGCTGGGTTGTGAATTCATCCTTTGGGCAATTCAATTCAAAGATTACAGGGAGATGGTCAGATGATAAATCGTCGGTGGTTCTGGCCTTTGGGGTCCAGGGAATGTTTTTAAGTACAGCGAAGTCTAGGAAATCGGGATTGCCGAGTGGACTGTAATGCGTGGGTGACGAAGGTGCGACAATGTCGAGGCTTTCTCTTTCAGAGAAATTGTGCAGCACGATTCCACTGTTATTTGAAGTCCTTGATCCCCAAAGAGGGTGTTTGGAGTTCCAGTCTCCTGCAACGATTATTGAGTGGTTGTGTTTTATCAGTTGGTTCAAATCTTCTTCCAATAATGGTGCATCAGGCTTCTTATAAATTGCTGTGATTTGCAAGAGGTTTTTCATCTGGTTTTATCAAAATTGAAGTATTTTCCAAGTTTAAAGTATGAATCAGCATATTTTTATATTTAAAAAAGGATTTTAAATGATGGCTGTTCCCCCACCCTTTCCTGTAATTCGATCAGTTCTAATGGTTTGATAGTTCCTGAACTTTAGATCAATTGAGGGTTTAAGGTGAGTTTCACTGAGCAGAGCAATGTCAATTGAGTTATCTTCTAAAAAGTGCAATAATTCTTCTTTCTTTGGTCTGATTCCGTTACAATTCCAAGCAATAATTTTAAAAGGTAATTTGCAATTCATTGTAGGTATGTTTTGATTACTTGCATCAATTTTTCACACAGGTCCTTAGTTTCAGACGAGAAGTTTTTCTTGTCACAAACTCAGCATTGCTTTGGTTTTGTTGTTCTACAATTTTCGGCAGTGTTTCAGATCTTTTGAAATCGGAAGTGGGTTGTTAGGTATGTAATGACCAGGGTATCTTGGCTGTTGCTGATGTACTCTTGGAAACTTAGGGCATCCGCGGTAAATTGGCTGTGTGCGCTTCCCTCGCAGTTTGCACACTTTGGGGGAAGTTGTCTTGACTTTCTTGGGCAGTCCTTCGAATGGTGCTCCTCGGCACACTTGACGCATTTTGGTTTCAGGAAGCAGTTAAGTTGACCGGTGCCCGAAACCCTGGCAGTTGAAGCATTGAGTCACACGGTTTGTTGTTCTGAAAGATTCTACTGCAATTTTCTGATAGAGAAGTTCAGTATTCCGTAAATTTTCTTGTTTTGTTCATTTTTCGGTAATTCTACCAGTACTAAATTCATTGCCTTTTAGTTGATTGTCTATGGAGTCTCTTCACGGAGGTCTCAGTAAAGCCCCATTGTTGCAAGTTCTATTGCTATATCTTCAGTCTTGTAGGCTGTTGTCACGCCCTTTAATACTACTTTGAGCGGTTTTTCTTCTTGGTGTCTATAAGAGTAGCCGCCATTGTTTTTTTGAACATATTCCCTGATTTTTTTGAAGTCTGAAATATTTTTGGCCTTGATAATGTGCTTATTTCCTGAGATCGTGCATTGGAATTTATCTGTGCACAGGTCTTTCAGCTCTTGGCCAGAGCAACTTCCAGTCTGTTACATTTTCTGCTATTACAGGTGGTATTCTTGGCTTTTTTGCTTGTGTGACTTTTGTCCAAGGACCATCTTCATCAATGTCTTCTTCGTTAACCTGAGATGGGGGTAGCTGCGGACGTTTCTTGAGGGACTTCAGTTACCTCGTTCATGGAGACATCGTTTTCATTATGCTGTGAGCCAACTTCCATTCTCGGTGTCTTATGGCTACGTGATGCTGAATCTGATGGAGATTCGTGAGTTCGTTTCTTTGTTGAAAGAGTTTCTTCTACTTTGTACTCGATGCACTTCTTTCAAGAATTTTTTAAAAAGTATGTTGGTTTCGATTATACTGACCTTTTCGCCAGCTGGGCCGATCGTTGATTTGATTACAATAGGCTGCATATTTTTCCTGAAAAAATTAGCGCCTTCCTCAATTGTGATTCTGAAATTTATTTTACAAGTAATGATGTTTTTACCATGCGTAACTTCGGTGTTATCGATTAAATATAAAAAAATCAACAGAGTTAATTTTATTTATATATAAATACAAAAAAAAAATCAACAAAGTTAATTTTTTTACATACTAGCTAATAATCTCAATCTAAAAAAATATTCAAAACAAGCAATTTTAAGATAACACCATGTGTAAAACAGTCGGCCAAGAAAACATATTATATAAATATATAATGTAACGAATACTATTATCATAATATTCTGTGTTACGATGTACTAGAGCGCCATGAGGACAGTAGAAATTGTTTTATTTTAAAAAAGAATATTACGCCTCTAAAATAGTTTTATAATATTCTGTGTGTTCAGCAATATTATTATCAATAATTTTCGTTAAGCAAACTTCCACTCGGATAAAACCCGGGCGAAGCCGGGTACACATCCGCTAGTATTTGATATATATTTACCCCTTCTCTGAATATGATCGTCCTTAGCCACTTTTATTTTCACTCGATACATCTAATTGCTCATGACAGAAGATAAGATATTTTATTTTTACTTTTTAGTGCATTTGAATAAAAGCTTTTTTTGTAATGTATTTTTATTTATTAATTACTTAGTTTTTAGTCATGAATTTTCAAAACTTAGAATCAAAAGTTCACTGGAGATAAGGCTTTAAATATATGGAAGCCTGCTCGCGCGGATTAGTCAATTTATTGTAAGAGGCGTAACATAAGACTTAAAAAAAAAAATTCTTTTCCACTCCAACCACCCAGAAGTCTGAAAATGTTCACACTTGCATTGTTCATGGGGTTGAGTGAGTGTAAAGTTTGATACTTCTATGTGATCTGGAAGCATATTAAAATTAAATTTAAAATTTTGAAAGGCAATTTATAAATGTGTCCGTTCCTGGCCATTCTGACAACCGCAAAAAAGAAAATATGTCAATACACATTGTCATCAGTTTCTAATGCCACTAGTACACACACTTTTTCCTTCTCAATATTTGAAAGTTGTTTCTAGTAAATTCCAGCCCGTAGATCATGAATATAACCTTCATTTTTCAAAATTAGCTTAATTAAAATATATATATATTTGATAAATATATTATTTTTTTAAAGAAGCTGATGTCATCGCACTCATCAAAATATTATGAAGATATAGACTTTGTAAGCATAAAATTCAATCATCATTTAGATGAAATGCATACCATTGTAATTTTATATCAAGAAAATGTTTAACAATACATTGATTTTCATAAATATTTTCACATATAAATAATGCCGCGTAAATGCAAAGCTAAATGTTCTGCTACATTTGAGGAAAATTTACAATTCTCAAACAGAGGAAACGTATCACCCCAAAGATAAAAGAAAGCTATAAAGCATATTTTGGTGGCCTTAGGTGATCAAGACAAGTGGTGGTGCCCCCATAGTGTGTGCGGAACGTGCTATCAAGGGCTTTTGCAATGGAAATAGGAGAAATCAAAAGGTATGCCCTTTGGTGTACCAATGGTTTGGCGAGAACCAAAAAAAAAAAAAAATCACAATGACGATTTCTATTTCTGTGTCTGCAAAATCACAGGCCTTAATAGCAAAAAGAAGCAAACTCACTTTTACCCTGATATACCATCAGCTAGGCAACCTATTCCTCACGACCTCGAGAACCCCATACCGATTCCTAAAACGGTTCAAGAATCCTATATCAAAAAGGATGATCAGCACACAGCCTTTGCAGATGATCATCAATTAGAAGACCCTGAATTTATTTCAAATGAAACTGTCACTCCACATTTATTTGATCATGCATAATTAAATGGTCTAGTTAGGGATCTAGGGCTATCAAAAGAAGCAGCAGAAATCCTTGGATCAAAATTGAAGCAAAGGAACCTCTTGTTACCACAAACCAAAATCTCTGTCAATCGTAATTATTTTTTCTGAAGAACAAGGATTAGTGTACAGCAATGATATTGAAGACGTTTTTAAAACTGCAAATTAATTACAATGCTACCGAGCATAGACTCTTTATTGATTCCTCTAAAGTTTGAAGGCTTGTTTGCTGCACTATGGTAGTGTATTACCTTCCATACCATTTGGCTATTCAACTCAAATGAAAGAAACTTATTCGACTCTTAAGAAAATCTTAGGATTATTGAATTATACCAATAAAATTGTTGGAAAGTTTGCGGTGATCTTAAAATTATAGAAATTTTACAGGGGTTTCAGAAAGGAAACACAAAGTATCCTTGATTTTTATGCAAGTGGGACAGCAGAGACAGAAAGAATCATTATATACAAAAATGTGGCCTGAAAGAAGTATGTTTCACTTAGGTGAACAAAACGTTGAAAATGAACCGCTTGTCCATAAACTAAAAATGGTTCTTCCCCCTTTACATATCAAATTAGAGGTAATGAAAAATTTTGTAAAAGCTTGAAAGTAAGAGATAGTGATGCTTTCAAATATTTAATGACTAAATTTATGAAGATTAGGTGTTCTAAGATAACGGAAGTTATTTTCATTGGACCAAAAATTCGTAAACTAATAAATGACGAAGGGTTTATTGCAACATTGAGAGAAGATGAGAAAAATGCTTGGCTTGCATTCATCTACGTTTTCAAACACTTTTTAGGCAATAATAAGTCACCGAATTTTGCGAGAATCGTAGAAAAATATTTTTCCAAATTCCATAAACTCGGGAGCTTAATGAATCTAATATTGCATTTTATGGATTCACATTTGAACTTTTTCCCTGATAATCTCGGTGCAGAGAGCGAAGAACAAGGTGAACGGTTCCACCAATATATTTAAATCATTGAGCAACGATACAATGGTCTTTGGAATAAACATATTGTTGCATCATGGCTAATGAACCTATTTTATTTTAATTTGTAATATTATTTTTCATATATTTTAAATTCAAAATTATATTTTATTTTTATTTATTTTAATAAACAGAATATAAAATTATAGAATCATCATTTGTATTTAGGTAAACTGTGTGACTTCACTGCTCTCTTTGATGTCAAAAAATAAATAAATGATTCTGGAGGCTACTTAAAGTAGAGTTATCTCATTATTGCCTTTTATAAATTTGTAGGATGGTTGAAATACGCTCTGGTAAGATGCAAGACCCAGCACAGGAGAGAATCAAGGCTGAAGAGTCTGCCAAGCCGCAACCTGGTGCAACAATTGGTAGAGATGCTAGTTCCGACCCAGTTGTCCTGAATCCCAACATCGACATCCCCAAGTATGATGGAACAGAAGACCCTCGCCCATGGATTGAATCTCTTGAAGAAATTGGCTTCCTGTACCATTGGGCAGACTACATTATCTCCCGTTATGCTGCCATGAATATGATTGGTAGCGCCAAAACCTGGCTGAACATACACAAAGTAAGTTTCACCAGCTGGGAAAATTTCAAGAGCCGCCTAATTGAGGATTTTGCCTCAGACGCCAACAAAGAAGAAATGAGGATGAGATTAAACAGGATACAACAGTGGAATGAACCTGCAATCAGGTTCGCAGAGGATATCCTTGTACTGTGCAACAAGGTCGACCCCCAAATGGAAGAAGAGACTAAAATAAACTGGGTTGTTGGAGGGTTAAAGAAAGAATACTCTTTTGCCCTTCACCTAAACCCTCCTAAAAATACCAATGAACTTCTTGAAATTTGTAAAAAGCTGGATTTGTTCGAAAGAATTACCAAGAACGTGTAGAAAAATCAAAAGCTCTTTATAATGGACCACGCTCTCCTCGTCCCCATCATCAAGAGCAATGGAAGAACGCTCCGTCGTTCAGAAGACCATACCAGAACACCTCCAAGCCCCAGGCCCCCGCTCCGAGGTACTACCAGAACACCTCCAAGCCCCAGGCCCAAGCCCCAGTACCTCTCTGCACCTTGGAAGACCTTTAACAGTTCTCACAAAGTACAGGCAGTCGTGGTCGAGGCAGAGTGGAAAGCTTGGGGATGTCCATACAAAAAACGAAGACACAGGTGCATTTAGAAAGTTCCGTGAACAGATAAAAGTTGAGCTAGGAGCGAAAGATAGAGATGGAAGAGTTCTTACTGGTCTACATGGTGGATGAGGTGGACCTGGGGTACAACCGACGAGGGCTCACGCAGATGGTGAAGTGACTGTCAAGTGACTGTATTTATAGGTTAAGACGGGGGCCTTATATATCTTTCCCGAGAAAGGGAGTATTGCATTTCAACAGATGCGAAGAGTGTGGATCGTCTGGCGAAATTCTAAACTGGCGCCGTGGGAGTTTCCATCTTTAGACCTTGTTGTTTTGGGACTGCTATATGCTCAATTTTAGACGTTTTTGACATTTTGCTTTAGCTCAACTCTTAATCTATTACAGAGTTTTATTTATTTATATCCTCAGTTTGTACAAAGTACATTACATATTATGGTGTAATGACACATGTCAATCATGCGTATAATCATTTACAGATGTGTTTCTATTATACAACATGAAAATCTTGTTATAAGGTATATACAATATGGGGTTGTTGGCTTAAATTACCATATATATATATGATGAGCCCCTGTACATAAAAATTGATTGTATATTCATGAACTAGGCTGGTTTTGCTTAGCAGCCACTGATAAAGTTATGTTCAACTGGGGAAGGATATTATATTTATGAAATTTAAAAGATAAGGTGAAGAGTAAAGCCTTTCTTGCAATATGCTGATAAGAGATAACAACCCTAAACACCTACGGGGTTGATATTTCTTAATAATTCAACCTTTTTATTGAAGGACACAGTTGATATCTTTCAAAATTAAAGATACTTCGGCCAGTAAAACTTTTTATTATCTCGACGTTTCGACAAAAATCTTTTGTCGCGTCGTCAGGAACGAACAAAATATTTTTATCGAAACGTCGAGATAATAAAAAGATTTACTGGCCGAAGTAGCTTTAATTTTAAGAGTTATGAATGCCGGCCAGGCAAGTCTATCTTTACGATAGTTCATATTTTTACCGATAAATTATTTAGCCAATATTTAGTTATTTGATCAGATTTCATTTCAACCCGGGTTCTGCTCGAGTCAATGTTGTTTGCCAGCTAATATTTATCTAAAAAAAGGCGTACCTGAATTTGTCAAAGAAAATAAAATTCTCTAAATATTTTGAATCGATATTAAATTTATAAAGAGGGAGCAATTCTTCGAAATATTTTTAGAAAACTTGGCTTTTTTCTTTCACAGATTCAGGTACAGCCTTTTTTATATAAATCTATTCAATGGATTGCTATTTGACTTAAAATTAATATTGTGAAAAAATAGTACAAAGGGATTGTATTGGGATTAAGTGAATAAATTAAGAAAAAGGCGTCTCCCCTGAACGTGAAACTAAAAGTTGTTGATGGCTTGCACCATTTATTCCGACGATGGCGAGGGCCATCATCAACATCTATTTGCACAATCAGGAAACTCAAATAGTATTGTTTTTAACAAATGTAAGTAGAATGAGGGTGGAAATTTAGCAATTTTTTATAATTTTTTAAATCCTAAATATGCTGATTATGCGTGTTTTATTGAATTTTTAAAAATTTAATGGATATCATTAAACAAACTCCTTACTCTATTTCTTGGTAAAATTTAATCCAAATCGGTTTAATATCATGGGAAAATATGAGGGAATCAAATACTCGAATACAAAAACATATATCGTTCTATTTTATTTAAATATAATAGAAAAAATGTAGGGAAAAGCGGAAACTATAATGTGTAACATATTTTGCTGAATCTTCATAAAATATCCCTAATATTAATTAACTTTATTAACATCATGAAACGCGATATCCCAAACTCAGGGATATTTGCGCCAATACATTTCACTGCATTACAGCAATTCGGCTATATACAATCCTGTTCAATTCATTATTTTACATAAATTAACTAAAGAAAATTGTCCAAAGAGAAAAACAAAACAACAAAGCAAAACACACAGAGCAAGCATCGCAGTTCTTTTTTTTTTTTTTTTCTAAGATTCCTTCTCTTTTTTCCAATTCAAGAGAAAGTTGTATATGTATTTACAAAATTGATCAAAATTTTTATACTTTTCTTTTTTGTCTACAAATTCATCAAGCTGTCCAATACGACCAAATCTATTTTCCTAAATCCCGGAAAAATGGGCACTCCAGAAGTAGATGTCTCGCGTCTTGAATTTCACCTCCGCAGAAGCATCCTGGTTCCTTCACGGGCGCCGATAGTTGCCAAAATTTCCCAAAATTGCCATGATCTGTAATGAATTGTATATTATAAAAATTTGGACGGAAAAATCTTGGAATTCCTAATACGAAAAAGCTTCTGAAAATTTCATTAGTGTTCTCAAAAATTTCATTCATTTTTGCGTGTAAGAATGATTTGACTATACTTGGAGCATGGGGTTCGTAAGTAGTTAGATCTTCAATGGACATTTGAGCTAGATCAAATTTGATTATTCTGGATTCTATATAATCTGTTAGGAGTGGAATTTTTGCCAAGCTATGCACACAGTTTGATGAAGTGGTTTTGTATGCTCTAACTGCCCATAAAATGATCTGGTACTGCATGGAGTTCAGTTTTTGTTTACAACGATTGTTTAAATATTTGAACCAAATTTCAGAACCGTATGTAAGTACAGGCCTAATGATTGTTTTGAATAAAGTTAACCTCTTTTCAGTGTCTAAACCCCACATTTGCCACTTAGTGAACATAATACATTTTTCATACGTCCTGCCTTACACAGAATATCATTAACATGCGGTGTAAAGTTAACTTTGTTTTTCCATTTGTGATTAGAAAATTTCATTCCCAGAATTTTTACTTGCTTGACCGGCATTATTATATTGTTATTAACCTTAATAGGTATTTTTTGTCTGTTATGTAGGTATAGCATATTAGTCTTCTCTGTACTGATCGTTAATTTATTTCTATTACACCATTGGATCACATAATTTAAGTGTATTCACTTGCGGTTTTTAGTCCTTCAATAGTCTTATTCCAGCAAATTATTGTAACGTCGTCTGCATAACATATAATATCTGCATTCATTGAATCAAAATTTATCAACAAATCATTTAGCAAAATATTCCATAGAAGTGGAGATAAAGGTCCACCCTGTGGACATCCTTTAGTTAGTTTCTTATAAAAAGTTTCTGATTCGTATGTAAATTTCACCTCCCTTTCATTATTCAAATAAGATTTTATGATCCGTATTAAATCTGAAGGAACATCATCATTATCCATTCTTTTTATAATAGCAGGCCACCATGCATTGTCGAATGCACCCGCAATATCTATAGCTATCAAGGAAGTCAATTCTTTTTGTTTATGTTTCAATATAGTTTCTATAATTTTATCCATTCCAGTAATTGTTGATCTAGATTTCATAAAACCATGCTGCCTTGAGCTCATTAAATTATTCTCTAAATAATAGTTACTTAATTTATTTTTTTTTTATATTCTCAAATGTTTTAGATAGATTAGATGTCAATGATATAGGTCTATAACTTTTATTTATTTCATAATTCGTTTTGCCTGGTTTTGGAATTATTTTTAAGAATGATTTTTTCCTTTCATCCGGATAATATCCCATTTCTATACATTTATTGAATAATTTATGCAGAATTGGGATTATTTTTATTTTAGCCTGTCTAATCATATTGTTACTAATGTAATCAGGGCCCGGTGCTTTTTTAATATTTGTTTTTAAAATTGTTTCCTCTATTTCCTTAGATTCGATATAAACACTACTTTTATTTTTATATTTAGGCGTATAATTTCTAATCAAAATATGATCATCTTTATCCAAACCTCCAATATCATCCTGAAATAGATCGTTCATTAAACTTTTTATTTTGTCGGTCTTTAAATGATCTGGTAAATTATCTATTAGTGGTAATCCTAAATTTCTATTTTTCGATCTCAATGACTTGAATATCCTATAAGCATTACCAAATGAGTTATTTGAATGACTTTCTTCTATAAAAATTCTCCAACTCGCTCTTTTTGCCTTTTTACTTTTATTTAAATATTTATTTCTCATTGATTTATAGGTCTTTTCAAGGACCTTTCCATGTCGGTAATACACATTTCTAATATAGTGGAAATCGTTTTCATTTTCTCCAGCTTCCCATCCTCCCAGTATGTTTTGTTTTATGATTTCCGCTTCTTGTCTTGACATTTAGTGACAGATAAGCTGCCTCTTTAATTATTTGTGTGAGAGTCTTTACAATGTTGTCAATATCTTTGATGTTTGACGCGTGGTTTATCATGGTGATAATATTATCTACGTCTTGTATTGCTATTTTTTCGGTAAATGTTTTCCAATCAGCATCTTTTTCTATAAATTTCCATGTTGAGTTTTGAACTGTCCTTTGCCTGTTAAAATTGTGATAAATGTCAAAGGTTATTGCTACGTGATCTGAAATGTGCGTCAATATTATTGACGTCAATACTATTGATTTTTTGTTTGAAATCGTAAGATCTATAAAGCTAGAATTTCGGCAGGTGGGTATCTTAAGATTATGAATAAATAGGTTATGTTCATCTATGATGGAGTGGAATTTGAAACCATTGGAGTTTGTTGTCGGATCAAACCAGACTGGGTGTCTAGAATTAAAGTCACCACATAGTATAATAGGTTGTTGATTGTAGGTCTCCAGAAGCTCTTGGATAAATTTTCTATGAGTGTCATTAAATCTATGTGGATGTATATAAAAGTTTGCGATAATAGTATTTGATTTTGCTGAATTTAAAGAAGTGGTTGTACAAAAGGAGTTTGTGAATTTATTGATTTTATTAAATTTTAAACTCTTATTCATAAAGATCGTTGCAGTATAAATTTGTTCATCTGTCGTTGAATGCACTATTTGAGATTCCAAATCGAAAATTACATCTCTATCAATCAGATAAGGTTCCTGTATTAGGATGATATCTGGTGGGTTGTCTTTTATAGAAGCTTGAAGCTCATTCAGTGCCAAGATACTTTTTCTTACATTTTGTTGTAAACATTTAATTCCTTTTCCCTGCATGATATTTCAAACTAAATAAACAAAAATCTTAGCTGCGAAAATTTGCCTAATTGTCGGTTGGATCATATCTCGTTCGTTGGATAATTCTGTCTATCTGTATTTTGTATAGAGGACAGTCCGAGGAATTAGCTCTATGATTCGGCGAGTTTCTAAATTTAGGATGTTTTAGACAGTTATAACAATTGAAAATTTTTGAACAGTCATGAATTCCTTGCGCGCCGCATAATTTGCATATCTCGACGTTGGTACAATCGGCCATTTTATGGTTGGGATTAAATTGAAGGCATTTCTGACATTGTTTTACCAGAATCTTATCTTCCACAAAACAGCGTTCAAAGTCAGTATATAATTTATTATTCATATTTTTAAGGATTCGGTAAACCTTTGGAGAAACCCCTAAGAACTATGTTGTGGTGGGGCTTATTCGATTTCATGCTAAACAAAACATGGATATCATTTTCCATTTCGTTCAATTCAGGGTTCATACTGCAGATTGTTTTAGTAAAATAGCGGTTTCTGTAAGTTTATTAACATTTTTGACTATTACTGTAGGATCTCTTGGTTTGGGGATAAAAATTTTGCTGATATTTGCGAGTTCCTCTGCCCTGCCTAACTCATCATTTAGAGATTCCATGTCTGATTCTGTAGGGGTCCTTATTATTACAGATTTCCTAGCATTTATAATTTGTTAATCTTATTTTTTTTCCTTCGTCCCTAAGCTTTTTAACTTTGCCTGATATAGTTTGATACATTTTTGTATTATCTTCCACATTTATAGGAGTTGCCACTATTGTGAACTCCTTATGTAAATTTTTTTTTTTATGTAATCTTGTGATGTTTCTGTACGAGCTACTTGAGCATATGTTGGAGTTGTTTTGACTAATTCATCTTGGATCCCTTTCAGTTTTTGGTCCATAACATCTGTAATTGTTGTTTTCATTAGTTCAAATATATCTTGGTTATTTATTTCTTTTAAAGTTGAAATACCATCCTTGGTTTGCCTAACCATAGTTGACAAAAATGTAAAATGTAAGACTAGAAAAAAAGTGTGTACGTAATAAAGCAACTCAAGGTGAAAACAAATTTGAAACTTTATTTGTCAAAATACAAACTAAAAAAAAATCAAAATACAAACATTTAAAAATATTTTATAAATTACTTCTCTATGATTTGCAAAACGCTCTTGAGCAGGTTACCGTATCTTTTGAGCATGGTTTTGCCATTTTCGGTAAAAAAGAAATCGTGATAGGAACCGTTCTCGCAAATTACATATACCCGGTTTTCAAAGCCAGGAACAAAGCCAGCGATGCAAGGAGTATTGGAATTGGTGTAGTACTTGGCGAAAGACCTTTGGCCTTTTCGAATCCAGCAAGTTTGATTCATAGATTGGTTCGCTACGGCAAACAAATGACAGTTTTCTTGTTGCTGGTAACGCAAAGGTAATTAGAGGATGGGTGAATTCCATACTCTTGATGGTTACATTTTCCAGAACCTCTAGTGAATTCTGCAACAAGAGACTGGTTGTTGACATCAATAATTCTAATGGTTCTTCCACTAGCGTCCGCAACGGCAACACGTTCACCCTTGCTATCAAGTGAAAGAAATCCAATTTCCTCTTTCAAAGTTATAATTTGCTTGCTGGCTTCATTTTTATTCATGTTATATATATTGACCTGACCCTTTTTAGCGGCAGGGTATAGAATCACTTGTTTTTCTAATTGGGGATTTTGTGTCATAGTGAACATTCCAGTGTTAGAGTAAATATCCTCAATGTTATGAACACGTTCTAATTCAGGATATGTGTAGACATTTAATGTTTTTAGTGTTGAAACAAAAATGAGATCAGCTCTAACCATAACATTAAGGATCTTTCTTTCTTCGACAATTTTGCCTATGACCCTAGTAGTGTTGATGTCAACAAATCGAAGCTTGTTTCCATTCGCATAAGTAAATAATACGACTTTAGCTCCTATCATTCTTACTAAAGTTAAATTCTTACATTTCTCATACTTTATAAAGCTAATCCTTTCTAGACAACCTTTACATTTGTAAACACTGATCCCTTCATTCTCGGCATAGCAAATGATATGATTTTTCTGATTGTCCAAAGTAGCTGTTTTGAAATTCTCGCAAGACATGGTCAAATAAAAAATGTTTAAAATGAATATTATTATATTATTCTGTACATAACCCGGACTCCTGGAGCGTACGAAAGTCGCCAACTGTCCGGGTTTGTCTTCTGACTTATTGTCTATTTGTTGCAGTTGACATCAACTGATTAGATGTCGCCAGGCTGTTTTATTTTTGGGGAGGTTCTTCAATGCTTCTTGGTTGAATGTGCTGGTGTTAAGTAGAGTTGCAGTCTGGAATCTCTGAAGATGGTAGGATGGGCAACTGAATAGGAGGTGGTCGACTGTTTGATTTTCTTGGTGGCAGTGTTGGCATACGGGGTCGTTGTTTTTGGAGGTTCTGGCGATTGTCGGCTTGAACGAAGCCATGTCCTGTCAGAATTGTAGAGGTGACGTTGCAATATTTTAGTTTTGGGAGAATTGAGATTAGAAGACTAGGAGATTGCAGCTACTCTTCTGAGGTTTCTTGTAGCATGGTCTGTGGTGTAGAGGTCGGTCCATAGTTGGAGGGCGAACTGTTTGCTTTGAGAGCGGACATATTTCCTAGGAAGGGTTGCGAAGTGTAAAGGCAATTTGGATTGAGCTGCGGCTTTGGCGACTTCATCGGCCTGTTCATTTCCAACGATGCCGCAATGACTCCGGACCCAGCAGAGTTGAACATTGTCAGAGTATTGAGGTTTCTGATTATCTCTGCAGTAAGTGAGGTTCTAGGGATATCGGGGGTGACAGATGGCATGTAGAGCTGCCTGGCAGTCGGAAGCAATGACAAAGTCTTGTCGCGGCATGATCTTAATAGATCTGGTGGCATAAAGAATCGCCAAAAGTTCCGCCTGGAAGGAGGTACAGCTGTTGTGGAGTTTAAGTTTCAGTGGTGAATAGGGAGGTGGGAGCACCACTGCTGCGCCAACCCCGTTGGTTGACCGAGAGCCATCTGTATAAACAATAGTGGCCCGTTCTGGCAGTGACTTAGAGAATTGGAGAGGTCTTCTAAGAGGTGGGTAGGGTACCGAGGAGGGACTGGGACGTGACTCAAAAGGGCCTTCTCTTAGCGCTTCCAAGTATGCTAGATGGGATTTGATAGATATCCAGTGGAGGACAACCTGTGAGGGAGATTGCTGGGATAGTTGGAGTACACGGGCCTCCTCTGATTAAAGCTTTAGCGTATTTGTAATGGAGGCCACGTAGCTTCCTGATGCCATTGGTGTCAAACACCCGCTTGCCCCAAACCCCAGAGCCATAGAGGATGGCTGGGAGGATCACCATGTTATGTATTTTTCGGCCCGCGCTGAAGGTTAATCCGAACTGCCCCTGGATCGTGCTGGTTAGTCGAGGGAGAATCCACCTGCACCTCTTGAGGATGTTGTCCAGATGACCAACGAAGTTTCTTTTGGAATCAAAGGTAACACCGAGGATTTTTATAGTGTTATCAATTAGAATAGGTTGGTTTTGGAAATGTATGCCGTGATAGCCTGGACGCTTGGCTTTCCAATGGAAGAGGCAGGCTTGGGTTTTCCTTGGGTTGAATGTTAGCCCCCTGAGTCTTGCCCCAATGAAAGAGCTGTTTTAGGAATTGATTGATCTCTCGTGTTGGGAATCTGCGGGGGAAGTGAATCAGTACCGTGAAGTCGTCTGCGAAAACTGATGATTTCACTGTTGTTTGGCCTTGGAAGGAGATGGATTTTTCTAGCCACTATGTTGAAGTAGAAGGGGCTCAGTGCTGCACCTTGGGGGACCCCAAGTAGAGTAGTAGAGGTAAGGGTGGCGTTCCAAGCGTTGTAAATTACCTGCCTTCCTCGGAGGAAGCTCGCGGACAGTTGAATCAACTCTTCTGGGCAGTTAAGGTCGCGGAGGCCTTGAATGATGGTGTGTCTTTGAACGGTGTCGAAGGCATGGCTGATGTCCATACCAATAGCCAAGGTCTTCCTCCAGTGCTGCAGGCCTTCACTGATGTTGTTGTTAATGGAGTCGAGCGCCATTTCAGCTGAGCGCCCTGGAAGGAAGCCAAACTGCTGGGGTGAGAACCAGCCTTGGTAATCCGCTATCCATTGCAGGCGCGCCAGTATACACCGTTCAAGGACTTTGGCCAAGGTATTGAGCAGCGTGATGGGACGGTATTTCTCCAGTTGGTTGGAGGGAAGAAGAGTTTTGTTTGGGTATGAGAACTAACCGACCGGATTTCCAGGGTGTTGGAAGTGTCCGAGACGTAAAGCATTTGGTGAAAATTTGTGACAGTGTTTTATGCAGCGTTGGCCCACCAAGAAGAAGGCATCTGGTACCTAGCCTGTCGGGACCAGGGGATTTCCTCCGACCGCATCGACGGATCGCGCGAAGGACTTCAGACACTGTAAAGGCTGGTTCTTGGTTGTAGGGTTGGAGCCAATCAATTGATGGGGTTGGCGCTGTCCAGTCTGTTGGAAATAGTGCTGGAGTACTTCATGGCAGGTTTCCTCTGGGGTGAGTGGGGTGCCGTCGTTGTGTTTGAGCAGAGGTGGCCCAAGAGAACCTCTTCGGCCTTTGGAGATATATCGGTGGATGGAGCTCCATGCGGCCGAGGAGACCTCTTGGCACAGTGTTATCCAGGAGAGATGCTTTTCTCGCCTTATAGGCCGCCCTTTGAGTTTGTTGTGGCAGGCTCTATAAAGACCTTTAAAGAAGCTCCTGATATAAAGGGAGGTGCTTTGATAGCAACGTCGTAAAGCAAACAACTAAATTGCGGAGTTTTGAAAGCTCCTTGTTCCACCATGGTCTTGAAGGCCTTGGAGATTTTGATTTCTTTCTCATGGAGACATTGCAGGCCTCCTGAGACAGGTAGTGAGGAGAGTAACCACCTCATCAATGTCGCCTGGAGTGAATGCGGTCTGGAGACGCGATGTGACATGGTGGAGGCTGGACCCAATGAAGGCAGTGAAGGTCTCTTCCAGACATGAAGTCTCAACCCATGAGCATATAGGCTCTGTGGAAATGATGTCATCGAAATTTGTAAGGATTGGCAGATGATCAGAGAAAGCCATCTCCTGGAGACATGATCTAGTGGCGTGAATGGCTAGCGAGCTGGATGCTAGGGTAACGTCGATGGAAGAGCGCAGGGATCCGTTGGACCAGGTGTAATGGTTGGGAGATCCCCAGAACTGTAGGCCCATCAGTGAAGCAGAGTCCTCCAGGCTGGCCCCACGGGCATCGCGGGTAGCTCCAATACCCCAGGTTGGAGAGTGGGCGTTGGCGTCCATGCCAAGAATGCATGAGAAGGATCCTATGTTATTGCAGATTCCAGGGTTGGTAGGAAAGATAGATCCGGGGACACTGTTGTGCCAGTACGCCGAAGCGAGGACAACAGCCTGGTTGCCTAACCGGATGAGGGCCGTGGGAGATGTTTGGGTCAGGTGAGCTAAGTGGAATGGCGTTTAGATTTGATCGTATTACAAGCCCAGAAGGTGCATTGTTTTCATTTGGGATGAATGTGTCAAAGCTTGAATCAGGCCATTTAAGTTCTTGGTAATTCTTGAAGTAAAATAGCGTTCTACCTCTTGTTCTATTGCAATGGTGGAGAGTTCGAGGACTGCAAAAGGCGATTTCCTAAGGTTGGATTGGAGAACTCTGAAGGATCTATGCATTCTTGTTGAGTTGAGCCAGCTTGGCCTTCACCAGAGGACAAGCCCGGGATGTCGCGTAGTGATTGAGCTGCTCAAAAACAGCGCCCGCCTTCTTGCAGCAATTGTGACATTTTGCTGAAGTGTTGGGACAGGCGTGGCCCTCGTGACCTGTCGTACCACATTTGTAGCAGATAGGTTGGGCAGCAGGGCATGAAGTAGCGCGGTGGCCGAAGCTGCAGCAGCGGTAGCATTGCTTCAGGGAGTAGCTTCTTTCGTAGCGTAAAATTAAACCTGCTATAGGCATCTTACCTCGATGCTCTAGGAAATTAGCCGTCTGATCGTCTACTTCCAGGAAGACTGTAGTGTACCCATGGGGATTGTCCTTTGGGCGGTGGGCAACCTTGATGTGCCGTTTTCCTGGGAGAATTTTTATAAAATCGTTGTTTTGGAGGCTTCCCACTATCATGTCGTTGGTCGTGGAGCTCTCCACGCCAAATAAGCAATATCTGGGATATATTGTTGGTCTTTCCGTGCAGTTTAGGGATTTTGGGATGTTTTTTGTTGGCCTGGAGTCTGGCCGCAGAGTTGATGCACCTTGGGTGGTTTTTGTGTGAATTACTAGCCGTCCTTTCCCATTAACGGAGGCTGCCACTTCGGGGGAGTTCAGAATTGATGAATCAGCTTTTTGGATCTCGCGTAATATTCTCGAGAGTCTGTAGCTGGGTTGCTGATTTAATGACCCACATGGGACTCATAGGCGGCTGCGAAAATTTTTGGAGGCTGGTTTAATCAATTGCTTTATTGGAGGAGGGGTAGGTTTTTTGGTATTTGGTTTGGCAACGGCGTTGGTGTAGAGTTTTTTCTTGTGTAGTTGATATTCTTTTCCGTGGTTTATGCCTTTATAGGACGTCAAAGATGATATCTTCTGTGCCTTTCAGCGCCCATTCCACCAGGGAAAGCATTGGCTGGAGCTGCTCCGGCGTCATGCCGTTGGACTTAGCTACGTCAGCCATTTTCTTGGTGACTTTCTGGTGAATGACCCTTTAGATGATTAAACTCAAGGTTGCAAGGAGGTTCACTGAGTCTCGGGCGTTTTACGCTTCCGTCTCCCGTTGCGTCAGATGATTCAACTTCCATTCTTGTTAAAAAAAAAAAAAACTTACCATAAATTAATATTCATAAATAGAATTTGTTTTAGCGTGTACTGTGCAAAACTATATCTAAAAATTTTTAAAATGAATTTTATTAAAGGCTATAATATATAACCGAAAAGAAAAAAAATTAGGAACTCCATATATATTGCAGAGTTGACATGTAAAACTATTAATCTGTTTTAAATATATATTTATATTTTCAGATAATAAAAAAGGAAAATATTGGATTGAATAAAAATATTTATATCCCTATATATCCTTATCCTTTTATCCTTTTATATCTATAAAAATGAAATCAAAAATCGTTGTTTGTTATCGCGTTGCGCAAAATCTACAAATCAATCATTATGAAATTTCGCATGTAGGTAGCCGAAGATTTCGTTTAACATATAGGCTATTAAAAACTAAAAATGTCAATGTGCTTTCAAAAAAAAAAGTAAAACCAAAAAGTGTTAGTTCCAGTATTTTACTGCTTGGCGCAGCACTGGTCGCGAAGATAATTGAATTTGATTGGTTAATATTTTACACGTAGTTTGTTTACATGATGAATGTTAGTTTGTTTACACGATGAATGTTTTTAAAAGGTAAGATTATCCAATCACTGTGAAACTCTAGGAAGTTATTTAATATACAACTGGGAAGGTGTCTGGTGTCAATTTGATTTGAAATAAATATCGTTGAAATTTTATTTGAATTTTTTTTTTATTTTCACTCGCAAGCTGCGCCTCTCGCGGCCTCTGGTGTAATTACATTTATAAATTGTAAAAATGCTAAAATGTGTTCCAAGAGTATAATAAATTTAATATTTAATTTGAATATTTAGTAATATAATATTCCAATGATGTGTGTGTGTGTGTTGTAAAAAAACTTGGCATTTCAATATTAATATATATTTATAGAAAATATCTTATTTAAAATTATTTACAAATGTTCGTTTGTGGCAAGATACTATTTCTTCAACTTCAAATTACCGAATAGGCCAATTAATATTGATTTTATTCAATTTATCGAGTATTTTTCAAGGGACTGGGAATAAATCTCAAATTATCGAGAGAATAGACAAGCATAGATTCAGTAGGGATTGGATGTTTGCTAGATCGTTTTGTCAAATGTATGTTATGTAAACTTTTACTCGGATAAAATCCGGGAGAAGCCGGGAACATTCCCTGTTGATGTCAACAATTCGAAGCTTGTTTCCCACCTGCATAAGTAAATAATACGACTTCAGTTCCCAGATTCTTGCTAAAGTTACATTTTTACATATTTCATACTTTATAAAGCTACTGACTTTTAGATCTTGACAGTTGTAGACAAAGAGCCCTTCACTCTCGACATAGCCAATGATACGACTTTTCTGAGTGGTCAAAGAAACTGTTTTGAAATTCTCGTAGGACATGGTTGAATAAAACGGTGTTTAAAATTAATTTTTTATTTATTTATTTCATCTCAATTTGCAGGTGTTACATTCGAGCACAGCTCGCGAGTCACCTTGTCCAGATTATTTACACATAGCGAGTTGTAATGCTGGAGTGGTCCCCCGAACCTTACAGGAGGGCAGTTGTTGGGTGTTTGGCTGTCAGCTAGCCATTGGGTCCAGGTCGTCGGATTCGGTGGCTGAGGTCACCCTTGATTTTGAACAATTTCTTGTATAGTTGGATTTGATGATTTTTGAAATTGCGAGAATAGTCTTGTCGCAGAGTCTTGATAAATCTCTTCTATATTAGGCTGGTTGAGATCTTCTTTGAGAATTTTGTTTGAAAGATTGAATGGGGCTCCTATAGTGGTTCGTAAGCAAATCCTCATGAAGGCATCTATTCTTTTTTTATCCGTAGGTGTGATATATTTGCCCCAGACTGGTAGTGCGTACGTGATGATGGGTAGAATACAGGTTTTGTACAACGTGAATTTATGCTTTGTTGTTAAATTACTTTTAAAATTAAGCAGGCTTGATAGAGATATTTTGGCTATCTTTGCCTTTCTTATGGTATTTTGACATGTAGGTTAAATTTTAATTTCGAATCCAAAGTGACACCAAGATACTTGGCATGGTCGGCCCAACTAATAGTGCTTGAGTTTACTGTCAAGTTGGTTTGTGGCTTGAATTTTTTGTTATCTCTTGGGAGAAAAACTATTGCTTGAGTCTTAGTTGGGTTAATGTCTAGTTTCCACTCATCGCACCATTTGATTATGTCATTTAGGTAATCCTGAAGCTGAGTAACCAATAGGTTGACTGATTTAGAGTTAAATAAAATTGCTGTGTCATCTGCGAAGAGCTTAAGTTTACATTTAGAGTGCAGTGGGATGTCATTAATGTAAATATTGAAAAGGTAGGGTCCGAGGATAGAGCCTTGAGGTACTCCAGTCTGGATTGGCTATGGTTCAGTTATAAAATGTCCTTGCTTGACTGAAAAAGTCCTGCCCTGTAGATAATTCTGCATAAAATTGATAATGTCACTTGGAAACTGGTGTTTTGTGAGTTTCTTTATAAGGCTATTATGCCAAACTTTATCAAATGCTTTCGCAAAATCTAGAAAGACAGCACCTACCACTTCCTTGTGGGATCTTCTTATCTGGATGTAGTCCAGAACTGCAATGAGTTGGTGAGTTGTTGAATGCCCCTTCTAAATCCGAATTGCTGCGGGATGATGAAGTTAGAGTTGTCCAAGTACATCTGAAGTCTACGTAAAATAATTCTTTCGTAAATTTTGCCGATGGTGGGGAGGAGGCTGATAGGTCTTAGATCTTCAGGGGATTTAGCGGATTTTTTGGAATTGGAATTATGATAGCATGCTTCCAGACTTTGGGGTAGTAACACAAGTGCAGTGCGGCGTTGAAAACTCCAGCTAGAAATACAATCCATTTGATGGGAAGATTCTTGGCCATTTGCGGAGTGATATTGTCATGGCCAGGAGCTTTGTGGTTAGCTAAGTATTTAATCACTTCTTTGACTTCATTTGGTGTCGTCATTGTGAGCATTTTTTCTTGTTGGTGATTATAAGTTATATTTGGTTGGTCTTCTCTTTTCCTCGGAGAACTGGTTGGAGAAGTGTTATGCAAGTTCATTTCCGATTTCTTTGTCGGTCAATAAGGTTTTGCCGTTCGTTACTAAAGCTTGAGATCCTTTCCGTTTTTTTCCTGATGGGTTTTGTTTTTCTCCAGAAGTCCTTTGGGCTTGATTCAATCTTGTGTATGAATTGATTCCAGTTCTCGGTGGAGTCGGATTTGAGGGCTTTGTTAACTTTTCCCTGTAGGTTTAAATAAATGGCTCTATGGGCTGGATCCCAGGTTGCTTGCCATCTCTTACGAGCTTTATTCTTTTCTTTTATCAAGGCCTTGGTCGAGGGGTTCTGTTTTGATGAAGAGGATGATATAACTGTGTTTTTTCGAGTAGCTGTTGTAGATTTTATCATTTAGTATGGTCACTGCTGAATCAATATTGGCTTCTGTTTTCAAGGGTACTCTAGGAGGCGTACTGGAAATTAAGTCTTGTTGGAAGTGTACCCAGTTAGTGAGTCGGCAAGCCCTAGTCGTGAATTCATCCTTCGGGCAGGTCAGCTCTGGGATTACTGGGGGGTGATCTGAAGATAAGGCATCCAGGGTCTTAATCCTCGAAGTCCAGGGGATGTTTCTAAGAATTGCGATGTCTAGAAAGTCTGGATTACCTAAAGTACTGTAGTGCGTGGGTGAAGAAGGTGCGACAATGTTCAGGTTTTCTTTTTCGGAAAAATTATGAAGCACGGTTCCACTATTATTGGAGGTTCTTGAGCCCCAAAGAGGGTGCTTGGAGTTCCAGTCTCCTGCAGCGATTACTGATTGATGATTCTCTAATAAGAGATTCAGATCTTCCTCCTGGAGTGGTAGATCGGGTTTCTTATAGATTGACGATATCTGCACTACTGCCCTTCCATCTGGTTTCATTAGAATTGTGGTGTTTTCCATGTTAGATGTTTGAATCAGCACTTTTTTATATTTAAGATAGTTTTTTAGAATTATTGCCGTTCCACCGCCCCTTCCAACGATTCTATCGTCTCTTATTGTCTGATAGTTTCTGAGTTTGAGGTCGACAGATGGTTTTAAGTGTGTTTCACTGAGCAGTGCCATGTATATTGAGTTTTCTTCTAAAAACTGTAGGAATTCTTCTTTTTTGAGTTTGATTCCGTTGCAATTCCAGAAAACGATTTTTAAAGGTAATTTTCCTTTCATTGTAAGTAAGTTTTGATAATTTATAATAACTTTTCGCATAGTTCCCTGGTGTCAGAACGAGTAGTTTTCTTTTTTGCAGTTTCAGCGTAACTTGACTTTTGTTTTTCAACAGTTGCTTCTTCTGTTTTAGTGGAGCTTGCTTGAGGTATGGTGTTAGAGGAGTTTTGTCTAGGAGGCTTTAGCTGATGTTGTTGTGGCTTCGGAAATTTGGGCATCCGCGGTAATTGGCTGTGTGCGCCTCTCCACAGTTAGCGCACTTTGGTGGGAGCTGTTTTGACTTTCTTGGACAATCCTTCGAATGGTGTTCTTCAGCACACTTGACGCATTTGGGCTTCAAAAACAGTTTAGCTGGCCATGCCCAAAACCCTGGCAGTTAAAGCATTGGGTCACTCGTTTTGTAGTCCTGAATGATTCCACGACTATTTTTTGGTAAAGTATTTCGGTTATTCCATAGATTCGTTTATTTTGTTCATTTTTCGGTAGCTCTACTAGGACTATATTCATCGGTATTTTGGTCGATTGTCTATGGAGTCTTTTGACAATAACCTCAGTGAAGCCCATTGAGACCAGTTCAGTTACGACGTCTTCTTCTTTGAAGGCTGTTGTTACCCCCTTCAATACCACTTTCAGTGGTTTTTCCTCCTGTAGTCTGTAGGAATATCCTCCATTATTTTTCTGTACATACTCCCTGATTTTTTTGAAGTCGCCTATGTTTTTCGATTTAATTATGTGCTTTTTGCCAGAAATCGTGACTTGGAATGGTTCCGTGCACAAGCCTTTTAGTTCTTGGCAAAGAAGCTTCCAATCTGCCACATTTTCTGCAATAACAGGAGGAATTCTCGGTTTTTTCACGTTAGTGACTGTGGTCCATGGGCCATCGTTGTCGTTATTTTCTTCATCGTCTTGCGGTGGGTGAGCTGCGTTCATTTGTTGAGAAATTCCAGTGGCGGGACTTTGTTCGTCGATGTCCATTCTAGGCGTCTTCAGATTACGCTCGCTCCTAGTTGGCGATCTTGAGTCATCCGATTCGGCCCGCGAGTTCTCTTCTTTGATTGAACCGTTTCCTCAAGTTTATACTCGATTCCACATTTGTCTAGGATCTTCGTTATTAAGGAGGCTTCGATTATGCATAGTTTCTCGCCGGTTGGTCCGATCGTCGATTTAATTACAATCGGTAGCATATTATTTAATGTTGCTACCCGGCTATATATTTCTACCAAAGCTCGTTAGATTTATTAATTGTTGTTCCCTTACACACACTTTATTATTATTATTGTTGTTACGACTAATTGGCCATAAGAGAATGGTCTTCTAGTCCTTCAACAGGCTGCACCAAGCAGACCGATCATGATGCACCGCGGCAATGAACCAAGCCAGCGGCGAGCCACCAGAGCTGTAACGCAGGTGAGTATCCCCGGGTAAGGGAGGGAGAGAAAAGAAGGTGCAGTAAAGCTGAAAGGGGTGAGAGATGGGAATAAAAATAAAAAATATATAAAAATTGAAGAAAGAGATAAAAGTTAGGTTCTAAGAAGTTTTTCAAGAGGAGAGGAAAGAGAAAAAAAAAGAAAAAAAAATTAACATAGAGAAAGAGGGATGAGAAAAAAAAATTAAAATAAATAAAAAAAAAAAAAGGAAAGAATAATTAATTAAATGTGCACGTGAGACAAATGATGGTCTATGGGGAACAGAAAATAATCCTGTATTAGATGGTAAAGCCCAAGATTAAAAATATTGCAAATCAGATAACCAAATCAAAAATGGGTAATTTTAAATTAAAATTTAAGAAAAAAAATTAAATAAAATCACGGCGGCCAGCCAATGAAAATGAGCGGCCGTCAAGCCATATGACCCGGCGGTGACGTCGCGCGATTAATCGACCAATCAAGGAGCGGCGTCCAATTTCGACCATGCTCTCTAGTTCTTGGGTAACTAGAGATAGCCCTGTCGAAATCCGTCCGCTCGAAGATGGTAGACCAAAGTGTTGACCTCACACGCACCAAGTGCATTGTTAAAAGTCGTGACATGGTATGTAAATATCTTTTTGAATGTAAATGTAGATTTTCTATTTAATGTATGGATTATTTTTATTATGTAAATTTCCTTTTGTATATAACTGAGCCGTGTTGTTGAAATAAAGAGTTTCTAGTAGAGCGAGAGCTTTGCGTGGGTAGCCGCTGGTTTTTGTCTTCGTTATTTTCCTTCTCGCTTGATCACCCAAGGCAGTCCAATCAATATCAAGACTTTGGGTAAAGGTCTTACTTGTTAAGAGGAGGTTTCTTCAATCTGACCTAGCGTACCTTAACATTTAGTGGCGTCCCCGGGTGGGCTGCGTGGGCTGGTCAAGTAGGGAAGACGGGAAGACCTGTAGGCGCTGTCTCCCCGAGGAACAGAAGGCGGGAAGACCTGTAGGCGCTGTCTCCCGAGTAACAGAAGCTCAAGGTTGAAAGGTAGAGCCTGCCGAGTGCAGAGGAAGTATTAGCCTGCCGAGGTGCAGAGGAAAGTATTAGCCTGCCGAGTGCAGAGGAAGTATTAGCCTGCCGAGTACAGAAGAAGTATTAGCCTGCCGAGTGCAGAGGAAGTATTGGCCTGCCGAGTGCAGAGGAAGTATTAGCCCTGCCGAGTGCAGAGGAGGAATTAGCCTGCGAGTAGCAGAGGAAGAATTAGCCTGCCGAGTAGCAGAGGAAGAATTAGCCTGCCGAGTAGCAGAGGGGGAATTAGCCTGCCGAGTAGCAGAGGAAGTAGTGGAGCCTGCCGAGTAGCAGAGGAAGTAGGAGAGCCTGCCGAGTAGCAGAGCGAGAGTGAGAATCTGCGGAGCTCAAAGGAACAGAAGCTCAAGAAGCTCAAGCTCAAGAAGCAGAGCTCAAGAAGCTCAAGGGAACAGAAGCTCAAGAAGCTCAAAAGCTCAAGCTCAAGAAGCAGAAGCTCAAGAAGCTCAAGGGAACAGAAACTCAAGAAGCTCAAGGGAACAGGAGCTCAAGAGGTCCTTTGTTAAGGTTAAAAAGAGCTCAGTGAAGCTCAAGGTTTAAAGGAGCTCAAAAAGCCCTTTGTTAAAGGTTAAAAAAGAGCTCAGTGAAGCTCGAGGTTTAAAGGAGCTCAAAAGGCCCTTTGTTAAAGGTTAAAAAGAGCTCAGTGAAGCTCAAGGTTTAAAGGAGCTCAAGAGGCCCTTGGTTAAAGGTTTAAAGGAGCTCAAGAAGCCCTTTGTTAAAGGTTAAAAGGAGCTCAAGGGAAAAGGGAAGCTCAAGTAAGGCAAAGAGGTTGAAGAAGCTACAGGGTGAAAGGCTACCTACAAGGTAAAAGGATACCTACAAGGTGAAAGGATAACTACCAGGTGAGATGGAGGATGTTAGCAGAAGGCGTAGAGAGGCGATAAGAGGCGTTTTTACCGAAGTGGTAAATGATATAAATACAGAGTTAAAGGGATCCTCTTATTGATAAAGGTGGCATATATGAAAAATTTGATAGATTGGAAGCTCTCTATTTGGAGCTGCTGGCATTGAATGAGCGATGCCAGGCAATTTTATTGGCCAAGGATGAGGCTACTGACGAGGAGATAGATAGGGAGTTTGGGGAGTGTGAAGTCTACATCACGGAAAGATATTATTTAAAGGCTAGAATTCGCGTTATGCGTGAGCAGGATAGGGATGCTCAGGTCAAGACTTCTCAAATTCCACCAGGGGCGTCTAGTGCCTCTCCGAATTCAGAAACCGATAATCAGAAAGTTATCAAACTTCAGACTATTTCTACGTCTCTATCGAAAAGCCCGGAAGAGTCCATGAAAATGAAATTGAAGGCGTGGAAAAAGAGGATTCTGTAAAAACTGCTAGAGCTACGGATGTGAAGCCTGCTCTAGCTAAAGCTAGAATGCTAAAGGAAGCTTGTTCAGCTCCCTCTATAATAGATATTGAATATGAGGCCAAAAAAGGTGCTGTGAGTGCTATTAAAGAAAAGGAATTGAATGCGGCAGTTAAATGCAATGAAGTGAAGGATTCTGAAACTGCAGTTGATAGCGTTGTAGGTGTGAAAGAAGCTGAGGCTAAAGACAAAGCAAATGAAGCGGAAGCAAAACCTGATAAAGTGAATTATAAAGACGGAGATAAAGAAGGCGAAAAGGAATCTGAAGCGAATCCTAAGGACGAAGGAATAAAGGATTCTAAGGATAAGCCTAAGGGCGACGGAGTAAATGATTCTGAAGATGAGCCTAAGGACGACGGAGTAAAGGATTCTGAGACTGCAATTAAAGGTTATAAACCGGTGAATAATTCTAAAGCAGTAGCTCAGGGTACTGATTTAAAGGTGGAAGAAAAGCTAGATGCAGAACAGGGTACTGATTCAAAGGTGGAAGAAGAAAAGCTAGATGCAGAACAGGGTACTGATCCAAAGGTGGAAGAAAAGCTATATGCAGAACAGGGTACTGATTTAAAGGTGGAAGAAAACCTAGATGCAGAACAAGGTACTGAATCAAAGGTGGAAGGAGAGATTATTGATCCAAAAGATTGGTTGAGTGAGGGGTTCATTGATGGAGTCAATGAAAATCCACCTGAGGTGGAAGGATACTATTGGCCTCGTCACCTTTTGTTTAGGAATGGGTCCAGGGCTCCGCCTATGCGGCCAGTATTTGGCGACGCTTCCTGTCGAGGACACGGCGCACTCGCCTTAAGACGGTATTTGAGGAGGAGACCCATTCTACTGAGGAGAATCCCGGAAATAGGGATAAAACTTCGGAAAAATAAGTACGGAGTTTTGGCCGACGTGAGGAGATATTTCCAGGTGATGGCCATCAGGGAAAATGATTGGGACTACCTCCGATTTCTTTGGAAGAAGAAGATGGACGTTATGGGGCAACCTCCGGTGGTGTGTATGGAGAGGGTGCCGCAGTGTGCCGAGGAGAGGATGGTTTTCCTGGATGAGAGCCTGGGCTCCCTGCAACGGTGTCCCCCCTGCATGGATCCCCCCATCACGGTGGAACGGATTTTTTTCTTTTTACAAAAAAAGAAAGGTGGGGGTATGTTAAAAGTCGTGACATGGTATGTAAATATATTTTTGAATGTAAATGTAGATTTTCGATTTAATGTATGGATTATTATTATTATGTAAATTTCCTTTTGTATATAACTGAGCCGTGTTGTTGAAATAAAGAGTTTCTTAGTAGAGCGAGAGCTTTGCGTGGTAGCCGCTGGTTTTTGTCTTCGTATTTTCCTTCTCGCTTGATCACCCAAGGCAGTCCAATCAATATCAAGACTTTGGGTAAAGGTCTACTTGTTAAGAGGAGGTTTCTTCAATCTGACCTATCGTGCCTTAACATGCATACACGCAGAAACCGGTAACAGCACAATCATGCAATTAAGGGGAACTAGAGTCAGGACCTCCTCTGATTCCTCCTCGCGGATTCGCGGCTTCAATCTGTCACTAGCCAGGAGAAAATCAACACAGGCGTGCCAGGTTGATTTACTATGGATGAAGTCGCGGAGTGATCTTGGCGTATGACCAAGTTCCTTTCCAGCGATAAATAGCAGGCGAGTCTAAGGGAATCGAGACTGTCACACTCGAGCAAAATATGTTCAAGAGTTTCCTCCGCCCAGAGTCGCAGTAGAGGCACGTGGGATCGTCAATAAATCCCATTTTGTGGGAAAAGCTGTCTGTCCAAGTGTGTCCGGAAAGCAATCCTACAACACAGCGTGCACGCTGGGAACAATGAATGCATACTTTTTGTCTAGGAGACTCATTGGAGTGAGGCCAAAGCGGGTGCAGATGGGGCGAGTGGTGGAGCTGAATCTGCTCTGCCAAGCCGCCCACGCCAGTTTGCCGCGCTGTGGATTCTAGATACGAAAAGCGGCGCGAGGCGGTAACAGCTCGGGAGATCAGACCCAGCGCCAGCCTTCGCAAGCTCATCTGCAACGTCGTTGCCGACGATTCCGCTGTGACCTTTGATCCATCGTATGGAACATCTATTCCCATTGCGGTTCAGTTGTGAAATCAACAGCAAAGCCCTGTTGATCAGGAAGTTTCCTGTCCTGCAGTTGAGGACTGAGTTCACAACCGAAAGATTGTCCAGGAGAACCTCAATAGTGGTATTGATGGGGAGCTCTGAAGCGTTCTCAAGTGCCTTGATCAAGGCAAATGCTTCAGCTTGAAAAACTGAACAGTGACGTGACAAAGGATAGCAAACACGCAGTTCATGAAAGTTGTCATTCATACACACTCTATATAAACCTGCGCCAACTCCATCATTGGTCCTTGGAGCCGTCTGTGTAGTAGGTGACCTCGGGTGGTAGTTCAGGAATATTACTAGGAAGGAAAAAGAAAGGTGGATATGGCAGAGGTTGTGGAGATGGAGGAGGTTCAACCGGAAATTCAGCATCCACGTAACCATATTTTTTAAGATACAGTTGCGTTTTGACACCAATTTCCAGGTCAAGGGGGAGAACACGAGATAAGGAGATAAGAGAGGAGTTGTTTGTTGTTTTAAAAGCACGGCAAGCTAAGACAAGGAAGAAACGTTGCGTGCTTAATAAGAGATTTCTGGAGCGTTCAAAAAGATTAGGAAACCATACTGGGGAGGCGTAAGCCACGACGGGAATAACAACCTGCAGGTACAGCATTCTCAAGGCTCGGAATCCAAAACCAAAGTTGAAGTTAGCGGCCGCTGACAGGCGCGGTAGCATGCCGCGGACTTTGGAGCAGACTTCAGCAACGTGCTGGTGAAAAGTCAAACGGTTGTCGAACCTCACACCAAGCACCCTGATGGAGTCGCTCCATTGAACGACCTGGCCATTGCTGACCAGATCGCGTCGCAGCATCCTAATGCGCCCGCGGGGTTTTTGAACAAACATAGCTTGGCATTTATTCACACTGAGCTCAAGTTTATGTAATCCACACCAATTGGTGATCCGATCAATGGCGTGTTGTGCCTTAGACAGTTGACCATGCTTCAATCCCGAGATCACAACAACCAGGTCATCTGCGTAGGCCTGTGGATATACACAATTCTTGTACCCCAGTGTGAGTAATTAATCAAAGACGATGTTCCAAAGGAAGGGCCCGAGAACTGAACCTTGTGGACAACCCTTGGAAGCGCGCCTAGTGACAGTGCATCCATTTACAGACAGTCTGACAGAGCGATGGGCCAAGAACGAGCGAATTAAATCGTGGACATTCTTGGGGCAGTCGCTTTTACGCAGGGCCCGCAATATACTGGAGTGCAGTACATTATCAAAGGCACCCTTGACATCAAAAGAGAAAAGAATAGCAGATTTAAATAAGTCTAGCGACCGGGAGAGGGTAATTTTTAATTTTAAGAGTGCGGCAATGGTTTATTCACAGGGTCTGAAAACCGAACTGGTTTGGCAGGGCTTTACACATTCTCTCAGCCCTCCACGACAGCCTAGTCAGGATTAGACGCTCGAGAATTTTACCTAGACTAGGCAACATCGTGATAGGCCTGTGAGACGCGAGAAAGTCCTCGCCACCTTTTTTGGGAATCAAAATTACATCGCCCAATTTCCAGGGAGATGGAAAGTGGCCAGTCACAAGACACCTGTTAAAAATTTTCAGAAAAAACGGCCGGAATTTTTTTATTAGTCTAACACAAACAACAGGTGGCATGCCATCACTGCCTGGGAAGAAGATAAGCGAACCTTATCCGCGGCCAGCAGCAGCTCGACTTCTGAGAACGGGGGATCGTTATCAGAAATGGACTGTGAGGCTCTATGTAAATTACTATGCCCTAACATGGAATCGGGCGGGACCCGGCCGAAATAGTGCTGTAATACGTGATCTAAGGTGTCCCGCTGACTGTCAGTGAAGCCGGCGCCTACCGAGAGGGAGGAGAGAGGTTTTTTTTCTTGTGCTTTCCTCTGATGAACTGATAAATACCGCCCCAAGGGTTGACTTCGCACTGCGAGCAGACTCTTCTCCACTCTTCCTTCTTAGCTCTTCTGATGGTAGCACGAAATCTGTTATAAAGCTTTCTGTGAAAGACTTTTAAAACACCTCTGACGGCCCCGCGAGCGCGTCTCCACGCCCGCTCGGCCTTCAGAGTAGCCCTTTGGAGCGGATTAAACTCCGGTTTCCACCAAGATGCATTTTTTATTTTGCCAGGTTTATTTGGCTTGGAAGGAATGGTCTGTATGCATGAATGAAACACCTCTTCACTAAGTAATGTAATAACATTATCTAGTTGAAGTGTGTCACTCACGCTATCTAACAAAAACTCTAAACGAAAAAATTTTTTTTTAAATGTGAAAAAAAAAATTCCCAGTCGGCGCGGCCAAAGCTGAAGTTTACTTCGCTAAAGCTATTAAGAATGACTTTATAATGTTGTTATTGGATGGGGGGGATCGAAATTGATGCTAAACACGAGGCGTTTATGATCAGATAAAGCCTGGTTGATCGCGTTCCAATCAGCGATCCTGTCAACGAGGCCAGCAGAACAGCAGGTCACATCAATGGAGGAGGACGAGGTACGTTCCTCCCACGTGATGGTACCGTGCTCGTTGACCACATGGAGCAGGTTGGCATCAAGGAAGTTCTCAACAGTTTCTCTTTTATGGCAAGTTGAGCTAAGCAACCGCGCTTTATCTGACCATCTGTAAGATTCTATATTAAAATCGCCGCAGAAAATTACCTCGTGATAATTAATAGATTTGAGAGAGAGGTCTATCCTATTTAAAAGATCGTTAACACAACATGATGGCGAAAGATAAACATTACAAAGAAGGATGGACAAGTTGTTAACTTCGCACAGGACAAACACAGAGTTCACACAGGACAGATGAGACAAATGGATGAACTTCAGGCTTGGATTTGCCATTATCACCGCCGCTCCCAGTTTGCTATCAGTAATAGGACCATGACAGATTCTGTCTGAGGGAACTGGAATGGATGGTAAACTGCCTTTTGTAACTGGGAGCTCTTGTAATAATAGCACGTCCGTGTTTTCGATGAAACATTCATTCTACAAGGAGGACAAACAATAAGGGGAGCGTCTTACATTTGCTTGAACACACCTGAGCACGCTCATCGCACCATTGAGTTAATAAATTCCTCCTGGGCGTCCCGCATTTGCTTGCACGCCATTGAGTTAGCGCTGTGCTTGCCACCGCACCTGTGGCATTTCAGCGCGGCCTTATTGTCACAGGCCTCGGTCAGATGTGCACCAGTGCAGTAGCCGCATTTGGCCGCCTTGGTACACTTCTTTCCGTTTTTGTGGGTCCTGTGTGACAGGCAGCCACAGACACCGCAGGGAAAGACGCGCTTAGCCCTTGCGAGTCTCAGGGAGAGGTAATCTAAAGTGAGCCTACCGCGCTCGAGCAGGGCAGTCTCAACTACCTTATTCACCTCAATTATCGCGGTGGAGGAGGATCCCTCTTTTCTAATCAGTTTTACCATCCTGATGTCGTCGCCGCTTTTCAGCAGCTTTACTACAGCGGGATGGCTCCTGATGTCAGCCTCAAGCTGCTCCTCGGTTTTCTCTCCAGGAACACCGAAGATAGCAAGCCTGGGCTTGAATGTTGGGTTCGTTTGGACTTTAAGGCCGCCAATATTGGCGGTCTTGACGTTGTCAACAAACCTCTTTTTTTCAGAGGGATTTGTGAAGTGGAGGACCAGGTTTTTGTCACCACCAGTCACAGCGGCGACATCCATGTTTTTCAAACTGGGAGTCTGAGCGATCCTCGCCCTTAGCTCCTTGACAGAGAGATCATCAGAAGCCAACTTTACATGGTTGGCACTGTTACGCAGAGTCTGCGCGTAGCTGGGCCGAGAGGGCTTAGTCAGCTTAGCACTGACATTGACTGGCGGCGTGGTTTTCGTCACAGAGGGTGCTATGAGAGTTGACTTGGCAGCGGGTTTTGCTGCAGGAGCGGAGATAGCCGCGGGAGCGGGAATGGCGGCGGTAGCAGCCTTAAGCTTATTTTCATAATCCTCACGGAGTTTCTCCGTATAAAGGTCACAGGCTTTAAGTTTTTTGGAAAGGACTCCAAAAGCGGATTTTTGCAGTTCTGCAAGGATACCATTTACAGTTCCGAAAAAGGTACAGGAAGGAGCTGAGCCTTGTCCTGCTTTTAAGGCCAAATCTATTTCCCCAATAAGGATGTTGGAGGAATGAGTGAAACACTTATTTATCTCATCCCACCCCTCCCTAAAAGCCTGGTTGGAATCAAGTGGCTCTACAGGAGCAGGAGAAGAAGGAGAAACCCGGGGAAACTCACCATTTGGGAATTGGATTGTGAATAAAAATATTAATTTTCCAATATATCTATCTATATATATATATAATTGAATGTCTGTCTGTCTGTACTCTATATATTCAAAAACCATACATCCAATCGCCGTGAAATTTTGGGATATTATTAGGTATATCACCGAGAAGGTTTTTGAAAAATAATTTCATGAATATCTTGAATATCCTTAGAGTTATTTGCAGATTTGTAGATTTAACTCGCAAGCAGCGCCCCCATTGTGCGATGATAACAAGGTTTCTTATCACTAAGTTTGTTATCTTAAATATTATTTATCAAAAGTAAGATTATCTCAGGAAGACACGGCAATTTATTTGAGACAAGAATAATGATACAATTCCAAGGCGAATATAATATTCCTATTCCTTGAACTGATGAAAATCAAAAGTAAGATTTTCTACCTATTAATTGCGCACAAGTCAAAGTTAGTTTTATCATTTATCTACAACATATATATTGGGAGAATAGTTAAAATGATAATTTTGTAATGTAGAAAATTAGGAAAGACAAAATTCAGGATGAAACGGCAATTTATTTGAGGCAAGAAAAATGATACAATTCCAAGGCAAGCTACTATTCCTTTAACTTCCAATTACCGAGGGAACCAATTAATATTGATTTTATTCAACTTATCGAGAATTTTTCAAGGGACCGGGAAAAATGTTCACTAGATAAAACGATGATTTTGTAATGTAGAAAATTAGGAAAGACAAAATTCAGGATGACACGGCACACAGGGACCGGGAAAAAATGTTCACTTTATCGAGAGATTCAAATTTACGAGTTTCAAATTATCAAAATATATCTATTATTTTTTTAATTAGTTTATAGAGAAGTGTTTCAACAAATGTTCGTTAGACAAACCTTTACTCGGGTAAAACCCGGGCGAAGCCGGGTACATCCGCTAGTATATTATATATACAAAATATAATACCTTGGCGTTCATTCAAATGAAATATTGGCAAAATAAATATTTTCATTCAACCCAATATGAATTGTCCTATATTCAAAATATTTATGTATAATATTTTCTTCATAAACACAGAGAGAATTTTATAAAAATATATTTTAATTGTGTGTATATATGAAATGTGTGTGGAATTGTGTGTGTGAAAATGAAAAACTGTCTCAAAAACGGCAGAATTACAAATGCCAACAAGAAAACAATTCAGGCATTTTTAATCTCATAGAGTGGGCAACGCAACGTTCATAAATCTGTCATCTTAGAGTTACAATTGAATTTATTATACAAGAAATAAACAACTAGGTTGCCTTGAAACCACTTTCTTTAAAAATATGTATTTTAAAAAGGATAAAAAGAAATAAATTCGCAAAATTTGGTCCAACGATTTTAAATTTACGTAGTTTTAGAATTTGCTCATTAGACTGAAGATGTCAGAAATATTTTTGAGAATCCTCAAGAAATCAGAATCATCACTTTGCACAGTGAAACAGTATATTATGTAAAAGAGCAAGCTGGTTCTTCACACCAAAACTGCAGATGGAGCTAATATTGACATCCAAAGTGAAGCCAAACAAATGAATTTTAGCCATATCTTCTGTAAAGAGCGATCAACCATTCTCACAAGATATTGGATATATGGAGTCAAAGCTAACACACATAATTGACAGCATGGTGTCAAACATACACATCCAAAACTTCCCTGAGAAGTGGAAGATAAGTGTGGATAACTGATCCTGAGACAATACAATTGGAATATCTATATCTGTTGGTGAAGAAACAGTCAAAATGTTTGAAAAACGCGGAATTAGGAATCTTATATCCTATTCCCAAATATGAAATAGGCCATTTACTATGCCAACGTTTTCACAAATGTGCAGTTGATTTGATAATCGCGCGTCAGCTTTCACGGCCAAATAACCAAATTGCTATAAATAAGTACATCAACGACACGTTTTCAACAACAAGATAATTGTTGGAAAAAAAAAATATTCCCTTCCATAAATAATATCAAAAATTAAAAATATATTTTTTAAAAAGCTTTCATTTATATGCACTAAAAGGTAAAAAATAAATTATTTTAACATCTGTAATTGAGAAAATAGATGTATCTAAGTGAAAATGAAATTCGATTTTTGGTTCAAAAGAAATACATGCGGGATAATTTTCAAATGTCGTTTTACATTCATAAGCCGCATTATATGGTATTATAAAAAGTCAAATTAAACCCCCCCCCCCAATATCCAATTTACATATTTTGTGATATAAAAATAACGGATGGATATGAAAAGAATTTGACCGCAGGATTTGAAAATATTCAAATATCAGACTTAATTTGCTCATTTTGGAGTCAGAAAATGTTATGCTAATTTTGCTACATCATAATTGGCAATAATGGCTGCTTATAATAATTATAGAACATTAGTCCATTCTTCATACAGGTCTAGAATGGTATCCTGTTCTAAGGCTTATTAAATTTACATCTTAGTAAAGCTAAAATAAATTAAGTGTAGGAGTATATGTTTTTCATAAATATATTTTTAACTCTATTCGAAGGAAATATTGCCAAATCGGTGATTATCAGGAAATAATGTTTCACCTAAAGTTGTATCTATTTTCAAAATAGAGTATAACCTCTCTGTAAAGGACACCTAATTGCAGAGCCAAAGTGTCCTTTAGGGAGAGATGTCCTCTTACCGGAGAGTTACTAAATAGTAAAAATGCAAATTTCTTAAATGAAAACTGTCCTTTGTAGAGAGGTGTACTCTAGCGTGAATGTTCCCTCGAAGAGGTTCTACTATATTTGTAATGATATCTGAAACTATACACTGTTTTTATATAAGTCATTTTAAAGCGTTTTATATAAATTTTACTATTTCAGCATTATTACTACTTGCTCACTCGCGATGTTAATGTTCAATTATTTGGAATATTTTTCAGAGATATCATATCCCTATATATATAAAAGTCAGTGTATGTATGTATGTGTGTTTGTTCCTATGTCGGGAATACACGTCCACAATACGTAACTAATCTGACTGGAATTTTAACAGGATATAGAGTAGAATCTGGAAAAACTTATAGTGAAAATTTCAAGTCTCTATCCCGAATATCCTTCGAGTTATTTGCAAATTGCGTTGCGAATTTGCCCTTTCGCTCGCAAGCAGCGCCTCTAGCGATGGAGATGGGAGGTAATATCAGCTGACCTAATGTACATGTAAAACGTGTTTTAACAGGACATAGAGAATAATCTGGAAAATATATTTTTCGGATTTTTAGTCAAGAAAAATAAATTGACAGGTTCTGGGAAAAATAGTTGTTTTTATTCAGAAAATGATGATGACAATATTGCTGTATCATATTTGATTATCAGATACAAAATTCTATCGGGAAAAATTCCAAAAAGCAGAGACCACGGGTGAAACCAGTTCATTTTTAGTATGCAGGAACAAAATTCTAAACAGAAAAACATTCATTCGAGCAGAAGACACAAAGCCAGATCATCTCTCTATAAAAATATCGCTTCTCAGACACAAAGTTTGGAGCGGACGTTTCACAAGAGTGACATCCACGGCGCCAATTTATAATTGTAACGAATAGTATTTGAATAAAAACATTTAATTGGGTAAAACCCGGGCGTTGCCCGGGTCATTCGGTTAGTATTCAATATAAATGGCATGAATTCAAGCGTTAGCTCATCATTAGGCCTTTTAGGCCCATCAGGGTCTGATGATGAGCTAATCTTGAAAGCTTGCCATTTATATTGAACTAGCGGACCCGCCCGGCTTCGCCCGGGTTTTACCCGAGTAAAGGTTTGTCTAACGAATCTCTCGATAAAGTGAACATTTTTTCCCGGTCCCTTGAAAAATACTCGATAAGTTGAATAAAATCAATATTAATTGGTTCCCTCGGTATTTGGAAGTTAAAGGAATAGTATCTTGCCTTGGAATTGTATCATTATTCTTGTATGGACGTACCTTGCTTTGCCCGGGTTTTACCCGAGTAAAGGTTTGTATAACAAATCTCTCGATAAAGTGAACATTTTTTCCCGGTCCCTTGAAAAATACTCGATAAGTTGAATAAAATTATTATTAATTGGTTCCCTCGGTAAGTGGAAGTTAAAGGAATAGTATCTTGCCTTGGAATTGTATCATTATTCTTGTCTCAAATAAATTGCTGTGTCATCCTGAATTTTTGTCTTTCCTAATTTTCTACATTACAAAATCATCGTATCATCATGATAATATTTAGAGCAGATTGTTGAATTATAACAGATAAATTAGAATATTTATCTTGATTATTTTAAAGCGAAAAGTTATTTCAAAAATTTTATTTGCTAGAAACCTTCCCAGTACTATACTAAATAACTTCTCAAAGTTTCATGGCGTTCCAATGAGTGGTTTGGTCAGGCATAAAGGACAAACAAACAGACATACATTCATTTTTATATATATAGATAAAGAAACCTTTAGCAAATATTTCGATTGATATATCGTTTTAAATTCTTTGCAAATATTTCACAATCTAAGTTAATATAGATTGTTAGTCAGTTCTCTTACTTTCTTATGTTTTGTTTGTGTGAATCAATAAAAGAACAGCCTCTCTCTAACATCCTACACAAATGATTAGAAGTTTGTTTCATGTTTAAAAGAAGCATTCATGATTTAATGCTTCAATTTTATGCATATGATTTTTTTCTCTTTTTGAATATACTCCAGGTGATTACTCAACTTATAATATTTATTCGAATATTTACAATATGAAAGTATTTGAACGCTACATCCTGAACTGACTCAACTGGCTGATTGACCAACACCAATGGTTCTCTGTAGGCCAAGTCAGCTTCATACATCGACGCTGATTAAAAATGATTCAGCGAAAAATACATGCATCAAACATGATACAGCAAAATTATGCTCTTTTTCTATATAAATATGTGAATAAATATTTTGGCCTCTAGATTTATTCCTAAGCCAGCATGTTTACAAAAACCATGCATATTATATTATCTAAATAAATTATTTAATTTGATATATCAAGCATTTAAATGGAAATTCATGGACTCACCCTTTTATTTTTAAATTGTAAAACAAATTAATAAAATATATAAAAGCTTATTGAACTTTTCGTACTTCTTTGTACATACTAGAGCCTAAATTTAGATGAACAATTTCCTTTTTATCAGAATATTTATTGAAGCTGAAAATACCAAAATTTTGGAAACATTTGAAAAAATATCTAAAAAGTTACCTAATATAATAATTTTATTTATTTTACTTGGAAATATGCACATTTTTGTATCATATATAATAAACACTTGATCTATTAACACATCATAACAGTTATTCTTTTAAAATCTTGTTGGTTTACAAGAAATCTGACATAATGGCTTCGCATTAGCATTTATAAAATGTTTTAAGATGAAAGGCTATTGAGAGAATGGAAGCAGGATAATATATTCCAAAATAAATTCGCCAAATAACTACATTGCGTTGGAAATTGCAGAAAATAATTCAAACACTTAAACAAGTACTCCGAAAAAAAAAAATTCTTGTTTATACAAAGGGACCTAGGAAAGTTTTTCGATACGCTCCAACCCGGGGGTCCACGTGGGCACGAGTTCGAACTTGCTGAGTTCTATTTATATTTTAACTGCTGTCAAAATTTCATTTACTAAATGTTTAGTATTCTTTTAACTGTGGAATGATAAACTATTAAGAATGACTACCTCAGGAAAATTGAATCCCATGCCATTTTGCGATATAACTTTGAACGCGGCTTGAGCATTGAGAATGCTTGCTAGTAATGACTCCTGTACTGGGAAATGATTGTCCAATACGTACTAACATATTCTGGGGGTAGCGTCAGTTTCAGCGAGGAAAATATGACATAAGAGACGCATCAAGATCAGAACGTCCAGCTTTGTCAGTTAATGAGGAAAACATCGCTGCTGTCCAGAAATTATTGGAGACTGATCGACATATAACTTATCACCAGATAGAGGAGAGTTTAGACATTCCTACACCAGAAATTCATTCCATTCTGCACGACCATATAAAAGTGAGTAAAGTTTGTTCCCTATGGGTTCCCTATATCTTAACTGATGAGTAGATGAATCGACGTGTTTCATGGTGCATGGTGCCGAGAGATGCACAAAAAGTTTGATAATGGATCATCTCGTTATGTCAATAGCATCATAACAGGTGGTGAAACTTGGCTTTATATTATTTCGATGTTGTCTACTAAAGCCCAGAACAAAGTGGATCTTTGAAGGTGAAATCACGCCTGTGTCTGTACGAAAACTGATGTGGATGAACTTAAAAAAATAATTAAATATGAGTGATTGAATATTAGATAATAATTGAATATTAATTAATTTATTTTTCTATTGTTTTTTGACCAAGAAAAGGTAAATTCATTCTATCAAGAGATATGTAAATTTTGTTCGTTCAATTTTAATTTTAATTTTGCTTGGCTTGCATGTAAATATTCTTAAGGAAGAGAAATAAACTTTTTTTTCTTTTATAAGTGCAGACATCCTTTGTTTGATATAAATTTCTAGAAAATTATTTAAATAGCAAAATAACAATGGCGACGAGACTTTCGTTCGAACCTTATGTAATGAAAGAAGAACCTTTTGAAAATTATATTCAACGATTCAAACAGTACATTTTTGTGGATGAAATTGAAGGTAAGAAGATTGTTCCTTTTTTTATTATGTCTATTGGACCAAATACTTATGGTATTCTGAAAGAATTGATCTCACCTAGAGATGTTTGTGCATTAGAATTCGAAGAAATTGTTAGTGTTTTACTTACTCATTTTACACCTAAGCTAAATATCATTTTTGAAAGATATGAGTTCAGCCAATTGATTCAGGAACATGGCGAAAAAATAGAAGAATATGTCCTTAAATTAAAAAAACAAGCTAATAAATGTAATTTTGGCTTAAATATTGAAGAACACCTAAGGGATAAATTCATTGCAGGAGTTTCTAATCAAGTTATTTTGAAAAGATTACTGCAAGAGCCTGAGCTCACTTTTAATATGGCAGTAAATATTGCTACCACAATAGAATCGGTAGATTGTAATGTGTTGAAAATGAAGTCTTATGCTGAAACTAAAGAAATAAACAAATTACATTCTAAATGCAAGCATTGTGGAAAGATGAATCATCATTCAGACAGATGTTTTTTTAGAAATTCTTTCTGCTATTCTTGTAAACTATTGGACATATATCGACTGTTTGTCATTCAAAATCTAAGAATGGATATTTTCAACCAAGAAAGAGAGGAGTGTCTAGTGAAGCGTCTGCCCACGGAGAATCATTTTCGGGAAAGAATGGTGAGTCCATCAATAATATAGAATATCTGACTAATAAATTTGAGAGTATTTTGTATGTCTTCGACATAAAATTCTTAGCAGAAATTGACACTGGTGCGGCTTTAACAACTATGTCAAAAGATCTATTTTTAAAATATTTTGAACATGTTAAATTATTTCCGTCTAAATGTTATTTAACCGATTATCAAGGAAAGGGCATTTCCTCTATTGGAGAATGTAAAGTAAAAGTAAGATATAAAAATAAAATAGGCCATTTAAACTTAATAGTAACAAATATTGAAAATAATAAATTTCTCATAGGAAAAGACTGGATAGTATATTTTGATATGGTACAAATTAATGTCCAACAAAATAATAATTTTGATACTAATTTTATTTTTAATAAATATTATAAACTTTTCGAAGATATAGTCTTGCCAATAAAAGATATTTCCGTACACATTAATGTAAAAAATAATTTTGCACCAAAATTTATAAATTTAGACCTGCTCCCTTTGCTATTAGAAATTTAATTGAAGAAGAACTATTATTTTTATTAAATAATGATATTATTGAAAATATAGTGGATAGCCCAATAGCTTCACCGCTAGTATGCGTCCCTAAGAAAAACGGCAAAATTAGAATTTGTGCAGACTTTAAGAGAACCTTAAATCCATTTATCGAAGATGTTAAATATCCGATACCGAACATCGATAATGTTTTACATTCTTTTTTTGGTAAAAGTATCTTTAGCAAAATTGATCTTTCAAGCGCATATCATCAGATACTTCTAGACGAGGAATCTCAAAAATTGACAGTTATTTCTACCCATAAAGGCCTTTTTAAATATAAAAGGCTGCCCTTCGGTATCAAGTCCGGAGCGACTATTTTCCAAAGAACTATGGACAATATTTTTTCCGGTCTTAAAAATGTAATAATATATTTAGACGATATTCTTATAGCATCGTCTGATGTAAATGAGCATATTTCAGATATTGAGACAGTCATGAATAAATTATCTGATTTTAATTTTTCAATTAATAAAGAAAAATCTTTGTTTTTTTTGTTGATGAAATCAATTATTTGGGACATAGAATAAATATAAATGGAATCTATCCCCTTGAGGATAAATTGGACAGTATAAAAAAATGTCCTAAACCGAGTAACATTTCAGAATTGAAATCTTTCTTGGGCATGTTGTCATTCTACAGTAAATTCGTTAAAAATTTATCCATACATGCAAATCCTTTATTCTCTCTATTGAAAAAAAGTTATAATTGGAATTGGAAAAAAGAACATGATCAGGCTTTCGAAAAATGTAAAAATTTGATTAGTACAAAAACTTGTTTGACGCATTATTCGCAAGATTTACCTCTTTATGTTACTTGTGATGCATCAAATTATGGTATTGGAGGATATATTTCCCATATTGTAAACGGCATTGAGAAACCAATTACTTTTGTTTCAAGAACACTAAATGACACAGAAAAGAAATATTCCCAGATAGAAAAAGAAGGGTTATCAATATTCCTTACCTTAAACAGGCTAAAACAATTCCTTTACGGAAGAAAATTTATTATTAATACAGATCACAAACCATTACTAGCCATTTGATGAGGTCTGGTAGCCTCTCGTAGAATACTTTCGACTCAATATGTGATGAGGTATCCAGTCGACTTAATCTATGATGTGAGATCCTGTCAACTCTCGCTATACTGTGTTGACCGAGAGGAACAGTCAGGATGTGGAGTTTTCCAGTACCTCTCTGCACCTTGGAAGACCTTTAACAGTTCTCACAAAGTACAGGCAGTCGTGGTCGAGGCAGAGTGGAAAGCTTGGGGATGTCCATACAAAAAACGAAGACACAGTGGCATTTAGAAAGTTCCGTGAACAGATAAAAGTTGAGCTAGGAGCGAAAGATAGAGATGGAAGAGTTCTTACTGGTCTACATGGTGGATGAGGTGGACCTGGGGTACAACCGACATGGGCTCACGCAGATGGTGAAGTAACTGTCAAGTGACTGTATTTATAGGTTAAGACGGGGGCCTTGCATTTCAACAGATGCGAAGAGTGTGGATCGTCTGGCGAAATTCTAAACTGGCGCCGTGGGAGTTTCCATCTTTAGACCTTGTTGTTTTGGGACTGCTATATGCTCGATTTTAGACGTTTTTGACATTTTGCTTTAGCTCAACTCTTAATCTATTACAGAGTTCTATTTATTTATCCTCAGTTTGTACAAAGTACATTACATATTATGGTGTAATGACACATGTCAATCATGCGTATAATCATTTACAGATGTGTTTCTATTATACAACATGAAAATCTTGTTATAAGGTATATACAATATGGGGTTGTTGGCTTAAATTACCATATATATATATATGATGAGCCCCTGTACATAAAAATTGATTGTAAATTTATGAACTAGGTTGGTTTTGCTTAGCAGCCACTAATAAAGTTATGTTAAACTGGGGGAGGATATTATATTTATGAAATTTAAAAGATAAGGTGAAGAGTAAAGCCTTTCTTGCAATATGCTGATGAGAGATAACAATCCTGAACACCTACGTGGTTGATCTTTCTTAATAATTCAAGAAAAGAGATTTAGTCAACCTTTTTATTGAAGGACACAGTTGATATCTTTCAAAATTAAAGATACTTCGGCTAGTAAAACTTTTTATTATCTCGACGTTTCGATAAAATTATTTTGTCGTCATCAGGAGCAAACAAAAATTAAAACATTTGGCAAAGCGTTAAAAACTATTCTTATTATTTTTAACGCCGTGATAAATTGTATTTTTTACCTCTTTCGACTCAAAAGGTTGCCGACTCCTGAGTTAGACCATTTTATTTTAGAGAAGGAAGGGGATGGAAGATATTTTTGTCGAAACGTCGAAATAATGAAAAGATTTACTGGCCGAAGTATCTTTAATTTTAAGAGTTGAGAATGCCGGCCGGCCAGGCAGCCTCTATCTTTACGACAGTTCCTATTTTTACCGATAGTTATCCAATATTTAGTTATTTGATCAGATTTCATTTCAACCCGGGTTCTGCTCGAGTCAATGTTCTTTGCCCAGTTAATATTTATCTAAAAAAGGGCGTACCTGGATCTGTCAAAGAAAAAAAAAACCTCAAAATATTTTGTTGTTTGTGAACTTAACGATTTGATTTCCGATAAAAAATCATATTTAAAGTTCAATTCATTCTGTAAATACACTCTAAACTTTCTACAAAATTTGGATCTCTAACGTATTCATGCGTTGAATAATGTAAATAACTTATGTAAATAAACTTTTCTCCTTGTTTGGCGTAAGTATCCCTTTGGGGATTATGCGCTTTGGAAATAAAATAATTGTAATTGTAATATTAAATTTATAAAGAAGGAGCAATTCTTCCAAATATTTTTAGAAAACTTGGTTTTTCTTTCACAGATTCAGGTACAGTCTTTTTTTTTATATAAATCTATTCAATGGATTGACATTTGACTTAAAATTAATATTGTGAAAAAATAGTACAAAGGTGAAATTGTATTGGGATCAAGTGAATAAATTAAGAAAAGGCATCTCCCCTGAACGTGAAACTAAAATTTGCTGATGGCTTTGCACCATTTATTCCGACGATGGCGAGGGCCATCATCAACATCTACACAGTCTAGCCATAAATTCTGTTACAAACAATTTTATAAATTAAATGATTAAGAACAAAAACTAATGGAATATAAATACATATTTTATTAGCCAATAGGACATAGATTTTAAATATATACAAGCATTCAAAATGTTCTCCCTTATTTTTGACACAGGATCTCAAACGTTCGGGCCACTGATCTATGGTGGCACGCACCTTTTCTAAGGGTATTTCTTTCATTGCTCTCACCAATGCTGATTTCAAATCATCCAAATTATGATATCTTTTATAGCACACCTTCTCCTCTAAATATGCCCACAAACTGTAATCAAGGGGGTTTAAATCGGGGCTTCCAGAGGGCCATTCATTGGCCTTTATGAACTCCGGAACATTCGTCTCCAACCATTGTTGAGTTGACTTAGCTTTGTGAGCTGGAGCTGAATCTTGTTGAAATATCCAATGTTCTCTATTAAACATTTTTGTATTCAGAGGCTTTACTATTTGTTACAAAATGTCTTATTTATAGTTTTTAGCTGTATTTTTTACCCCTTCAAGTCTTCTGACTTTCAAAGAAGCTTCTAGAGAGCTACGAGCATATATCCTATCATTCTGACGATTAATCTTTTCCTCGACAGTGAAAAATTTCTCGTCTGTGAAAGGATTCTCTCATGCCACCGACCATCATGCTGCGCCAACAACATTTTTGATCTAACCCTTCTATTATCTCTAAAAGCAGGGGTTATCAAATGACCTGTGCGTCGTTTGAAAGCTCTCAGTCCAAGGTCTTCGTTGATTATCCTGGAAACGGTTCTTGGAGCTAAATTCATCTGCTTTGCTACGATCTTTTGTTTGCGGCGTGGATTTCGACAAATTATTTCGCGAATTGCTTTTTTACTGCTTGCGTTCATTGCACGTGCGGTTGACCAGATCTTTCAAGGTCATTAATAGTGCCAGCCTTGTTGAACCTTTCAATGGTTCGATAAACAAATTGACGCGTAATAATTCAAATTTTGTAAAAGTTTAAAATTGGATGAAGGACTTTGGCCTACCTTGTGTAAGGCTATTACAGCTATACGGTTTTCTTTAGCACCCCAATCCATTATCAAAAAACAAATATATTCCGATTTTTTTTTCTAAACACGTGTGCACGAGATATTCGAATAACAACTACTGTATTTTGAATACTTCACGTGGACAAGTAAAATTTGTTATCACTGATTTGGTTTTGTAACAATATTTATGGCTAGACTAAGTATTTGAACGATCAGGAAACTAAAATAGTATTGTTTTTAACAAATGTATAAGTAGAAATGAGGGTGGAAATTTAGCAAGTTTTTATATATTTATTAATCCTAAATATGCTGATTATGCGTGTTTTGTTGAATTTTTAAAAATTTAATGGATCTCATTAAACAAACTCCTTACTCTATTTCTTGGTAAAATTTCATCCAAATCGGTTAAATATCATGGGAAAAATATGAGGGAATCAAATACTCGAATACAAAAACATATATCGCTCTATTTTATTTAAATATAATAGAAAAAAGTAGGGAAAAGGTGGAAACTATAATGTGTAACCTATTTTGCTGAATCTTCAAAAAACATCCCTAATATAAAAAAACAACTGTAAATATGTAACAAAGTGTAAGACTAAAAAAAAGAGTGTGTACGTAATAAAGCAACTCAAGGTGAAAACAAATTTGAAACTTTTATTTGTCAAAATACAAACTAAAAAAAAATCTAAATACAAACATTTGAAAACATTTTATAAATTACTTCTCTATGATTTGCAAAACGCTCTTGAGCAGGTTACCGGATCTTTTGAGCGTGGTTTTGCCTTTTTCGGCAAAAAAGAAATCGTGATAGGAACCGTCCTCGCAAATTACATAAACCAGGTTTTCAAAGCCAGGAACAAAGCCAGCGATGCAAGGAGTATTGGAATTGGTGTAGTACCTGGCGAAAGACCATTGACCACTTTGAATCCACCCAGTTTGATTCAAAGATTGATTCGCTACAGCAAACAGATGAACAGTTTGCTTGTTGCTGGTGACGCAAAGATATTTAGAGGATGGGTTGAATTCCATACTCTTGATGGTACATGTTTCAGAACCTCTCCAGAATTCAGCAACCAGAGATTTGTCACTGATTTAATAATTTTAATTATTCTTCCAGTCACATCAGCTATTGCAAGGAATTCACCTTTGCTATCGAGTGAAAGGAATCCTATTTCTACTCCTAAATCCATAAATACCTTACTTCCTTTCTTTTTAGATATATTAAATTTACTGATTCTAGTATTTTTAGAGGTTGGGTAAAAAATCATCTGGTAATCTGAATCAGATGCATCTGCTATAGCGAACATTCCTCTGAATGAAAAAAGATCTTTAATCCCATGTACAAGCTCAAGGGTTGGCAATTTATAAATATTTAATGTTTTTGTGGTTGAAACAAAAATTAGGTCATTTCTTACCTTAACCCCGGAGGATGTTTCTAATTTCTTTAATATCACTTAAATTCTTCTTGCCGTCCAAATCCACAATACGAAGCGTGCAGCCATCTTGAAGAGTAAACCAGACGTATTTTTTATCGTACATACCTACTAAATTTGCATTTTTGCAAAATTCGTATTGTATCTTCTTCGCTAAATGCATATCTGAACAATTGTAAATTTTAATGCCTTCATCTTCGAGATAGCCAATAAGATAGTTTTTCGAATTGTTATAGCAAATACTTTTAGAAAACTTGTACTCATGCTTGTGAAAATAGATAAACCTTTTCTTTTTATTGATATAACCTTGAATATAAATATGAAACTAAACGAAATACAATTTTTATATTTTTAGCAAATCATCTTTAAACCGAGTAATGCATAGAATAATCGGTATTATATAAAATTTTATAATTCGGCTCAATAATTTACAATGGAAATTATATATTAAGAATAATTTTAATCCAAAATATAGACAAAATACTTAGTATCATTAATATCGTATGTAAAAAAAAATCACTGCAACATTTTTTTTATCAGGATTATTATTTAATTAATTTTACTGCAACGTTTTCATATATATTCCGGGTAGTTGACGTTCTGCGCTCCAGGAACCTGGGTTATATATATATATATATAATATATATTTGAAAATAGAGAAATCCATAAAAAAATAGATCTATAATTAAAAAGGCGTATAAAAGCATAAAAAGGTTGGCGTTCAGCTAACTGAAATATTAGTAAATATATTATATTTTGATCCAATATATGCCTTTTTAATTAAATATGTATATATTTTTTCATATATTGATACCTTAAATTATAATCCTTATCTATTTTCACTTTAACTTCATTTGCTCCTTCTCTCTTTATAGATTCTATCTCTATATATGTTGTAATATATTTCAATATATACTTACATCCCCATATGCAATAAAGATATAGTATAACAAACAAAACTGTAGACACAATTCAAATCGCCAGTTTGGCCATTATGTAATACCAAAGCGAAATAATTATAGATTGAGTGACAGCCGGCGCCATACAGGAGAAAGGTCTCCGATTATACTGACGTTCGAAAAACATATTCGGATTCCCAGATGTGCTCCTCTTGGTCAGAAATATACCAGTTCATCTCGGACACTAGCATAGATCAGACACACCTCGACAGACCTGCCTCGACCGGCGTCGGTTTCACTCTTTCTCGCCGTTTCTAAGGTGACATCCAACATGCCTCGTTCTTTTGTGCAATTCATTCACGTCTGAAACCACTCTGAAGATTGTGGCTACCACGACTGATGCCACACTAGTCATTCAACAGGATCAGAACGTATCACTACATTAAGTCGACAGGATAAACTATATCACAACATACAGTCGAAAGGAGCATTTCCATCACAACACATATATATATATATATATATAAAAAATGGCATATCCTGACCAGGAGCACATGTGCTTTACAGAAGGCAGAGCGCCATCTGGTGGAACAGAAATCAACTAAACATTGATTTAGCCTGTTCCCTGATATTTGGCCAACCCAATTTCTTGATAAATCAAGAAAAGCCATCCACGAACGCGTTTCGCGCTTTTTGGCGCTCGTCAGCGTGGAGTAGGCTGAACCATTGAGACCAAAAAAGATTTTTTGATCCCAATGGCCTCCTGAAAAACCAAGAAATGGGTATTTAAGGCCAAACTTTAAGGCCAAACTTGCCATTTCTCGGTTTTTCAGGAGGCCATTGGGATCAAAAAATCTTTTTTGGTCTCAATGGTTCAGCCTACTCCACGCTGACGAGCGCCAAAAAGCGCGAAACGCGTTCGTGGATGGCTTTTCTTGATTTATCAAGAAATTGGGTTGGCCAAATATCAGGGAACAGGCTAAATCAATGTTTAGTTGATTTCTGTTCCACCAGATGGCGCTCTGCCTTCTGTAAAGCACATGTGCTCCTGGTCAGGATATGCCATTTTTTTTTTTTTATATTGATTTCCACACCTGATCTTTTTATCTTTTATTTTTTTATTTCGTTTTTTAATATATATATATATATATATGTAATATTGTTGCAAATGATCCTGTTGACATATGGATAAACTGGCAGTCATGTACGTGAGGCGAGTGTTGATGTTTTTCCCACACAACAAGAAGCAGACAACAAGAAGCAGAGGCAGGGCTAGATGTTAGCACCGAGAGTGATCGGAGACAGTCCACGAGACAGAAGTAGAGGCCATGACACAAACCTGGAGTCCTATCACCGAGACATGGAAAGCGAGACAGCAGCGGTCTGCTGATTGACACACGGTGGCACACACTGCCCTGACCCTCTGCTAAAACTGTCCTGTTGACAGGGGTCTTCTATAAAAAAGCCCTGGAGGGAGGCCCCATCTGGGCGTCGGCTATTTCCTCCCCTTCTGCCCGCAACTGCCCAAACTAGCCACTCTTGCGGCTTTTATTTTGACGTAATCGTTTTGATTTTAAATACAAATAAGGGTGTTACAGGTTATATTAATAAATATATAGCATATATACAAAATATAGGGGTGGTAGCAAATAGGAACAGTGTACGTTTTAATAGAAGGGTATGATCTTATAAAGTATCGGCTCTAAATAATTGTAAGATATGTGAAATATGCTTAAAGTATCATTATTATACAGTCTAAAATATGCTATATATATTTAAAATTAGATTTTAAAAAATATTTATATATATACCAGTATCAAAATTCGAAACAATTTTAAAGGCGTAAGATTTTTTTTTATATTAAACCATTTCTACTGCCCTTACTGCAATGGAAAAATTAATGAGAGGGCCTGGCCCATCAGTGGTGAATCCTCTCAGCGGTTTCGCCAGTTTAATAGTTTCGAATTTTGATAACAGATGGCGCGCTAGTGCTTCATATACAAGTATACTCACAATAAAAATTCGTTTTTCTTTCCATAAACACACTAATTCTTCTTTCCACTTTTAAAATAGATTCATTTTAGCATGTAGGGGTTGTATGATACCTCGATTACCGAATAAATAAAAATAGCAAAATATAACAACGATTGAAGAGGAGTGTTTTATATGACAAGAGGTTATAAGACATTCAATCATCATTATATTTTGCTATTTTTATTCGAAAAGTTCACACACACAATTCAGTCCATAAATAATTATAATACATGCATCTTACGGTTGTACATGCGATAAACAATTTCAAAGAAATTAACCTTTAAATGTGATAGTGTAATAAACTCGCCAAGGATTCTATCCGTTTGGTGAAACGCTGCACCAAGCCTGATCGAAAAGAATTCCAGAAAATTGCCATGGCCACTGCAATTGTCTTTGCCATCATGGGCTTCATTGGATTCTTTTTTTGTCAAGTTGATCCACATCCCCATCAATAACTCATTGTTGGCTCATTGATTATTATTATTTTTTAAATACATCCCATTGTTTGATATGAAGAAAATAATTTTATTTTTAAAGACATTCAGCAATTTTCCACGAAAATGTAAAGAAAATAAAACCTAGAACCTACAATATATATATCAGAGTTATTTGGAATTACAATCCCAAAACTGTCTGAATTCAAGATAAATACAGCTCGAAACGCGTTCGTGGATGACCTTTCTTGATTTATCAAGAAATTGGGTTGGCCAGATATCAGGGAACACACTGAATCAAGGTTTAGTTGATTTCTGTTCCACCAGATGGCGCTCTGCCTTCTGAAAAACACATGTGCTCCTTGTCAGGATATGCCATTTTTATTTTTAATCTCTATCTGTTATAAATCAATAATTTGTTTTCAAATATCATCATGGCATTGCTTTTCATTATATCATAAACTACATATATATGATGATTGTAATAAACTCGTTTACTGTTGGGAGCTCTGAAAATTGATTTTTTAGCGATTTTTAAGACCTCAAAAGAGGAGAAAAACCCAAATATTCAGGGTAATATTCCAGATCTACTTGGAATTACAAGGAGAAAAAAACTCTAATTACTGAATTTCAACTGTTAAGTTAATATTTATTTTAATTTTGAGTAAAATATTTCGAGAGATTGCTCCCTCTTTATCAATTTATTGCACAGTGAATTTAATTTAAAAATTATTGTAGATCATATGAAATTCACTGTGCAATAAATTGATAAAGAGGGAGCAATCTCTCGAAATATTTTGAGAAAAAAATTGTTTTTTTTTCTTTACAGATCCAGATACGCTCTTTTATATAATCTTAATTAATGGATAGCCTTTTGACATTAACTTAACTGTTGAAAATTCAGTAATTAGTTTCAAATATCATCATCATCTATATATACAGTTAAACCTGTCTATAGCGCTCCCTCTTGGGACTCACCAAAGTAGGGTGCTATAGAGAGGGGGTACTATAGACAGGGCACTTTTAATGTAAAATGTTTACATTTTAATGTTTAAAATCGGGCGCTATAGAGAGGAAGGCGCTATTTAGAGGGGGCGCTATAGACAGGTTTAACTGTTCATGTATTCATATATGTATATGAATTATATTGTAGCAAAGTATTTATTATATTTTATATACAGATTATTAATTTTGATATTTATATGTTGCTACTCTAGAAACTTCCCTAATTGTTTATCTTATCTATCTACAATCTTCTTATATATAAAAGTCAATGTGTCTGTTTCGCGATTTGTTGGCAGCCCCGTAAGTAAAGATATTTCCTCCTCTGTTTCGCGATAAACTAAAAGACTACTGAACCAATTGGTACCAAATTTTGCATGCCGCTCTTTATAAACCTGAGGAAAGTTTTCGGCTACATTTTGATTAGTAGTGAAGCGGTGCAGCAAAGAAGATGTAGAGAAGATGTGGGCAAGTCAAGAAAAGAAGGTATACAGGCCCCCCCTCAACAAGGAAGTGTTTTTTGACAGATTCCAGAGGAGGGGGCGGGAGACAAACAGTCCAGCTAGTGCCGCAGTGAAGGAAGGAACCGAGATAGCAGTCGGCTGAAGGGGGTTTGTGTGCCGAGAGGACGTCACAGTCTGGGAAGGAACGTCAGTCTGGTGACATCGAGATCTGCGGCAAGGAGAAGACGGTGACGAGGAGGATCCCTCTGGTGGCGGACAATGAAGGCATCTACTGTATATAGTTATTAATTCACTTTTTAAAGCTCTGGGAATAAATTTATAGTACTAAGCTGTATCCAAAACGAACCCACATTGTTTTCTTAGAAACCTTGAACGCAAACATCGACGGCTGAGAAGCGTCCATAAACATAATTTTTGGCTATTTATTTTTTCATTTGAAGAACTTTTATTTTTACGCGGAGTAAAATACGAGGCGAAGTAACAACACCAGGCCAATTATAATCATTATACAACATAGAGTTTCGGGAGAATTATATTCATGTATCAAAAGAGGCACCGCTCCCTTTAAAATGCAAGAAACATCTCTGCTCCACCAACTCACCATATGTAAATAGTCAAGACAAGGTGACTCGAATGTAACATCTGTAAACTGAGACGAAATAAATAAATTGTTCGATTTAATTACATCTCTACATGTTTTAAGTTTAGTTGTTTTTGAAATGCTTCCTGTTGCATTTGTAACAGCTAATTTCTAGTCCCCACCCAGAAGTTCAACCTCTCCTCTACATGGCGGGAGGGAGAAGCAGCACAAGTAAGGGACTGCTCTGTAGGGTGAAGTACGGTGTCGTGAGCCCCGAGCCACTACGGTAACCGTGAACAGGGACTCTGAAATGTGGCTGACTAACGGGGCAATGGCATTCCCTCTTTCTATGGAGCAACAATTTTGGACAAGACACCACCTATTCTCTAGTTTTACATTATCTATTTAGCCTTATTGAAGTAGAACTTTCGTAGGACTTAACATTACTTATTTTTATAGACCCGTTCGCGCGCGTTGAACAAACTATTCATTTAGTATTTATATATACATGTCATAATATATGCTCTTCCAGGATTAATAAAACAAACCTACAGTCAACGAGAGAGAGATGGGCAGCTAAAGCGAGACACTTTAGACATCACGACATCCAAAGGGGCGGCAAAAGGGGCCCGCCCGTCAACACCTGGGGACTATGTTGGTAGTCGGGGGGTGACCACACAAGGCAGTCGTTCAGCGGACAGGGCTCTCGCTCCCTCTCTCTCTTGGATGGCTTCCAGATTCCTCTTCCAACTCGTCGTGTGATTATTTCTCTCCTCACCACATTATTACCACTATATTGTCACATATATATATATATACTAGAC
>CP092867.1:26073607-26366630 GCA_030710605.1 Cordylochernes scorpioides
AAAACTATCTGGCCGAAGTGTCTATTTTTTAAAGAAAAAATATGTTTTATTGTGTGTGTGACAAAGCAAGTTTTCGAGCAAAAATGCTTTTCTACTGACTAATTAATTTTATAGGGAGAAATACAGGCTGTTTACAAAAATCAAATTTAAAAAGGCAGATAAACATTTGAATTTTTATAAATAACCAGTATTTATCTTTATAACTTCAAATAGCTAGTAAAAAGATTTTTTCTATAAAATTGCTTAGTCACACTAAAAATAATTTTTTAAATTTCTAAATTAGTTTCTTTATAAATAATTAATAGCCGTTTTTTTGTTCATTTGAATCATATTAAAATCAAATTTTATAATAGACACTCCGCCTAGGTCTTTTTTATTTTCAGTTATATGGTTTAATTAGAGCATTAGATTTATAGCGCATGCGACTTAACTTATTTCAAGGATTCCAAAAATAAACAGGAGAACCTCCCTGTAAAGGACACCTAATTGCAAAGCCAAAGTGTTCTTTAGAAAGAGGTGTTCCCTTACCCGAGAGTTGCTAAATAGTAAATAATGGTAATTTTGGAAATGAAAACTGTCCTTTGTAGAGAGGTGTCCTCTAGTGTGAGTGTCCTCTCATGGAGGTTTTACTGCATATAATTTGAGAGAAAATTTCTTATTAGGAAAGAGGAGCCCTGTAGAGGAGCTCTAGGTCTTAAAGCTCGAGTTAATTATTTCTTTTTTTTTTGTAAAACATTCTTCCCTCGATAAAATTTTCTTTCCCAAATGATATTTCTATGGTAATTAAGCCTAAATATATTTTGATGCCATAAAATCAAGCTATGTTCTCGTCGTTAGAATTTATAAAGAGAGAGAAATTGAGATTGAAACTACTTTATCAAATCGTTCATATAAGATTATATTCTTGCGCTGGTGACCTGATGTACTGGGAAAAAAACATCCGATAAGTCTTTTTAACGTTTATTTACCAACTAAAGGTTTGGAGGAAAAGAACTTTCTAACTAAAGATTGTCTTAAATAATCTAAAAACAAAAGTATGAAAAATTCAAAGATATAAAAGTATTAGATAATAAAATGCATAAATTGGATTTAATAAAATATTTATTTTGCCAATATTTCGGCTGGCTGAACGCCAACCTTTATCGAGGCATTACATTTTTGTATACACAAACTCAGCGCCGCATAGTGTCATAATATCACAGTTGAAATCAAGCATCTGATCAATACAATACAAAGGATTAAAAAACACAACTATAGAAATGATCCATGAATACAACTCAGAAGTAAATTTGTTCTTTAAAATACAGATAAACTGAAAAATATATTTAAAGATAAATTTTAAAGATAAAAAGGAGAGGACTTCCCGAAATCAAACTTACGATATTCTATTTAATATAGAATATTGTTGTTCAATATACAATCTCTGAACTAAAGAAGTACTGCACACCGACTATTTATTTATTTCATCTCAATTTGCAGGTGTTACATTCGAGCACAGCTCGCGAGTCACCTTGTCCAGATTATTTACACATGGCGAGTTGTAATGCTGGAGTGGCCCCCCGAACCTTACAGGAGGGCAGTTGTTGGGTGTTTGGCTGTCAGCTAGCCATTGGGTCCAGGTCGTTGCAATTCCAGAAAACGATTTTTAAAGGTAATTTGCCTTTCATTGTAAGAAAGTTTTGATAATTTCTAATAACTTTTCGCACAGTTCCCTGGTGTCAGAACGAGTAGTTTCCTTTTTTGCAGTTTCAGCGTAACTTGCCATTTGTTTTTCAACAGTTGCTTATTCTGATTTAGTGGAGCTTGCTTGAGGTATGGTGTTAGGGGAGTTTTGTCTGAGAGGCTTTAGCTGGCCACCGACTGGCTAAGGAATTCAAATTTGAATGGCTGATTAAGGCCACGTGATATTGAGCAACCAATCAAAGGGCGAATGAAACGATCACCATATAAATCTACCCGCATATAAACATTAAGCCGCCAAACTATTCAAGATATTCTTCAAAATAAAAGCGATATCAATCCACGATTCTGACAACCTGACGCTTAGTTAGGAGCTCATCACCCAACAGCTGCCCTCCTGCAAGGGCATCTCTACTCACCAACTTGTCATGTGTTAATAGCCAAGACAAGGTGACTCGTGAGCTGTGTTCGAATCGAACACCTGTAAACTGAGACGAAATAAATAAAAAAGGCGTGTCTATCTCAACCATCTCAAGTTGAGATGCCCTGGACACCAACAAAGGAACTACTGTATATAAAATATACAGTATATCTAAACCATATTTCAAACAATAAAATTATTTTATGAAGATAATGACCGCTACCATTAGACATTAAATCTGAAGACCAAGTACGTTTCAAGAGTCCGTAAACTGAGAGGGAACATTAAAGCTATATTATAGTAGATGATGACACTGAAATATGCATTCTCAGTGTCTTAAAAATAGTTTTATTTAAAAAATCAAATACACCTATCCCCCGATTTACACGGTAGAAACGTTCCTGAGAAAAACGTGTAAATCGGGGGATAGGTGTACACAGAAATAAAAATAAAATGCATTGACAGGTTAAAATGTGTAGTCAGCACATAAGCTCGGGATTCCTCGTGAGATGTGTACACAGCGCATGTGTTCAATCACAGTAGCATTTAGTATAGTGCGATAAAAACAACAAAAAAAAAACTTATTTGGAAAACCGTGTAAAAGCGAAAAGGTGTAAAAAAAGTACCGTGTAAATCGGGGGATAGGTGTATATAACTTTATTTGTTCTCTAGATATCTGTTTCTACTCACTTTCTCACGATGACAAAGCTTCATTTGAAACAAATTTTTAAAAAGTCAAGATTTCTTAATCTTTATTTCTGAAGATGAAAAAACTTTCAGACTACCTAGAAAATTTTATATATTTTCACTGTCGTCAGGATTGATAAAATATAATTTTTCAGGTCTCTAGGGTATCTGAAAGTATGTTAAAATTGACAACAAAAGATTGATGGGCATATATAAAACAAAGGAGAACAATTTAAGATATTAAAAAAAAAGTAAGACACACTGATATTGAAAGAATTATTGATATTTTTTTCAGCAATAAAGTTTATTTAAAAAAAAAAAGATTATAAAATAATTATATAGCTTTAAAGAAAATTGAAAAGCAAAATATTTTTGAGGAATTGAGAGGCGGGAGTGGGGTCATTGATCTTGGAAATTCTGTTTATACAATCGTATATTGGATATTTTTCTACAAAAAGTTTTGCAGATAACGTTTATGATAAAGCGCTCCTATCCTTGAAAACTAATGGTAATGTTTTAATAATCATTGTTGCTGTGAGTAAAATTGAATCACCTTATAAACAAAAAGAGAAGCAATTTAAAAAGCCATTAATTCAATTTAAAAACTATCGAACACATACATATATTCTAAAAATAAAATATAAATGAACTTTAAAAGTATTATTTCTCACCAAAAAAACCCGACATTTCTAAAATACTTTTCAAACTAGGTTTTAGTTTTTAAAAAATCTAAACATCAGCACCAATTGAAAAAAAAAAGTGCAAGTTTTTTTAGGGCAGTTTATTTTTATTTCTCGAAATGAGAATGAACATATATTTCTTTTCCTCAATGATACAAATTTAAATAAAGCGCAATTGTTTTTTTTTCTCAACAAAATACCATATGAAAACATAATTTTATAAATTGTGAATTGAAAACACACACACACAAACAAACAAAATATAAAGTAAAAGTAGAGAATAATTTGTTAGAAATGTATAGGAAAAAAAACATTCAAAAAGCTTTGCAAATAAGAGATAAGTGTAATTTTATTAATTATTTGAGAGACAGACAGCATCTAAACTGTCAACATTGGAGCAGTTCCATTGAGGAGCTGTGCTGATCTTTTCACTGAGATCTTGCCATTCTCAGCAAAGAGAATCTCGCAGAAGGTACCGTCCTCACAAACGATGTATAGCAGGTTCTCGTGTTCCTGACTGAAACCAGCGATACAAGGAGTCGCGGACTTCGTGTAGTACTTGGCGAAAGCCCATTGACCATATTGAATCCAGCCAGTTTGATTCAAAGATTGATTTTCTACAGCAAACAGATGAACAGTTTCCTTGTTGCTGGTGACGCAAAGGTAATTAGAGGTTGGGCTGAATTCCATACTCTTGATGGTACATTCTCCAGAACCTCTAGTGAATTCTGCAACAAGAGACCGGTTGTTGACATCAATAATTCTAATGGTTCTTCCACTAGCGTCCGCAATGGCAATACGTTCACCCTTGCTATCAAGTGAAAGAAATCCGATTTCCTCTTTTAAAGTAATAAATTGCTTGCTGGCTTTATTTTTATTCATGTTATATATATTGACCTGACCCTTTTTAGCGGTAGGGTATAGAATCACTTGTTTTTCTAATTGTGGATTTTGTGTCATAGTGAACATTCCAGTGTTAGAGTAAATATCCTCAATGTTATTAACACGTTCCAATTCAGGATATTTGTAGACATTTAATGTTTTTAATGTTGAAACAAAAATTAGATCATCTCTTACCATAACATTAAGGATCTTTCTTTCTTCGACAATATTGCCTATGACCTGAGAAGAGACGATGTCAACAATTCGAAGCTTGTTTCCATGTGCATAAGTAAATAATAGGACTTTAGTTCCCAGCATTCTTGCTAAAGTTACATGCTTATAATTTTCGTACTTTATAAGGCTACTGACTTTTAGATCTTGACAGTTGTAGACAAAGAGCCCTTCACTCTCGACATAGCCAATGATACGACTTTTCTGAGTGTTCAAAGAAACTGTTTTGAAATTCTCGCAGGACATGGTTGAATTAAAAGGTGTTTAAAATGAATATTATATTATTTTATTTATTTATTTAGGTAACCCGGATTCCTGGAGCATAAAAATTTGGAACTCATATATATTGCAGAGTTGACATGTAAAACTATTAATCTGTTTTTAAATATTTATATTTTCAAATAATAAAAAAGGAATATATTGGATTGAATAAAAATATTAATTTGTCAATATATTGTACTAGCTGAATGACCCGGGCAACGCCCTGGTTTTACCCAATTAAATGTTTTTATTCAAATACTATTTGTTACAATTATAAATTGGCACCGTGGATGTCACTTTTGTGAAACGTCCCGCTCCAAACTTTGTGTGTTTTTAAAATATAAAAATAAATATGTAAATTTTTACAACGATATTTGAAAAAAATATATTATTTTGATTTTCAAATACTATTCATTACAATTATAAATTGGCGCCGTGGATGTCACTCCTGTGAAACGTCCCGCTCCAAACTTTGTGTCTGAGAAGCGATATTTTCATAGAAAGATGAATATTATATATATAGAAAGATTTATAGAAATGATCTGGCTTTTGTTTTCTGCTCGAATGAATGTTTTTCTGTTATAATTTTGTTCCTGCGTACAAAATAATGAACTGGTTTCACCCGTGGTCTCTGCTTTTTGGATTTTTTCCCGATATAATTTTGTATCTGATAATCAAACATGATACAGCAATATCGTCATCATCATTTTCTGACTAAAAATATATAGTTTTAATAAATTGATATATATATTTTTTAAAATAGCCTATCGTCTTCCCCGTATTTTTTACCTATGTATGGAAATTTTGGTTTGAATTAATGAACTACTGCGAATTTGTATACCGGATATACAAACAAACATACAAACATTCATTTATATATATATATGTAGTATATTTTAAGGTAGATAGAGCACAACCTTCTTCTAATATTTATTATAACCCCATATCTGTATATAAAAATATGTATCGAACAATAGAAGTGACAAATAAAGCAAAGAGGTAAAGGTAGATCAGACGACGCCATAGTCCAGACGACAAAGGCCAGACATGATAAACAACCCAGACTAACAGGTGTTTATGCTAATGAGTTCATTCCCCCGTCAGCAGGTGGCCGACACGTGGCCAGACATAATTAATAACCCAGCGCTTGACAGGTGGCGTGATTACGGGATCCAATCAGAACTCGTAAGAGGCCAATATATAAGGTCCCCCAAAATGGAACAAAGTTAGTAGTTGTTTCAGAGCGACGCTGTCATACGGTCGGTCAGATCTCTCATCCCCCCTTCTAGGCTAGGGCATCCGTGACGTCCGTGGTCTACCTCTACCTTCTTGGAGTACCATCTAGACCTGCCTCTGTCTCTTGCTGTCCCAGTGCGGGAATCCCATCACTCACCCACTACCACGACTGCCCAGTACATTCCACATCGGGATTACTACAGAACCCGTTAAAGTCGACAGGATAACTGAGGACGGCAACATACAGAAGATGACAGAGGCCGAAGTCGAGTACTTCGCGGATGCCCTCACCGACATACAACCCCACTGCGACGATCTAGTAAGCCGCCTAACAGACGCCATTCGGGGGCTAGTCATGCCTCGTGCGGAGGAAGCCCTCATTCCCCCTTTCGACGGATCCTACGCGGCAAACAACTTCATTCAACAGCTCGAGCGGACAAGCGAGGGACCGCAGGATGACGCCACGCTGCAAGCCCGGCTCCGCGCACTGCTCAAAGGTGAGCCCCTCTCCCTCTATAACGAACTAAATATGGCCTCTCTGCCATACAGTCAGGCAAAACAAACTCTGATAGACCTCTACCCCGGAAAATCCGAGGTCACCTTCACCAAATTTTTAACGTTTAAATTAAATAATCAGATCCAAATAGGAGAATATTACCGTCAAAAAATAACAATGGGACTACAACTGGGCCTAACCAACCCCATCATAGTAGAGGCATTAACGGAAGGCCTTCAGGCCAATGATCAGCGCCTCATGAGGGCCATAGCCCCTAAAACCCTGAACGAATGGTATTCTACCATGAATAGAATAAAAGGTACAAATTCACTCCCTACTCCATCCGAACAATCTCAAGGTGTTTCCAACACCAGTGCTTTTCACCGTAATACCGGAACCCCTTCTAGAGGAAGGAACTACAATCATTTTTCCACAGACAGTACCCCAAGATACCCTTCTAGTGCCAGGAAACCACCCTCACCATGCAAATACTGCCAAGGTGACCACTGGAACAATGAATGTTCCATGAACAGGCGACCCTACAGGCAGCAGGCCTATCACAATCAACCTACGGCGCACTATTCCCCACCTGAACAAAATGGCGCCCACAACCTTCCCGTACCGGCCCCCAGGTCTTCTCACACCCCACAAGGCAACGAAAACTCCAATTTTCGTCCCTAAACTATCTAATATTCTATGTAACCCTAAAATTTTTAATGGTCTTTATTGTCCATTCCTCTTAGACACAGGAGCCTCTATTAACATAATTAATTTAAATATTTTTAATCATCTTAGTAAAAACTTATCTAATCCTTTAAAATTATATCCATTTCATATATTAATCAATTCCATATCTACTCAAATAAATTCGATAGGATACACATATTTGACCACTACCATAGGAAAAATTACAAGATCAATTAAATTTTATATAATAGATAATTTATTACCTTTTGGTATACTATCATTAAATTCCATTAGTTAATTTTGTTTAACCTTAAATTTATATAATCATTCTATTTATCAATGTGACGCTCCTTTGTCTAAGAAATGGTACCATATAACTTATGTAACACCATGTAATAATGGAGAGAGTGACCATAATCCACCCAATGTGGGTCATTTAAAAAACATACCTAACTCACATTCTCCATTATTACAGGGGAAATATGTCCATCCTATACCATGTCCCATTACCTTGACCAAGACCTCTACCAATTATGACAAAAATGCACCCAGCCAAACTTTAGACCATTTACCCCATTTATATTTATTGCCCCCACTATATCCCTCTGAACATCAATGTAAAACTTTTAATGATTCTTGTAATTTATGTGTTAGAAATGATATCCCTTTAACTTTTATGAATATTATTAAGAATTACTCAAATATTTTTTCTACTAACAAATATAACATCCCAAAATTGAAAATTCCCCCTATCAATATTAGGACAAATTCAGATAAAATAATTGCACTCAGGCCGTATCGCACATCTCTCTCAGATCAACGTGAAATACAAGAACAAGTAGGTAAAATGTTAGAATATGATATTATAGAGCCTTCTTTCTCCCCCTATTCATCCCCCGTTACTTTAGTTACCAAAAAGGATAAGACAAAACGATTTTGCGTAGACTACCGCCGCCTGAATGAAATAATTTTCCCCGATGTTCATCCCCTTCCACTCATAGAGAATATCTTAGATAAATTAGCCAACGCCAAAATTTACTCCCGCGCCGATTTTTCATCAGCATACTGGTCCATCGAAATAAGTCCCCCTGATAGGAATTTATTATCTTTTGTCACGTTAGAGGGTCAGTATAATTTCAAAAGATTACCATACGGAATTAAAATAGGACCCCAGGTGTATGAGCGAGCAGTCAGTCAGATATTACAAAGAAATAGGTTAGGTTTTATAGCACATTATTTCGACGATTTCATTATCTTTTCAAATTCCATAGAAGAACATTTAGATCACTTACAGCAATTTTTTGATATGTGTAATAGGGAAAATTTTAGATTAAATTATAATAAGTGTGACTTCTTTAAAACTACAATAGAATTTTTAGGCTATACCATATCATCAGGCACATACACTCCATTAGTAAAAAATTTAGATGTAATTAATGCCATTAAGGTCCCCACTAGCGTTAAATCCCTCCAATCATTCTTAGGCTCCATTAATGTATATAATAAATTTATAAAAGATCACGCCCGCATTAGGAACCCCCTCAATAACCTACTCAAGAAAGATACACCATGGCACTGGAATGCAAAATGTCAACATTCATTTGACACTCTAAAGGAATGTCTCACCACAAAACCGGTACTACACCTCTTTAAAGAAGGATTACCCTGTCAGCTATTCTGTGACGCCTCACTTCAGGGAATAGCTGATATCCTAAAACAACAACATCCAGACGGCACTCTACACCCCGTGCAATATTACAGCAGAACACTCCGACCCCACGAGAGAAATTATACCATCACAGAGTTGGAATGCCTTGCTGTGATAGATAGTTTGGAAAAATTCCGCATCTATCTCGCAGGTGTAAGATTCACAATTTTTACGGACCACCATGCATTACAATGGTTAAAAACCATAAAAAACCCAACGGGCAGACTTTTTAGGTGGAGCTTAAAGATGTCCGCATACGAATACGATATAAAATATATAAAAGGTAAAACGCAGTACGAGGCAGACCTACTGTCCCGCAATCCTTTATGTGGTTTTCTCACGACCACCCAAATAATAGAAAAGCAACCCCAATTACCTCCATCTACACTTATCAAAACGAATATAGATGGCCTCCATACAATCAAACGTAAAGGTATTGTTAAGATTATAGTTCCCCCTTCCTTACAACATACGCTAATTAATAAAGTACATTTAGAATATAACCATCCTGGTGTATCCCAAATGATTAGGCTCATCTCCACACAGTATACTTGGTGTGGAATGACCAAATCTATAGTTAAATATAATAGGTCCTGTCCCACATGCCAACTTATAAAGAAACCGAAAGGTCCATTATATGGTAGATTAGAACGCCCCCTATAGCTTTACAACCCTACGATATGTTATCTATAGACACTATTTCAGGTTTTTCTAAATACGGTAATTCTAAGTCATACTTACACGTGATTGTAGATCACCTAAGTCGGTATACATGGACCTTCCCCAGTAAGTCAACTAATATAATCACATACATTCAGTGTCTCAAAAAGGTATTACAGTGTGGCCGACCAAAACGCCTTCTTTCGGATCGGGCACCTGCTTTTACTTCCCCAAAGTTCAGGAGATTCTTAATAAAGAACGGGATACAGCCTCTACTAACCACTGCAAATAACCCTCAAGCTAACGGTTTATGCGAGCGTCTTAACGCGACACTCACCGGGAAGCTGAGGTTACTGAACTTAGAGAATCCAGGAACCTCCTGGACTAAATTAATTAAGATAGTAACTAATAAATATAACGATACCCCCCATACGATAACTGGATTTCCCCCCGTATTTTTAATGTATAATATAATCCCCTCAGACTTAAATAACCACATAAACCCCTATCCCAATATAATAGAAAGTAGAAAACTAGCAATACAACGTACAAATGACAGGCATGACAAAGAGAAAATTAAATATGATAACAAACATAAAAATCCACACTTTGATACAGGAGATTTAGTATTAGTAAAGGCGTATCATCATCCAAATAGCGGTAAGCTAGTACCCTACTTTACAGGTCCATATAAAATTACGGAAATAATTTCTGATAATGTCGTACGTATTAAATAGACCCAATAGGATTACAGGTAATGATAACGATACTGTACATGTAAATAAATTACAATATTATAATGAAGAGGTCCTCTATATTTCACCACCCAAAGTAGAACCCCTAAGAATAAATAGAATAATAAACCCTTTCCGACATTTAGATCCCAAGTTGTTTAGTCCAATAGAAAAAAGTATAGCTCATAGATTTTCCGAACCATTCAACCATTTGTCCCCACATCTATTCTCATAAAATTAGGGAAATCTAGGTCCTGAACGTCTGGCGAACTCCTCGACATAAAGTAGTCAATTAAAAAATCATAAATCATGGCATTCAACACCATTTCATGATTACCTTTTCCTTCACCAATAATTTCTCTCCCTCAAATGTAGGACTATCTTTCTTTTTCTATTAGGCACACAACTGATCACTTAAGACTAACCCTCGGAATTGTTTGGACTGGAATAGCGCAATTCCGAGAATATAATTCATACACACATTGTATATAAAAACAAAGAAACATTATGTAATTATTTTTTATTATCCCAGTTAGCTTCTTTTTCTTAATTTATGATAATATATCCCGTATTCCATTAACACAGTTCGCATGATCATAACCCCATTATTTATACACTAATTAATTAATTTCTCTTATACCAAATCTTATTTTTTATAATGTTATAGGATAGTTTATATTTTGTCAACCCCGTTTAAAATTTAGGTCCCCATCATCTCTAAAATCGATCCTGTACATGACACCATGTGAGACGTTATCTTGGCCTTCTAAGAAGACAATTAATTCCAATCTGCTTCCCAACGCGCGCGACAACAAACTCAAGGTCGCACTGATCTCCCCCTAATTGTTTTTTCTACTTCGTCTTTGCCTCCCTACTGCTAAAGGGGTGGAATGACATTTGCACCCATCATTAGCATCCATCATTAGCAGAGGTAATCTTTCGTACCTCATCACTCTTACCTGTCAAACATTCAATTGTAGGGCTTTTGGGTACTTTTAATACGAACATGCACCACATTACTGGCTCCCTTGTTAGGAATCAAAAAGGGTTTATTTTTTTTTGTCAAATTTGTCGCCTCTCATTTCCCTATATGTAACGTAATGTTACATGGAGAAAAGAACTATTAAATTAATACTTTAAAAGATGTTCCCCAAACGTAACAAGCCGGCGTTTGGGTAGGCTCACCTAAAAATTTTGCAGACCAACTGCATAAAACGCTCTGCAATCTTTTTAGCGCCTAAGACACGCACTACATACTACACGTACCCAAAGTCCTATCTTCCACCCAATGACATCATTTTAGGGATCAAGATCGCTCCCCGTCTGGTCTCACATAATATAATCGGGAAGTCTGGCAAAGACCAACTTCTCAGACCGGACCAAAGCGACATAGGGCCACATTACCTCCCCGTAGGTCAAACTAGAAAGACCTCAATAATCTTACATCTACACTGTGTGTAAATATGTTCCCTTTTTTCAGGAACGAATATTTTTGTTTTCTTTTAACTTTTCTCTCATTTATTGTAAATAGACTTGTAGTTTTACTAGTTTGTGATGTTGGACTTTGTTTTTTTTTTCAACTTACCAATGTAGATAAAACATTTCGCTATTCATCAATAATATCATTTTGTTTATTAACCATCAACATTAATGCCATCAACTACCAATCAATCCTTTATATATCATTATCTTTAATATGTTTATTCAATTTTAATTTTATTTTTCTCATCATGTTTAGACTTAGCATTGTACAACTTCAATTATTTTAGGCACCATTTTTAACAAAACCTACACCTGACAATATTTATAATATTTCTTGAACAGATAAACATTTAATATTTTATTTTTCTTAATAGATTTTCAATATGTTATTTTTGACGCTTCCCTTACAACCTCTTAACTCTATCCCATGAACCTCTCCTCTCAACTTTTTACATCCATCAAGAGATTATTGTTCGTCAGCCATTTTCTTTTTTTTTTATTGATTAACCTAACTAGAAGACCCTTCCTCGCTGTACATCTCCCAACAGTGAGCTCAGGAGACCCAGTTGGATTTTTAAATTTTTTTTTCTCTCATCGTCCGGCTCATAATTTTTTCATTTTTCAACTTTTTCTTTTCACCACACAAGCCGGACACAATCAAAATTGGCAGCAATAATTCTCTTACACCCACCTCTCCTTTTCCGCATCCTTCAAACCTCCAACCTTCCAAGGGATTCCAGTTCGCCGAACATTCTTGTTTTTTTTCCATTGATTAATCCGACTGGAACAATCCTTCCTCACTATACCATTCCCAATAATGAGTTCAGGATATCCAGCGCGATCTTTTTATTTTTTTTTTCTCATCGCCCGACTCATCATATCAATTCATCATATTTTCAACTTTTCATTTTTTTTCTCTCATCATTCAACCGGGCATAATCATTATGGACAACAGGGATCCCTCTTACCTCTACCTCTCCCTTTTACCTCCATCAATCTTCCCACTTCTTTTCACTATCTGAGCTAATGATGCAGACGGAATATCTTGGGCCTTCTGTTAATGAAAACAATGCCTCACTTATACAAGTTCGCATTGCATTGCAGGATGCTTGGGATACTACTTTTGCAGAAACATGCTCAGATACCCCCTTTCCCTTTTTCAACCTTAGCGTCACATTATACGTTCAGTTAATAAACTAACTTAATTTTTTCTCTCATCTTTAATACAATAAGATATTTTTCCTTGTACGATTCATTTTACCATAGTTACCATTTTGTATTATATACCTTCTCTTAATCTTTTATCATTCATTTTGTACGTTTTTATTGATACACCACCCTTACAACATCTTTCTCTTTTTAACTTGTAACTTCATAATAATTTTAACTAATTTGTATACAAATTATTTCTTTTATTTTTTTATAATAGGTTTGTTAGGTTATCATTCATTACATGTCATTCCCCCAACCAAACCTTCATCACCGGGGACACATTCTGTAGTATATTTTAAGGTAGATAGAGCACAACCTTCTTCTAATATTTATTATAACCCCATATCTGTATATAAAAATATGTATCGAACAATAGAAGTGACAAATAAAGCAAAGAGGTAAAGGTAGATCAGACGACGCCATAGTCCAGACGACAAAGGCCAGACATGATAAACAACCCAGACTAACAGGTGTTTATGCTAATGAGTTCATTCCCCCGTCAGCAGGTGGCCGACACGTGGCCAGACATAATTAATAACCCAGCGCTTGACAGGTGGCGTGATTACGGGATCCAATCAGAACTCGTCAGAGGCCAATATATAAGGTCCCCCAAAATGGGACAAAGTTAGTAGTTGTTTCAGAGCGACGCTGTCATACGGTCGGTCAGATCTCTCATCCCCCCTTCTAGGCTAGGGCATCCGTGACGTCCGTGGTCTACCTCTACCTTCTTGGAGTACCATCTAGACCTGCCTCTGTCTCTTGCTGTCCCAGTGCGGGAATCCCATCACTCACCCACTACCACGACTGCCCAGTACATTCCACATCGGGATTACTACATATATATATATATATATATATATATATATATATATATATATATATATATAATATATATAGATAGATATAGATATAGAAGATAGATATACAAAATGTAATGCTATGGCGTTCAGCCAACCGAAATATTGGAAAATAAATATTTTTTATTCAAACCAATATATTCCTTTTATTATCTGTAAATTTAAATATGAATTGTCCTATATTCAAAATATTCATTTATAATTTTTTCCTCATAAACACAGAGAATTTTATAAAAATATATTTTAATTGTGTGTTTGAAATGTTTCTGGAATTATGTGTGTGTGTGGAATGAAAAATGTCTTAAAAAAGGTAAAATTGCAGATGCCAACAAGTCAATCTCAGAGTGGGCAACGTAAGACGCAGAACTCTATCATCTTAGAATTCCAATTGGATTAAATATACAAGGAATAAATATTTAGGTTTGTGCGAAACCATTTTCTTTAAAAACATGTACACCTATCCCCCGATTTACACGGTAGATACGTTCCTGAGAAAAACGTGTAAATCGGGGGATAGGTGTACACAGAAATAAAAATAAAATGCATTGACAGGTTAAAATATGTAGTCAGCACATAAGCTCGGGATCCCTTGTGAGATGTGTACACAGCGCATGTGTTCAATCACAGTAGCATTTAGTATAGTGCGATAAAAACAAAAAAAAAAACTTATTTGGAAACCGTGTAAAAGCGAAAACGTGTAAAAATGTACCGTGTAAATCGGGGGATAGGTGTATTTTAAAAAAGGATTAGAAGAAATAATTTTGCAGATATTTGATGCAACGATTTTAAATTAGCGAAGTTGTAGAATTTGCCAATTAGACTGAAAAAGTTAGAAATAATTTGAGAAACCTCAAGAAATCAGAACCATCACTTTGCACAGTGTTGCAGTAAATTCTATAAAAGGGAACAAGCTGGTTATTTACACCGAAACTGAAGAAGGAGCTACAATATTGCCATCCAAACTGAAGCCAAACAAATGAATTTCAGCAATTCTTCTGTAAAGAACGATCAACCATTCTCACAAGATATTGGATATATGGAGTCAAAGCCAACACACATAATTGACAGTATTGTGTCAAACTTAAACATCCAAAACTTCCCTGAGAAGTGGAAGATAAGTGTGGTTAACTGATCCTGAGACAATACAATTGGAATATCGATATCTGTTGGTAAAGAAACAGTAAAAATGTTTGGAAAACGTGAAATTCTGAATCTTATATCTTATTTTCAAATATGAAATAGGCCAATTACCAAGACAATGTTTTCACGAATGTGCTGTTGCATTGATATTCGCGCCTCAGCATTCACTGTTAAATAACCAAATTGCTAAAAATAAGTACACCAACAACACGTTATCAACAACAAGATGATGGAGCAAAAAATCTAGCGCTTTCATAACTAATATCTATATATATAAAAATGAATGTATGTGTGTGTGTGTGTGTGGTCTGTTTGTCCTTTATGCCTGACCAAACCACTCATTGGAACGCCATGAAACTTTGGGAAGTTATTTAGTATAGTACTGGGAAGGTTTCTAGCAAATAAAATTTTTGAAATAACTTTTCGCTTTAAAATAATCAAGATAAATATTCTAATTTATCTGTTATAATTCAACAATCTGCTCTAAATATTATCATGATGATACGATGATTTTGTAATGTAGAAAATTAGGAAAGACAAAATTCAGGATGACACGGCAATTTATTTGAGACAAGAATAATGATACAATTCCAAGGCAAGATACTATTCCTTTAACTTCCAATTACCGAGGGAACCAATTAATATTGCTTTTATTCAACTTATCGAGTATTTTTCAAGGGACCGGGAAAAAATATTCACTTTATCGAGAGATTCGTTACACAAACCTTTACTCAGGTAAAACCCGGGCGAAGCCGGGTACGTCCGCTAGTAATTAATAAATAAAATATAGTTTTAAAATAGCTTTCATTTAAATGCTCTAAAAAGTGAAAAATAAAATATTTTATCTTCTCTCATTGAGCAATTAGTTGTATCTGAGTGAAAATAAAACCGGAGGGAGACGTTCATCATGCATTTCGAACCTAATGTGATTTGAAATGTAGCAACTGATTAGCGACTTTCATAAATCTATATTAATAAAATGGAAATTTCATAAGTGTTGTTCGCTAAAAACTTTCGTTACAATGCATCAATTTCGACCAAATTTTCAACATTTATGTAAAACGAGATGGAGCAGGTTTTGCTTAACATCAAAATATTTTTCCTAACATTAACATGCGTATTTATTTATTTATTTCGTCTCAATTTACAGGTGTTACATTCGAGCACAGCTCGCGAGTCACCTTGTCCTGGCTATTTACACATGGCGAGTTGGTGGAGTAGAAGTGGTCCCCCTAGGCCTTGCAGGAGGGCAGCTGTTGGGCGATGAGCTCTTGACTAAGTGTCAGGGCCGGGTCGTCGGAATCGGGGATTGATATCTCTTTTATTTTGTAGAATATCTTGTATGGTTGTATTATTTGAGTTTTGCATTTGAAGGTATAATTTCTTAACGGAAGTTTGGTACATATCTTCTAGATCGGGTTGGTTCAAGTCCTCCTTCAGTATCTTGTTTGATAGGTTGAATGGAGCTCCTATACTTGTCCGAAGGCAGATTCTCATGAATGCGTTTATCCTATTTTTGTCTGTGGCTGTAATATATTTGCACCAAACTGGGAGTGAGTATGTTACTATCGGGAGGATACAACTTCTGTATAGAGTAAACTTTTGTTTTGTAGTCAATTTGCTTCTATAGTTGAACAGGCTTGATAATGTTATTTTGGCGATTTTTGCTTTCTTTATGATATTTTTGACATGCATGTTGAATTTCAACTTGGAGTCTAAGGTAACTCAAAGATATTTAACGCTGTCAGTCCAGTTAATAGGGCTCTGGTTTACCTTCAGGATGGATTGTGGCTTGAATTTTTTATTGTCTAGTGGAGGAAAAATTATTGCCTGAGACTTTTTTGGGTTGATGTCTAATTTCCAATCATTGCACCATTTGGTTATACTGTTTATGTAATTTTGGAGTTGTGTAGTTATTATTCCTATTGATTTGGAGTTTGATAAAATTGCTGCGTCATCTGCAAAAAGTTTTATTTGACATTTTGGATGTGGAGGGAAATAGTTGATGTAGATGTTGAATAGGTAGGGTCCAAGGATAGAGCCTTGAGGGACTCTAATCTGGGTTGGTTTTGCCGTGGTTATATAATTCCCTTGCTTAATTGAAAAGGTTCTGTCCTGGAGATAGTTTTTCAAGAATTTGATAAAATCCCTTGGAAATTGATTTTTTGTTATTTTTGCTATCAAGTCATCATGCCATACTCTATCAAAGGCTTTGGTAAAGTCTAGAAAAACAGCACCCACTGCCTCCTTGTGGGACTTTCTTATTTGGATGTAGTCTATTACTGTGATTAGCTGGTGGGTTGTTGAGTGTCCTTTTCTGAATCCAAATTGTTGAGGAATGATAAAGTTAATAGAATCCATGTATGACTGCAATCTGCGAAGAACAATCCTCTCGTATACCTTACCATTGGTAGAGAGGAGTCTGATTGGTCTGAGATCTTCAGGTGATTTGACAGGTGATTTTTTTGGAATGGTTATGATAATGGCATGTTTCCATGTCTTCGGGAAGTAGCACAGGTGTAATGCAGCATTGAAGATCCCAGCGAGGAAAACTATCCATTTGATGGGGAGGTTTTTAGTCATTTGCGGCGTAATATTGTCGTGGCCTGGAGCTTTGTGATTACCTAAGTTTTTAATCACTTCCTTGACTTCATTTGGCGTTGTCATTGATTGTATATTCTCTTGGGGATGATGGCAAGTGTTATCTGTTAGGTAAGACGGAACCTCATCCTCCGCCTTGGAAAAGTGTTTGGAAAAATGCTCTGAAAGAACATTTCCAATTTCTTTGTCGGTCAGCAAGGTTTTTCCATTTGCGTTTAAACTAGTGATTTTGTCAGTTTTTTTTCCTAATGGGTTTTGTTTTTTTCCAGAAGTCTGTTGGGCTCGATTCAAGTTTGCTCAAAAAACTATTCCAATTTTCAGATTTCTCTCCTTCAAGGGCTTGATTTACCTTTCCTTGAAGATTGAGGTAAGTAGCTCTATGAGCTGGATCCCAGGTTGATTGCCATCTTTTCCTAGCTTTATTTTTCTCCCTTATTAAGGCTTTGGTTTTTGGGTTCTTTATTAATTTGGAAGATGAAACTATGGTGTTTTTCGAGTAGCTATTATTAATTTTTTCGTTTAAAATTCCAACTGCTGAATCAATGTCTACTTCAGTTTTCAAGGGGAGTCTGGGGGGCATAGTGGAGATTAGATCTTGTTGAAAATGAACCCAATTAGTTACTCGGCTGAGCTGGGTTGTGAATTCATCCTTTGGGCAATTCAATTCAAAGATTACAGGGAGATGGTCAGATGATAAATCGTCGGTGGTTCTGGCCTTTGGGGTCCAGGGAATGTTTTTAAGTACAGCGAAGTCTAGGAAATCGGCATTGCCGAGTGGACTGTAATGCGTGGGTGACGAAGGTGCGACAATGTCGAGGCTTTCTCTTTCAGAGAAATTGTGCAGCACGATTCCACTGTTATTTGAAGTCCTTGATCCCCAAAGAGGGTGTTTGGAGTTCCAGTCTCCTGCAACGATTATTGAGTGGTTGTGTTTTATCAGTTGGTTCAAATCTTCTTCCAATAATGGTGCATCAGGCTTCTTATAAATTGCTGTGATTTGCAAGAGGGTTTTTCAATCTGGTTTTATCAAAATTGAAGTATTTTCCAAGTTTAAAGTATGAATCAGCATATTTTTATATTTAAAAAAGGATTTTAAAATGATGGCTGTTCCCCCACCCTTTCCTGTAATTCGATCAGTTCTAATGGTTTGATAGTTCCTGAACTTTAGATCAATTGAGGGTTTAAGGTGAGTTTCACTGAGCAGAGCAATGTCAATTGAGTTATCTTCTAAAAAGTGCAATAATTCTTCTTTCTTTGGTCTGATTCCGTTACAATTCCAAGCAATAATTTTAAAAGGTAATTTGCAATTCATTGTAGGTATGTTTTGATTACTTGCATCAATTTTTCACACAGGTCCTTAGTTTCAGAACGAGAAGTTTTTCTTGTCACAAACTCAGCATTGCTTTGGTTTTGTTGTTCTACAATTTTCGGCAGTGTTTCAGATCTTTTGAAATCGGAAGTGGGTTGTTAGGTATGTACTGACCAGGGTATCTTGGCTGTTGCTGATGTACTCTTGGAAACTTAGGGCATCCGCGGTAATTGGCTGTGTGCGCTTCCTCGCAGTTTGCACACTTTGGGGGAAGTTGTCTTGACTTTCTTGGGCAGTCCTTCGAATGGTGCTCCTCGGCACACTTGACGCATTTTGGTTTCAGGAAGCAGTTAAGTTGACCGTGCCCGAAACCCTGGCAGTTGAAGCATTGAGTCACACGGTTTGTTGTTCTGAAAGATTCTACTGCAATTTTCTGATAGAGAAGTTCAGTTATTCCGTAAATTTTCTTGTTTTGTTCATTTTTCGGTAATTCTACCAGTACTAAATTCATTGGCCTTTTAGTTGATTGTCTATGGAGTCTCTTCACGGAGGTCTCAGTAAAGCCCATTGTTGCAAGTTCTATTGCTATATCTTCAGTCTTGTAGGCTGTTGTCACGCCCTTTAATACTACTTTGAGCGGTTTTTCTTCTTGGAGTCTATAAGAGTAGCCGCCATTGTTTTTTTGAACATATTCCCTGATTTTTTTGAAGTCTGAAATATTTTTGGCCTTGATAATGTGCTTATTTCCTGAGATCGTGCATTGGAATTTATCTGTGCACAGGTCTTTCAGCTCTTGGCAGAGCAACTTCCAGTCTGTTACATTTTCTGCTATTACAGGTGGTATTCTTGGCTTTTTTGCATGTGTGACTTTTGTCCAAGGACCATCTTCATCAATGTCTTCTTCGTGTACCTGAGATGGGGTAGCTGCGGACGTTTCTTGAGGGACTTCAGTTACCTCGTTCATGGAGACATCGTTTTCATTATGCTGTGAGCCAACTTCCATTCTCGGTGTCTTATGGCTACGTGATGTTGAATCTGATGGAGATTCGTGAGTTCGTTTCTTTGTTGAAAGAGTTTCTTCTACTTTGTACTCGATGCCACATCTTTCAAGAATTTTTAAAAGTATGTTGGTTTCGATTATACTGACCTTTTCGCCAGCTGGGCCGATCGTTGATTTGATTACAATAGGCTGCATATTTTTCCTGAAAAAATTAGCGCCTTCCTCAATTGTGATTCTGAAAATTTATTTTACAAGTAATGATGTTTTTAACATGCGTAACTTCGGTGTTATCGATTAAATATAAAAAAATCAACAGAGTTAATTTTATTTATATATAAATACAAAAAAAAAATCAACAAAGTTAATTTTTTTACATACTAGCTAATAATCTCAATCTAAAAAAATATTCAAAACAAGCAATTTTAAGATAACACCATGTGTAAAACAGTCGGCCAAGAAAACATATTATATAAATATATAATGTAACGAATACTATTATCATAATATTCTGTGTTACGATGTACTAGAGCGCCATGAGGACAGTAGAAATTGTTTTATTTTAAAAAAGAATATTACGCCTCTAAAATAGTTTTATAATATTCTGTGTGTTCAGCAATATTATTATCAATAATTTTCGTTAAGCAAACTTCCACTCGGATAAAACCCGGGCGAAGCCGGGTACACATCCGCTAGTATTTGATATATTTTACCCCTTCTCTGAATATGATCGTCCTTAGCCACTTTTATTTTCACTCGATACATCTAATTGCTCAATGACAGAAGATAAGATATTTTATTTTTACTTTTTAGTGCATTTGAATAAAAGCTTTTTTTGTAATGTATTTTTATTTATTAATTACTTAGTTTTTAGTCATGAATTTTCAAAACTTAGAATCAAAAGTTCACTGGAGATAAGGCTTTAAATATATGGAAGCCTGCTCGCGCGGATTAGTCAATTTATTGTAAGAGGCGTAACATAAGACTTAAAAAAAAAAATTCTTTTCCACTCCAACCACCCAGAAGTCTGAAAATGTTCACACTTGCATTGTTCATGGGGTTGAGTGAGTGTAAAGTTTGATACTTCTATGTGATCTGGAAGCATATTAAAATTAAATTTAAAATTTTGAAAGGCAATTTATAAATGTGTCCGTTCCTGGCCATTCTGACAACCGCAAAAAAGAAAATATGTCAATACACATTGTCATCAGTTTCTAATGCCACTAGTACACACACTTTTTCCTTCTCAATATTTGAAAGTTGTTTCTAGTAAATTCCAGCCCGTAGATCATGAATATAACCTTCATTTTTCAAAATTAGCTTAATTAAAATATATATATATTTGATAAATATTTATTTTTTTAAAGAAGCTGATGTCATCGCACTCATCAAAATATTATGAAGATATAGACTTTGTAAGCATAAAATTCAATCATCATTTAGATGAAATGCATACCATTGTAATTTTATATCAAGAAAATGTTTAACAATACATTGATTTTCATAAATATTTTCACATATATAAATAATGCCGCGTAAATGCAAAGCTAAATGTTCTGCTACATTTGAGGAAAATTTACAATTCTCAAACAGAGGAAACGTATCACCCCAAAGATAAAAGAAAGCTATAAAGCATATTTTGGTGGCCTTAGGTGATCAAGACAAGTGGTGGTGCCCCCATAGTGTGTGCGGAACGTGCTATCAAGGGCTTTTGCAATGGAAATAGGAGAAATCAAAAGGTATGCCCTTTGGTGTACCAATGGTTTGGCGAGAACCAAAAAAAAAAAAAAATCACAATGACGATTTCTATTTCTGTGTCTGCAAAATCACAGGCCTTAATAGCAAAAAGAAGCAAACTCACTTTTACCCTGATATACCATCAGCTAGGCAACCTATTCCTCACGACCTCGAGAACCCCATACCGATTCCTAAAACGGTTCAAGAATCCTATATCAAAAAGGATGATCAGCACACAGCCTTTGCAGATGATCATCAATTAGAAGACCCTGAATTTATTTCAAATGAAACTGTCACTCCACATTTATTTGATCATGCATAATTAAATGGTCTAGTTAGGGATCTAGGGCTATCAAAAGAAGCAGCAGAAATCCTTGGATCAAAATTGAAGCAAAGGAACCTCTTGTTACCACAAACCAAAATCTCTGTCAATCGTAATTATTTTTTCTGAAGAACAAGGATTAGTGTACAGCAATGATATTGAAGACGTTTTTAAAACTGCAAATTAATTACAATGCTACCGAGCATAGACTCTTTATTGATTCCTCTAAAGTTTGAAGGCTTGTTTGCTGCACTATGGTAGTGTATTACCTTCCATACCATTTGGCTATTCAACTCAAATGAAAGAAACTTATTCGACTCTTAAGAAAATCTTAGGATTATTGAATTATACCAATAAAATTGTTGGAAAGTTTGCGGTGATCTTAAAATTATAGAAATTTTACAGGGGTTTCAGAAAGGAAACACAAAGTATCCTTGATTTTTATGCAAGTGGGACAGCAGAGACAGAAAGAATCATTATATACAAAAATGTGGCCTGAAAGAAGTATGTTTCACTTAGGTGAACAAAACGTTGAAAATGAACCGCTTGTCCATAAACTAAAAATGGTTCTTCCCCCTTTACATATCAAATTAGAGGTAATGAAAAATTTTGTAAAAGCTTGAAAGTAAGAGATAGTGATGCTTTCAAATATTTAATGACTAAATTTATGAAGATTAGGTGTTCTAAGATAACGGAAGTTATTTTCATTGGACCAAAAATTCGTAAACTAATAAATGACGAAGGGTTTATTGCAACATTGAGAGAAGATGAGAAAAATGCTTGGCTTGCATTCATCTACGTTTTCAAACACTTTTTAGGCAATAATAAGTCACCGAATTTTGCGAGAATCGTAGAAAAATATTTTTCCAAATTCCATAAACTCGGGAGCTTAATGAATCTAATATTGCATTTTATGGATTCACATTTGAACTTTTTCCCTGATAATCTCGGTGCAGAGAGCGAAGAACAAGGTGAACGGTTCCACCAATATATTTAAATCATTGAGCAACGATACAATGGTCTTTGGAATAAACATATTGTTGCATCATGGCTAATGAACCTATTTTATTTTAATTTGTAATATTATTTTTCATATATTTTAAATTCAAAATTATATTTTATTTTTATTTATTTTAATAAACAGAATATATGAATTATAGAATCATCATTTGTATTTAGGTAAACTGTGTGACTTCACTGCTCTCTTTGATGTCAAAAAATAAATAAATGATTCTGGAGGCTACTTAAAGTAGAGTTATCTCATTATTGCCTTTTATAAATTTGTAGGATGGTTGAAATACGCTCTGGTAAGATGCAAGACCCAGCACAGGAGAGAATCAAGGCTGAAGAGTCTGCCAAGCCGCAACCTGGTGCAACAATTGGTAGAGATGCTAGTTCCGACCCAGTTGTCCTGAATCCCAACATCGACATCCCCAAGTATGATGGAACAGAAGACCCTCGCCCATGGATTGAATCTCTTGAAGAAATTGGCTTCCTGTACCATTGGGCAGACTACATTATCTCCCGTTATGCTGCCATGAATATGATTGGTAGCGCCAAAACCTGGCTGAACATACACAAAGTAAGTTTCACCAGCTGGGAAAATTTCAAGAGCCGCCTAATTGAGGATTTTGCCTCAGACGCCAACAAAGAAGAAATGAGGATGAGATTAAACAGGATACAACAGTGGAATGAACCTGCAATCAGGTTCGCAGAGGATATCCTTGTACTGTGCAACAAGGTCGACCCCCAAATGGAAGAAGAGACTAAAATAAACTGGGTTGTTGGAGGGTTAAAGAAAGAATACTCTTTTGCCCTTCACCTAAACCCTCCTAAAAATACCAATGAACTTCTTGAAATTTGTAAAAAGCTGGATTTGTTCGAAAAGAATTACCAAGAACGTGTAGAAAAATCAAAAGCTCTTTATAATGGACCACGCTCTCCTCGTCCCCATCATCAAGAGCAATGGAAGAACGCTCCGTCGTTCAGAAGACCATACCAGAACACCTCCAAGCCCCAGGCCCCCGCTCCGAGGTACTACCAGAACACCTCCAAGCCCCAGGCCCAAGCCCCAGTACCTCTCTGCACCTTGGAAGACCTTTAACAGTTCTCACAAAGTACAGGCAGTCGTGGTCGAGGCAGAGTGGAAAGCTTGGGGATGTCCATACAAAAAACGAAGACACAGGTGCATTTAGAAAGTTCCGTGAACAGATAAAAGTTGAGCTAGGAGCGAAAGATAGAGATGGAAGAGTTCTTACTGGTCTACATGGTGGATGAGGTGGACCTGGGGTACAACCGACGAGGGCTCACGCAGATGGTGAAGTGACTGTCAAGTGACTGTATTTATAGGTTAAGACGGGGGCCTTATATATCTTTCCCGAGAAAGGGAGTATTGCATTTCAACAGATGCGAAGAGTGTGGATCGTCTGGCGAAATTCTAAACTGGCGCCGTGGGAGTTTCCATCTTTAGACCTTGTTGTTTTGGGACTGCTATATGCTCAATTTTAGACGTTTTTGACATTTTGCTTTAGCTCAACTCTTAATCTATTACAGAGTTTTATTTATTTATATCCTCAGTTTGTACAAAGTACATTACATATTATGGTGTAATGACACATGTCAATCATGCGTATAATCATTTACAGATGTGTTTCTATTATACAACATGAAAATCTTGTTATAAGGTATATACAATATGGGGTTGTTGGCTTAAATTACCATATATATATATGATGAGCCCCTGTACATAAAAATTGATTGTATATTCATGAACTAGGCTGGTTTTGCTTAGCAGCCACTGATAAAGTTATGTTCAACTGGGGAAGGATATTATATTTATGAAATTTAAAAGATAAGGTGAAGAGTAAAGCCTTTCTTGCAATATGCTGATAAGAGATAACAACCCTAAACACCTACGGGGTTGATATTTCTTAATAATTCAACCTTTTTATTGAAGGACACAGTTGATATCTTTCAAAATTAAAGATACTTCGGCCAGTAAAACTTTTTATTATCTCGACGTTTCGACAAAAATCTTTTGTCGCGTCGTCAGGAACGAACAAAATATTTTTATCGAAACGTCGAGATAATAAAAAGATTTACTGGCCGAAGTAGCTTTAATTTTAAGAGTTATGAATGCCGGCCAGGCAAGTCTATCTTTACGATAGTTCATATTTTTACCGATAAATTATTTAGCCAATATTTAGTTATTTGATCAGATTTCATTTCAACCCGGGTTCTGCTCGAGTCAATGTTGTTTGCACAGCTAATATTTATCTAAAAAAAGGCGTACCTGAATTTGTCAAAGAAAATAAAATTCTCTAAATATTTTGAATCGATATTAAATTTATAAAGAGGGAGCAATTCTTCGAAATATTTTTAGAAAACTTGGCTTTTTTCTTTCACAGATTCAGGTACAGCCTTTTTTATATAAATCTATTCAATGGATTGCTATTTGACTTAAAATTAATATTGTGAAAAAATAGTACAAAGGGATTGTATTGGGATTAAGTGAATAAATTAAGAAAAAGGCGTCTCCCCTGAACGTGAAACTAAAAGTTGTTGATGGCTTGCACCATTTATTCCGACGATGGCGAGGGCCATCATCAACATCTATTTGCACAATCAGGAAACTCAAATAGTATTGTTTTTAACAAATGTAAGTAGAATGAGGGTGGAAATTTAGCAATTTTTTATAATTTTTTAAATCCTAAATATGCTGATTATGCGTGTTTTATTGAATTTTTAAAAATTTAATGGATATCATTAAACAAACTCCTTACTCTATTTCTTGGTAAAATTTAATCCAAATCGGTTTAATATCATGGGAAAATATGAGGGAATCAAATACTCGAATACAAAAACATATATCGTTCTATTTTATTTAAATATAATAGAAAAAATGTAGGGAAAAGCGGAAACTATAATGTGTAACATATTTTGCTGAATCTTCATAAAATATCCCTAATATTAATTAACTTTATTAACATCATGAAACGCGATATCCCAAACTCAGGGATATTTGCGCCAATACATTTCACTGCATTACAGCAATTCGGCTATATACAATCCTGTTCAATTCATTATTTTACATAAATTAACTAAAGAAAATTGTCCAAAGAGAAAAACAAAACAACAAAGCAAAACACACAGAGCAAGCATCGCAGTTCTTTTTTTTTTTTTTTTCTAAGATTCCTTCTCTTTTTTCCAATTCAAGAGAAAGTTGTATATGTATTTACAAAATTGATCAAAATTTTTATACTTTTCTTTTTTGTCTACAAATTCATCAAGCTGTCCAATACGACCAAATCTATTTTCCCTAAAATCCCGGAAAATTGGGCACTCCAGAAGTAGATGTCTCGCGTCTTGAATTTCACCTCCGCAGAAGCATCCTGGTTCCTTCACGGCGCCGATAGTTGCCAAAAATTTCCCAAAATTGCCATGATCTGTAATGAATTGGATATTATAAAAATTTGGACGGAAAAATCTTGGAATTCCTAATACGAAAAAGCTTCTGAAAATTTCATTAGTGTTCTCAAAAATTTCATTCATTTTTGCGTGTAAGAATGATTTGACTATACTTGGAGCATGGGGTTCGTAAGTAGTTAGATCTTCAATGGACATTTGAGCTAGATCAAATTTGATTATTCTGGATTCTATATAATCTGTTAGGAGTGGAATTTTTGCCAAGCTATGCACACAGTTTGATGAAGTGGTTTTGTATGCTCTAACTGCCCATAAAATGATCTGGTACTGCATGGAGTTCAGTTTTTGTTTACAACGATTGTTTAAATATTTGAACCAAATTTCAGAACCGTATGTAAGTACAGGCCTAATGATTGTTTTGAATAAAGTTAACCTCTTTTCAGTGTCTAAACCCCACACATTGCCACTTAGTGAACATAATACATTTTTCATACGTCCTGCCTTACACAGAATATCATTAACATGCGGTGTAAAGTTAACTTTGTTTTTCCATTTGTGATTAGAAAATTTCATTCCCAGAATTTTTACTTGCTTGACCGGCATTATTATATTGTTATTAACCTTAATAGGTATTTTTTGTCTGTTATGTAGGTATAGCATATTAGTCTTCTCTGTACTGATCGTTAATTTATTTCTATTACACCATTGGATCACATAATTTAAGGTGTATTCACTTGCGGTTTTTAGTCCTTCAATAGTCTTATTCCAGCAAATTATTGTAACGTCGTCTGCATAACATATAATATCTGCATTCATTGAATCAAAATTTATCAACAAATCATTTAGCAAAATATTCCATAGAAGTGGAGATAAAGGTCCACCCTGTGGACATCCTTTAGTTAGTTTCTTATAAAAAGTTTCTGATTCGTATGTAAATTTCACCTCCCTTTCATTATTCAAATAAGATTTTATGATCCGTATTAAATCTGAAGGAACATCATCATTATCCATTCTTTTTATAATAGCAGGCCACCATGCATTGTCGAATGCACCCGCAATATCTATAGCTATCAAGGAAGTCAATTCTTTTTGTTTATGTTTCAATATAGTTTCTATAATTTTATCCATTCCAGTAATTGTTGATCTAGATTTCATAAAACCATGCTGCCTTGAGCTCATTAAATTATTCTCTAAATAATAGTTACTTAATTTATTTTTTTTTTATATTCTCAAATGTTTTAGATAGATTAGATGTCAATGATATAGGTCTATAACTTTTATTTATTTCATAATTCGTTTTGCCTGGTTTTGGAATTATTTTTAAGAATGATTTTTTCCTTTCATCCGGATAATATCCCATTTCTATACATTTATTGAATAATTTATGCAGAATTGGGATTATTTTTATTTTAGCCTGTCTAATCATATTGTTACTAATGTAATCAGGGCCCGGTGCTTTTTTAATATTTGTTTTTAAAATTGTTTCCTCTATTTCCTTAGATTCGATATAAACACTACTTTTATTTTTATATTTAGGCGTATAATTTCTAATCAAAATATGATCATCTTTATCCAAACCTCCAATATCATCCTGAAATAGATCGTTCATTAAACTTTTTATTTTGTCGGTCTTTAAATGATCTGGTAAATTATCTATTAGTGGTAATCCTAAATTTCTATTTTTCGATCTCAATGACTTGAATATCCTATAAGCATTACCAAATGAGTTATTTGAATGACTTTCTTCTATAAAAATTCTCCAACTCGCTCTTTTTGCCTTTTTACTTTTATTTAAATATTTATTTCTCATTGATTTATAGGTCTTTTCAAGGACCTTTCCATGTCGGTAATACACATTTCTAATATAGTGGAAATCGTTTTTCATTTTCTCCAGCTTCCCATCCCACCAGTATGTATTTGTTTTATGATTTCCGCTTCTTGTCTTGACATTTAGTGACAGATAAGCTGCCTCTTTAATTATTTGTGTGAGAGTCTTTACAATGTTGTCAATATCTTTGATGTTTGACGCGTGGTTTATCATGGTGATAATATTATCTACGTCTTGTATTGCTATTTTTTCGGTAAATGTTTTCCAATCAGCATCTTTTTCTATAAATTTCCATGTTGAGTTTTGAACTGTCCTTTGCCTGTTAAAATTGTGATAAATGTCAAAGGTTATTGCTACGTGATCTGAAATGTGCGTCAATATAGTCGTCTTCCAGTTTTGTACCAAACCTATTGATTTTTTGTTTGAAATCGTAAGATCTATAAAGCTAGAATTTCGGCAGGTGGGTATCTTAAGATTATGAATAAATAGGTTATGTTCATCTATGATGGAGTGGAATTTGAAACCATTGGAGTTTGTTGTCGGATCAAACCAGACTGGGTGTCTAGAATTAAAGTCACCACATAGTATAATAGGTTGTTGATTGTAGGTCTCCAGAAGCTCTTGGATAAATTTTCTATGAGTGTCATTAAATCTATGTGGATGTATATAAAAGTTTGCGATAATAGTATTTGATTTTGCTGAATTTAAAGAAGTGGTTGTACAAAAGGAGTTTGTGAATTTATTGATTTTATTAAATTTTAAACTCTTATTCATAAAGATCGTTGCAGTATAAATTTGTTCATCTGTCGTTGAATGCACTATTTGAGATTCCAAATCGAAAATTACATCTCTATCAATCAGATAAGGTTCCTGTATTAGGATGATATCTGGTGGGTTGTCTTTTATAGAAGCTTGAAGCTCATTCAGCGCCAAGATACTTTTTCTTACATTTTGTTGTAAACATTTAATTCCTTTTCCCTGCATGATATTCAAACTAAATAAACAAAAATCTTAGCTGCGAAATTTGCCTAATTGTCGGTTGGATCATATCTCGTTCGTTGGATAATTCTGTCTATCTGTATTTTGTATAGAGGACAGTCCGAGGAATTAGCTCTATGATTCGGCGAGTTTCTAAATTTAGGATGTTTTAGACAGTTATAACAATTGAAAATTTTTGAACAGTCATGAATTCCTTGCGCGCCGCATAATTTGCATATCTCGACGTTGGTACAATCGGCCAATTTATGGTTGGGATTAAATTGAAGGCATTTCTGACATTGTTTTACCAGAATCTTATCTTCCACAAAACAGCGTTCAAAGTCAGTATATAATTTATTATTCATATTTTTAAGGATTCGGTAAACCTTTGGAGAAACCCTAAGAACTATGTTGTGGTGGGGCTTATTCGATTTCATGCTAAACAAAACATGGATATCATTTTCCATTTCGTTCAATTCAGGGTTCATACTGCAGATTGTTTTAGTAAAATTAGCGGTTTCTGTAAGTTTATTAACATTTTTGACTATTACTGTAGGATCTCTTGGTTTGGGGATAAAAATTTTGCTGATATTTGCGAGTTCCTCTGCCCTGCCTAACTCATCATTTAGAGATTCCATGTCTGATTCTGTAGGGGTCCTTATTATTACAGATTTCCTAGCATTTATAATTTTGTTAATCTTTATTTTTTTTCCTTCGTCCCTAAGCTTTTTAACTTTGCCTGATATAGTTTGATACATTTTTGTATTATCTTCCACATTTATAGGAGTTGCCACTATTGTGAACTCCTTATGTAAATTTTTTTTTTTTTAATGTAATCTTGTGATGTTTCTGTACGAGCTACTTGAGCATATGTTGGAGTTGTTTTGACTAATTCATCTTGGATCCCTTTCAGTTTTTGGTCCATAACATCTGTAATTGTTGTTTTCATTAGTTCAAATATATCTTGGTTATTTATTTCTTTTAAAGTTGAAATACCATCCTTGGTTTGCCTAACCATAGTTGACAAAAATGTAAAATGTGAGACTAGAAAAAAAGTGTGTACGTAATAAAGCAACTCAAGGTGAAAACAAATTTGAAACTTTTATTTGTCAAAATACAAACTAAAAAAAAATCAAAATACAAACATTTAAAAATATTTTATAAATTACTTCTCTATGATTTGCAAAACGCTCTTGAGCAGGTTACCGTATCTTTTGAGCATGGTTTTGCCATTTTCGGTAAAAAAGAAATCGTGATAGGAACCGTTCTCGCAAATTACATATACCCGGTTTTCAAAGCCAGGAACAAAGCCAGCGATGCAAGGAGTATTGGAATTGGTGTAGTACTTGGCGAAAGACCTTTGGCCTTTTCGAATCCAGCAAGTTTGATTCATAGATTGGTTCGCTACGGCAAACAAATGAACAGTTTTCTTGTTGCTGGTAACGCAAAGGTAATTAGAGGATGGGTTGAATTCCATACTCTTGATGGTACATTTTCCAGAACCTCTAGTGAATTCTGCAACAAGAGACTGGTTGTTGACATCAATAATTCTAATGGTTCTTCCACTAGCGTCCGCAACGGCAACACGTTCACCCTTGCTATCAAGTGAAAGAAATCCAATTTCCTCTTTCAAAGTTATAATTTGCTTGCTGGCTTCATTTTTATTCATGTTATATATATTGACCTGACCCTTTTTAGCGGCAGGGTATAGAATCACTTGTTTTTCTAATTGGGGATTTTGTGTCATAGTGAACATTCCAGTGTTAGAGTAAATATCCTCAATGTTATGAACACGTTCTAATTCAGGATATGTGTAGACATTTAATGTTTTTAGTGTTGAAACAAAAATGAGATCAGCTCTAACCATAACATTAAGGATCTTTCTTTCTTCGACAATTTTGCCTATGACCCTAGTAGTGTTGATGTCAACAAATCGAAGCTTGTTTCCATTCGCATAAGTAAATAATACGACTTTAGCTCCTATCATTCTTACTAAAGTTAAATTCTTACATTTCTCATACTTTATAAAGCTAATCCTTTCTAGACAACCTTTACATTTGTAAACACTGATCCCTTCATTCTCGGCATAGCAAATGATATGATTTTTCTGATTGTCCAAAGTAGCTGTTTTGAAATTCTCGTAAGACATGGTCAAATGAAAATGTTTAAAATGAATTTTATAAAGGCTATAATATATAACACGAAAAGAAAAAAAATTAGGAACTCATATATATTGCAGAGTTGACATGTAAAACTATTAATCTGTTTTAAATATATATTTATATTTTCAGATAATAAAAAAGGAAAATATTGGATTGAATAAAAATATTTATATCCCTATATATCCTTATCCTTTTATCCTTTTATATCTATAAAAATGAAATCAAAAATCGTTGTTTGTTATCGCGTTGCGCAAAATCTACAAATCAATCATTATGAAATTTCGCATGTAGGTAGCCGAAGATTTCGTTTAACATATAGGCTATTAAAAAACTAAAAATGTCAATGTGCTTTCAAAAAAAAAAGTAAAACCAAAAAGTGTTAGTTCCAGTATTTTACTGCTTGGCGCAGCACTGGTCGCGAAGATAATTGAATTTGATTGGTTAATATTTTACACGTAGTTTGTTTACATGATGAATGTTAGTTTGTTTACACGATGAATGTTTTTAAAAGGTAAGATTATCCAATCACTGTGAAACTCTAGGAAGTTATTTAATATACAACTGGGAAGGTGTCTGGTGTCAATTTGATTTGAAATAAATATTCGTTGAAATTTTATTTGAATTTTTTTTTATTTTCACTCGCAAGCTGCGCCTCTCGCGGCCTCTGGTGTAATTACATTTATAAATTGTAAAAATGCTAAAATGTGTTCCAAGAGTATAATAAATTTAATATTTAATTTGAATATTTAGTAATATAATATTCCAATGATGTGTGTGTGTGTGTTGTAAAAAAACTTGGCATTTCAATATTAATATATATTTATAGAAAATATCTTATTTAAAATTTATTTACAAATGTTCGTTTGTGGCAAGATACTATTTCTTCAACTTCAAATTACCGAATAGGCCAATTAATATTGATTTTATTCAATTTATCGAGTATTTTTCAAGGGACTGGGAATAAATCTCAAATTATCGAGAGAATAGACAAGCATAGATTCAGTAGGGATTGGATGTTTGCTAGATCGTTTTGTCAAATGTATGTTATGTAAACTTTTACTCGGATAAAATCCGGGAGAAGCCGGGAACATTCCCTGTTGATGTCAACAATTCGAAGCTTGTTTCCACCTGCATAAGTAAATAATACGACTTCAGTTCCCAGCATTCTTGCTAAAGTTACATTTTTACATATTTCATACTTTATAAAGCTACTGACTTTTAGATCTTGACAGTTGTAGACAAAGAGCCCTTCACTCTCGACATAGCCAATGATACGACTTTTCTGAGTGGTCAAAGAAACTGTTTTGAAATTCTCGTAGGACATGGTTGAATAAAACGGTGTTTAAAATTAATTTTTTATTTATTTATTTCATCTCAATTTGCAGATGTTACATTCGAGCACAGCTCGCGAGTCACCTTGTCCAGATTATTTACACATAGCGAGTTGTAATGCTGGAGTGGTCCCCCGAACCTTACAGGAGGGCAGTTGTTGGGTGTTTGGCTGTCAGCTAGCCATTGGGTCCAGGTCGTCGGATTCGGTGGCTGAGGTCACCTTGATTTTGAACAATTTCTTGTATAGTTGGATTTGATGATTTTTGAAATTGCGAGAATAGTCTTGTCGCAGAGTCTTGATAAATCTCTTCTATATTAGGCTGGTTGAGATCTTCTTTGAGAATTTTGTTTGAAAGATTGAATGGGGCTCCTATAGTGGTTCGTAAGCAAATCCTCATGAAGGCATCTATTCTTTTTTTATCCGTAGGTGTGATATATTTGCCCCAGACTGGTAGTGCGTACGTGATGATGGGTAGAATACAGGTTTTGTACAACGTGAATTTATGCTTTGTTGTTAAATTACTTTTAAAATTAAGCAGGCTTGATAGAGATATTTTGGCTATCTTTGCCTTTCTTATGGTATTTTGAACATGTAGGTTAAATTTTAATTTCGAATCCAAAGTGACACCAAGATACTTGGCATGGTCGGCCCAACTAATAGTGCTTGAGTTTACTGTCAAGTTGGTTTGTGGCTTGAATTTTTTGTTATCTCTTGGGAGAAAAACTATTGCTTGAGTCTTAGTTGGGTTAATGTCTAGTTTCCACTCATCGCACCATTTGATTATGTCATTTAGGTAATTCTGAAGCTGAGTAACCAATAGGTTGACTGATTTAGAGTTAAATAAAATTGCTGTGTCATCTGCGAAGAGCTTAAGTTTACATTTAGAGTGCAGTGGGATGTCATTAATGTAAATATTGAAAAGGTAGGGTCCGAGGATAGAGCCTTGAGGTACTCCAGTCTGGATTGGCTATGGTTCAGTTATAAAATGTCCTTGCTTGACTGAAAATGTCCTGCCCTGTAGATAATTCTGCATAAAATTGATAATGTCACTTGGAAACTGGTGTTTTGTGAGTTTCTTTATAAGGCTATTATGCCAAACTTTATCAAATGCTTTCGCAAAATCTAGAAAGACAGCACCTACCACTTCCTTGTGGGATCTTCTTATCTGGATGTAGTCCAGAACTGCAATGAGTTGGTGAGTTGTTGAATGCCCCTTTCTAAATCCGAATTGCTGCGGGATGATGAAGTTAGAGTTGTCCAAGTACATCTGAAGTCTACGTAAAATAATTCTTTCGTAAATTTTGCCGATGGTGGGGAGGAGGCTGATAGGTCTTAGATCTTCAGGGGATTTAGCGGATTTTTTGGAATTGGAATTATGATAGCATGCTTCCAGACTTTGGGGTAGTAACACAAGTGCAGTGCGGCGTTGAAAACTCCAGCTAGAAATACAATCCATTTGATGGGAAGATTCTTGGCCATTTGCGGAGTGATATTGTCATGGCCAGGAGCTTTGTGGTTAGCTAAGTATTTAATCACTTCTTTGACTTCATTTGGTGTCGTCATTGTGAGCATTTTTTCTTGTTGGTGATTATAAGTTATATTTGGTTGGTCTTCTTCTTTTTCCTTGGAGAACTGGTTGGAGAAGTGTTATGCAAGTTCATTTCCGATTTCTTTGTCGGTCAATAAGGTTTTGCCGTTCGTTACTAAACTTGAGATCCTTTCCGTTTTTTTCCTGATGGGTTTTATTTTTCTCCAGAAGTCCTTTGGGCTTGATTCAATCTTGTGTATGAATTGATTCCAGTTCTCGGTGGAGTCGGATTTGAGGGCTTTGTTAACTTTTCCCTGTAGGTTTAAATAAATGGCTCTATGGGCTGGATCCCAGGTTGCTTGCCATCTCTTACGAGCTTTATTCTTTTCTTTTATCAAGGCCTTGGTCGAGGGGTTCTGTTTTGATGAAGAGGATGATATAACTGTGTTTTTTGAGTAGCTGTTGTAGATTTTATCATTTAGTATGGTCACTGCTGAATCAATATTGGCTTCTGTTTTCAAGGGTATTCTAGGAGGCGTACTGGAAATTAAGTCTTGTTGGAAGTGTACCCAGTTAGTGAGTCGGCAAGCCCTAGTCGTGAATTCATCCTTCGGGCAGGTCAGCTCTGGGATTACTGGGGGGTGATCTGAAGATAAGGCATCCAGGGTCTTAATCCTCGAAGTCCAGGGGATGTTTCTAAGAATTGCGATGTCTAGAAAGTCTGGATTTCCTAAAGTACTGTAGTGCGTGGGTGAAGAAGGTGCGACAATGTTCAGGTTTTCTTTTTCGGAAAAATTATGAAGCACGGTTCCACTATTATTGGAGGTTCTTGAGCCCCAAAGAGGGTGCTTGGAGTTCCAGTCTCCTGCAGCGATTACTGATTGATGATTCTCTAATAAGAGATTCAGATCTTCCTCCTGGAGTGGTAGATCGGGTTTCTTATAGATTGACGATATCTGCACTACTGCCCTTCCATCTGGTTTCATTAGAATTGTGGTGTTTTCCATGTTAGATGTTTGAATCAGCACTTTTTTATATTTAAGATAGTTTTTTAGAATTATTGCCGTTCCACCGCCCCTTCCAACGATTCTATCGTCTCTTATTGTCTGATAGTTTCTGAGTTTGAGGTCGACAGATGGTTTTAAGTGTGTTTCACTGAGCAGTGCCATGTATATTGAGTTTTCTTCTAAAAACTGTAGGAATTCTTCTTTTTTGAGTTTGATTCCGTTGCAATTCCAGAAAACGATTTTTAAAGGTAATTTTCCTTTCATTGTAAGTAAGTTTTGATAATTTATAATAACTTTTCGCATAGTTCCCTGGTGTCAGAACGAGTAGTTTTCTTTTTTGCAGTTTCAGCGTAACTTGCCTTTTGTTTTTCAACAGTTGCTTCTTCTGTTTTAGTGGAGCTTGCTTGAGGTATGGTGTTAGAGGAGTTTTGTCTAGGAGGCTTTAGCTGCTGTTGTTGTGGCTTCGGAAAATTTGGGCATCCGCGGTAATTGGCTGTGTGCGCCTCTCCACAGTTAGCGCACTTTGGTGGGAGCTGTTTTGACTTTCTTGGACAATCCTTCGAATGGTGTTCTTCAGCACACTTGACGCATTTGGGCTTCAAAAAACAGTTTAGCTGGCCATGCCCAAAACCCTGGCAGTTAAAGCATTGGGTCACTCGTTTTGTAGTCCTGAATGATTCCACGACTATTTTTTGGTAAAGTATTTCGGTTATTCCATAGATTCGTTTATTTTGTTCATTTTTCGGTAGCTCTACTAGGACTATATTCATCGGTATTTTGGTCGATTGTCTATGGAGTCTTTTGACAATAACCTCAGTGAAGCCCATTGAGACCAGTTCAGTTACGACGTCTTCTTCTTTGAAGGCTGTTGTTACCCCCTTCAATACCACTTTCAGTGGTTTTTCCTCCTGTAGTCTGTAGGAATATCCTCCATTATTTTTCTGTACATACTCCCTGATTTTTTTGAAGTCGCCTATGTTTTTCGATTTAATTATGTGCTTTTTGCCAGAAATCGTGACTTGGAATGGTTCCGTGCACAAGCCTTTTAGTTCTTGGCAAAGAAGCTTCCAATCTGCCACATTTTCTGCAATAACAGGAGGAATTCTCGGTTTTTTCACGTTAGTGACTGTGGTCCATGGGCCATCGTTGTCGTTATTTTCTTCATCGTCTTGCGGTGGGTGAGCTGCGTTCATTTGTTGAGAAATTCCAGTGGCGGGACTTTGTTCGTCGATGTCCATTCTAGGCGTCTTCAGATTACGCTCGCTCCTAGTTGGCGATCTTGAGTCATCCGATTCGGCCCGCGAGTTCTCTTCTTTGATTGAACCGTTTCCTCAAGTTTATACTCGATTCCACATTTGTCTAGGATCTTCGTTATTAAGGAGGCTTCGATTATGCATAGTTTCTCGCCGGTTGGTCCGATCGTCGATTTAATTACAATCGGTAGCATATTATTTAATGTTGCTACCCGGCTATATATTTCTACCAAAGCTCGTTAGATTTATTAATTGTTGTTCCCTTACACACACTTTATTATTATTATTGTTGTTACGACTAATTGGCCATAAGAGAATGGTCTTCTAGTCCTTCAACAGGCTGCACCAAGCAGACCGATCATGATGCACCGCGGCAATGAACCAAGCCAGCGGCGAGCCACCAGAGCTGTAACGCAGGTGAGTATCCCCGGGTAAGGGAGGGAGAGAAAAGAAGGTGCAGTAAAGCTGAAAGGGGTGAGAGATGGGAATAAAAATAAAAAATATATAAAAATTGAAGAAAGAGATAAAAGTTAGGTTCTAAGAAGTTTTTCAAGAGGAGAGGAAAGAGAAAAAAAAAGAAAAAAAATTAACATAGAGAAAGAGGGATGAGAAAAAAAAATTAAAATAAATAAAAAAAAAAAAGGAAAAGAATAATTAATTAAATGTGCACGTGAGACAAATGATGGTCTATGGGGAACAGAAAATAATCCTGTATTAGATGGTAAAGCCCAAGATTAAAAATATTGCAAATCAGATAACCAAATCAAAAATGGGTAATTTTAAATTAAAATTTAAGAAAAAAAATTAAATAAAATCACGGCGGCCAGCCAATGAAAATGAGCGGCCGTCAAGCCATATGACCCGGCGGTGACGTCGCGCGATTAATCGACCAATCAAGGAGCGGCGTCCAATTTCGACCATGCTCTCTAGTTCTTGGGTAACTAGAGATAGCCCTGTCGAAATCCGTCCGCTCGAAGATGGTAGACCAAAGTGTTGACCTCACACGCACCAAGTGCATTGTTAAAAGTCGTGACATGGTATGTAAATATCTTTTTGAATGTAAATTTAGATTTTCTATTTAATGTATGGATTATTTTTATTATGTAAATTTCCTTTTGTATATAACTGAGCCGTGTTGTTGAAATAAAGAGTTTCTTAGTAGAGCGAGAGCTTTGCGTGGGTAGCCGCTGGTTTTTGTCTTCGTTATTTTCCTTCTCGCTTGATCACCCAAGGCAGTCCAATCAATATCAAGACTTTGGGTAAAGGTCTTACTTGTTAAGAGGAGGTTTCTTCAATCTGACCTAGCGTACCTTAACATTTAGTGGCGTCCCCGGGTGGGCTGCGTGGGCTGGTCAAGTAGGGAAGACGGGAAGACCTGTAGGCGCTGTCTCCCGAGGAACAGAAGGCGGGAAGACCTGTAGGCGCTGTCTCCCGAGTAACAGAAGCTCAAGGTTGAAAGGTAGAGCCTGCCGAGTGCAGAGGAAGTATTAGCCTGCCGAGGTGCAGAGGAAGTATTAGCCTGCCGAGTGCAGAGGAAGTATTAGCCTGCCGAGTACAGAAGAAGTATTAGCCTGCCGAGTGCAGAGGAAGTATTGGCCTGCCGAGTGCAGAGGAAGTATTAGCCTGCCGAGTGCAGAGGAGGAATTAGCCTGCCGAGTAGCAGAGGAAGAATTAGCCTGCCGAGTAGCAGAGGAAGAATTAGCCTGCCGAGTAGCAGAGGGGGAATTAGCCTGCCGAGTAGCAGAGGAAGTAGTGGAGCCTGCCGAGTAGCAGAGGAAGTAGGAGAGCCTGCCGAGTAGCAGAGCGAGAGTGAGAATCTGCGGAGCTCAAAGGAACAGAAGCTCAAGAAGCTCAAGCTCAAGAAGCAGAAGCTCAAGAAGCTCAAGGGAACAGAAGCTCAAGAAGCTCAAAAGCTCAAGCTCAAGAAGCAGAAGCTCAAGAAGCTCAAGGGAACAGAAACTCAAGAAGCTCAAGGGAACAGGAGCTCAAGAGGTCCTTTGTTAAAGGTTAAAAAGAGCTCAGTGAAGCTCAAGGTTTAAAGGAGCTCAAAAAGCCCTTTGTTAAAGGTTAAAAAAGAGCTCAGTGAAGCTCGAGGTTTAAAGGAGCTCAAAAGGCCCTTTGTTAAAGGTTAAAAAGAGCTCAGTGAAGCTCAAGGTTTAAAGGAGCTCAAGAGGCCCTTGGTTAAAGGTTTAAAGGAGCTCAAGAAGCCCTTTGTTAAAGGTTAAAAGGAGCTCAAGGGAAAAGGGAAGCTCAAGTAAGGCAAAGAGGTTGAAGAAGCTACAGGGTGAAAGGCTACCTACAAGGTAAAAGGATACCTACAAGGTGAAAGGATAACTACCAGGTGAGATGGAGGATGTTAGCAGAAGGCGTAGAGAGGCGATAAGAGGCGTTTTTACCGAAGTGGTAAATGATATAAATACAGAGTTAAGGGATCCTCTTATTGATAAAGGTGGCATATATGAAAAATTTGATAGATTGGAAGCTCTCTATTTGGAGCTGCTGGCATTGAATGAGCGATGCCAGGCAATTTTATTGGCCAAGGATGAGGCTACTGACGAGGAGATAGATAGGGAGTTTGGGGAGTGTGAAGTCTACATCACGGAAAGATATTATTTAAAGGCTAGAATTCGCGTTATGCGTGAGCAGGATAGGGATGCTCAGGTCAAGACTTCTCAAATTCCACCAGGGGCGTCTAGTGCCTCTCCGAATTCAGAAACCGATAATCAGAAAGTTATCAAACTTCAGACTATTTCTACGTCTCTATCGAAAAGCCCGGAAGAGTCCATGAAAAATGAAATTGAAGGCGTGGAAAAAGAGGATTCTGTAAAAACTGCTAGAGCTACGGATGTGAAGCCTGCTCTAGCTAAAGCTAGAATGCTAAAGGAAGCTTGTTCAGCTCCCTCTATAATAGATATTGAATATGAGGCCAAAAAAGGTGCTGTGAGTGCTATTAAAGAAAAGGAATTGAATGCGGCAGTTAAATGCAATGAAGTGAAGGATTCTGAAACTGCAGTTGATAGCGTTGTAGGTGTGAAAGAAGCTGAGGCTAAAGACAAAGCAAATGAAGCGGAAGCAAAACCTGATAAAGTGAATTATAAAGACGGAGATAAAGAAGGCGAAAAGGAATCTGAAGCGAATCCTAAGGACGAAGGAATAAAGGATTCTAAGGATAAGCCTAAGGGCGACGGAGTAAATGATTCTGAAGATGAGCCTAAGGACGACGGAGTAAAGGATTCTGAGACTGCAATTAAAGGTTATAAACCGGTGAATAATTCTAAAGCAGTAGCTCAGGGTACTGATTTAAAGGTGGAAGAAAAGCTAGATGCAGAACAGGGTACTGATTCAAAGGTGGAAGAAGAAAAGCTAGATGCAGAACAGGGTACTGATCCAAAGGTGGAAGAAAAGCTATATGCAGAACAGGGTACTGATTTAAAGGTGGAAGAAAACCTAGATGCAGAACAAGGTACTGAATCAAAGGTGGAAGGAGAGATTATTGATCCAAAAGATTGGTTGAGTGAGGGGTTCATTGAAGGAGTCAATGAAAATCCACCTGAGGTGGAAGGATACTATTGGCCTCGTCACCTTTTGTTTAGGAATGGGTCCAGGGCTCCGCCTATGCGGCCAGTATTTGGCGACGCTTCCTGTCGAGGACACGGCGCACTCGCCTTAAGACGGTATTTGAGGAGGAGACCCATTCTACTGAGGAGAATCCCGGAAATAGGGATAAAACTCCGGAAAAATAAGTACGGAGTTTTGGCCGACGTGAGGAGATATTTCCAGGTGATGGCCATCAGGGAAAATGATTGGGACTACCTCCGATTTCTTTGGAAGAAGAAGATGGACGCTTATGGGGCAACCTCCGGTGGTGTGTATGGAGAGGGTGCCGCAGTGTGCCGAGGAGAGGATGGTTTTCCTGGATGAGAGCCTGGGCTCCCTGCAACGGTGTCCCCCCTGCCTGGATCCCCCCATCACGGTGGAACGGATTTTTTTCTTTTTACAAAAAAAGAAAGGTGGGGGTATGTTAAAAGTCGTGACATGGTATGTAAATATATTTTTGAATGTAAATGTAGATTTTCGATTTAATGTATGGATTATTATTATTATGTAAATTTCCTTTTGTATATAACTGAGCCGTGTTGTTGAAATAAAGAGTTTCTTAGTAGAGCGAGAGCTTTGCGTGGGTAGCCGCTGGTTTTTGTCTTCGTTATTTTCCTTCTCGCTTGATCACCCAAGGCAGTCCAATCAATATCAAGACTTTGGGTAAAGGTCTTACTTGTTAAGAGGAGGTTTCTTCAATCTGACCTATCGTGCCTTAACATGCATACACGCAGAAACCGGTAACAGCACAATCATGCAATTAAGGGGAACTAGAGTCAGGACCTCCTCTGATTCCTCCTCGCGGATTCGCGGCTTCAATCTGTCACTAGCCAGGAGAAAATCAACACAGGCGTGCCAGGTTGATTTACTATGGATGAAGTCGCGGAGTGATCTTGGCGTATGACCAAGTTCCTTTCCAGCGATAAATAGCAGGCGAGTTCTAAGGGAATCGAGACTGTCACACTCGAGCAAAATATGTTCAAGAGTTTCCTCCGCCCCAGAGTCGCAGTAGAGGCACGTGGGATCGTCAATAAATCCCATTTTGTGGGAAAAGCTGTCTGTCCAAGTGTGTCCGGAAAGCAATCCTACAACAGCGTGCACGCTGGGAACAATGAATGCATACTTTTTGTCTAGGAGACTCATTGGAGTGAGGCCAAAGCGGGTGCAGATGGGGCGAGTGGTGGAGCTGAATCTGCTCTGCCAAGCCGCCCACGCCAGTTTGCGCGCTGTGGATTCTAGATACGAAAGCGGCGCGAGGCGGTAACAGCTCGGGAGATCAGACCCAGCGCCAGCCTTCGCAAGCTCATCTGCAACGTCGTTGCCGACGATTCCGCTGTGACCTTTGATCCATCGTATGGAACATCTATTCCCATTGCGGTTCAGTTGTGAAATCAACAGCAAAGCCCTGTTGATCAGGAAGTTTCCTGTCCTGCAGTTGAGGACTGAGTTCACAACCGAAAGATTGTCCAGGAGAACCTCAATAGTGGTATTGATGGGGAGCTCTGAAGCGTTCTCAAGTGCCTTGATCAAGGCAAATGCTTCAGCTTGAAAAACTGAACAGTGACGTGACAAAGGATAGCAAACACGCAGTTCATGAAAGTTGTCATTCATACACACTCTATATAAACCTGCGCCAACTCCATCATTGGTCTTGGAGCCGTCTGTGTAGTAGGTGACCTCGGGTGGTAGTTCAGGAATATTACTAGGAAGGAAAAAGAAAGGTGGATATGGCAGAGGTTGTGGAGATGGAGGAGGTTCAACCGGAAATTCAGCATCCACGTAACCATATTTTTTAAGATACAGTTGCGTTTTGACACCAATTTCCAGGTCAAGGGGGAGAACACGAGATAAGGAGATAAGAGAGGAGTTGTTTGTTGTTTTAAAAGCACGGCAAGCTAAGACAAGGAAGAAACGTTGCGTGCTTAATAAGAGATTTCTGGAGCGTTCAAAAAGATTAGGAAACCATACTGGGGAGGCGTAAGCCACGACGGGAATAACAACCTGCAGGTACAGCATTCTCAAGGCTCGGAATCCAAAACCAAAGTTGAAGTTAGCGGCCGCTGACAGGCGCGGTAGCATGCCGCGGACTTTGGAGCAGACTTCAGCAACGTGCTGGTGAAAAGTCAAACGGTTGTCGAACCTCACACCAAGCACCCTGATGGAGTCGCTCCATTGAACGACCTGGCCATTGCTGACCAGATCGCGTCGCAGCATCCTAATGCGCCCGCGGGGTTTTTGAACAAACATAGCTTGGCATTTATTCACACTGAGCTCAAGTTTATGTAATCCACACCAATTGGTGATCCGATCAATGGCGTGTTGTGCCTTAGACAGTTGACCATGCCTCAATCCCGAGATCACAACAACCAGGTCATCTGCGTAGGCCTGTGGATATACACAATTCTTGTACCCCAGTGTGAGTAATTAATCAAAGACGATGTTCCAAAGGAAGGGCCCGAGAACTGAACCTTGTGGACAACCCTTGGAAGCGCGCCTAGTGACAGTGCATCCATTTACAGACAGTCTGACAGAGCGATGGGCCAAGAACGAGCGAATTAAATCGTGGACATTCTTGGGGCAGTCGCTTTTACGCAGGGCCCGCAATATACTGGAGTGCAGTACATTATCAAAGGCACCCTTGACATCAAAAGAGAAAAGAATAGCAGATTTAAATAAGTCTAGCGACCGGGAGAGGGTAATTTTTAATTTTAAGAGTGCGGCAATGGTTTATTCACAGGGTCTGAAACCGAACTGGTTTGGCAGGGCTTTACACATTCTCTCAGCCCTCCACGACAGCCTAGTCAGGATTAGACGCTCGAGAATTTTACCTAGACTAGGCAACATCGTGATAGGCCTGTGAGACGCGAGAAAGTCCTCGCCACCTTTTTTGGGAATCAAAATTACATCGCCCAATTTCCAGGGAGATGGAAAGTGGCCAGTCACAAGACACCTGTTAAAAATTTTCAGAAAAAACGGCCGGAATTTTTTTATTAGTCTAACACAAACAACAGGTGGCATGCCATCACTGCCTGGGGAAGAAGATAAGCGAACCTTATCCGCGGCCAGCAGCAGCTCGACTTCTGAGAACGGGGGATCGTTATCAGAAATGGACTGTGAGGCTCTATGTAAATTACTATGCCCTAACATGGAATCGGGCGGGACCCGGCCGAAATAGTGCTGTAATACGTGATCTAAGGTGTCCCGCTGACTGTCAGTGAAGCCGGCGCCTACCGAGAGGGAGGAGAGAGGTTTTTTTCTTGTGCTTTCCTCTGATGAACTGATAAATACCGCCCCAAGGGTTGACTTCGCACTGCGAGCAGACTCTTCTCCACTCTTCCTTCTTAGCTCTTCTGATGGTAGCACGAAATCTGTTATAAAGCTTTCTGTGAAAGACTTTTAAAACACCTCTGACGGCCCCGCGAGCGCGTCTCCACGCCCGCTCGGCCTTCAGAGTAGCCCTTTGGAGCGGATTAAACTCCGGTTTCCACCAAGATGCATTTTTATTTTGCCAGGTTTATTTGGCTTGGAAGGAATGGTCTGTATGCATGAATGAAACACCTCTTCACTAAGTAATGTAATAACATTATCTAGTTGAAGTGTGTCACTCACGCTATCTAACAAAAACTCTAAACGAAAAAAATTTTTTTTAAATGTGAAAAAAAAAATTCCCAGTCGGCGCGGCCAAAGCTGAAGTTTACTTCGCTAAAGCTATTAAGAATGACTTTATAATGTTGTTATTGGATGGGGGGGATCGAAATTGATGCTAAACACGAGGCGTTTATGATCAGATAAAGCCTGGTTGATCGCGTTCCAATCAGCGATCCTGTCAACGAGGCCAGCAGAACAGCAGGTCACATCAATGGAGGAGGACGAGGTACGTTCCTCCCACGTGATGGTACCGTGCTCGTTGACCACATGGAGCAGGTTGGCATCAAGGAAGTTCTCAACAGTTTCTCTTTTATGGCAAGTTGAGCTAAGCAACCGCGCTTTATCTGACCATCTGTAAGATTCTATATTAAAATCGCCGCAGAAAATTACCTCGTGATAATTAATAGATTTGAGAGAGAGGTCTATCCTATTTAAAAGATCGTTAACACAACATGATGGCGAAAGATAAACATTACAAAGAAGGATGGACAAGTTGTTAACTTCGCACAGGACAAACACAGAGTTCACACAGGACAGATGAGACAAATGGATGAACTTCAGGCTTGGATTTGCCATTATCACCGCCGCTCCCAGTTTGCTATCAGTAATAGGACCATGACAGATTCTGTCTGAGGGAACTGGAATGGATGGTAAACTGCCTTTTGTAACTGGGAGCTCTTGTAATAATAGCACGTCCGTGTTTTCGATGAAACATTCATTCTACAAGGAGGACAAACAATAAGGGGAGCGTCTTACATTTGCTTGAACACACCTGAGCACGCTCATCGCACCATTGAGTTAATAAATTCCTCCTGGGCGTCCCGCATTTGCTTGCACGCCATTGAGTTAGCGCTGTGCTTGCCACCGCACCTGTGGCATTTCAGCGCGGCCTTATTGTCACAGGCCTCGGTCAGATGTGCACCAGTGCAGTAGCCGCATTTGGCCGCCTTGGTACACTTCTTTCCGTTTTTGTGGGTCCTGTGTGACAGGCAGCCACAGACACCGCAGGGAAAGACGCGCTTAGCCCTTGCGAGTCTCAGGGAGAGGTAATCTAAAGTGAGCCTACCGCGCTCGAGCAGGGCAGTCTCAACTACCTTATTCACCTCAATTATCGCGGTGGAGGAGGATCCCTCTTTTCTAATCAGTTTTACCATCCTGATGTCGTCGCCGCTTTTCAGCAGCTTTACTACAGCGGGATGGCTCCTGATGTCAGCCTCAAGCTGCTCCTCGGTTTTCTCTCCAGGAACACCGAAGATAGCAAGCCTGGGCTTGAATGTTGGGTTCGTTTGGACTTTAAGGCCGCCAATATTGGCGGTCTTGACGTTGTCAACAAACCTCTTTTTTTCAGAGGGATTTGTGAAGTGGAGGACCAGGTTTTTGTCACCACCAGTCACAGCGGCGACATCCATGTTTTTCAAACTGGGAGTCTGAGCGATCCTCGCCCTTAGCTCCTTGACAGAGAGATCATCAGAAGCCAACTTTACATGGTTGGCACTGTTACGCAGAGTCTGCGCGTAGCTGGGCCGAGAGGGCTTAGTCAGCTTAGCACTGACATTGACTGGCGGCGTGGTTTTCGTCACAGAGGGTGCTATGAGAGTTGACTTGGCAGCGGGTTTTGCTGCAGGAGCGGAGATAGCCGCGGGAGCGGGAATGGCGGCGGTAGCAGCCTTAAGCTTATTTTCATAATCCTCACGGAGTTTCTCCGTATAAAGGTCACAGGCTTTAAGTTTTTTGGAAAGGACTCCAAAAGCGGATTTTTGCAGTTCTGCAAGGATACCATTTACAGTTCCGAAAAAGGTACAGGAAGGAGCTGAGCCTTGTCCTGCTTTTAAGGCCAAATCTATTTCCCCAATAAGGATGTTGGAGGAATGAGTGAAACACTTATTTATCTCATCCCACCCCTCCCTAAAAGCCTGGTTGGAATCAAGTGGCTCTACAGGAGCAGGAGAAGAAGGAGAAACCCGGGGAAACTCACCATTTGGGAATTGGATTGTGAATAAAAATATTAATTTTCCAATATATCTATCTATATATATATATAATTGAATGTCTGTCTGTCTGTACTCTATATATTCAAAAACCATACATCCAATCGCCGTGAAATTTTGGGATATTATTAGGTATATCACCGAGAAGGTTTTTGAAAAATAATTTCATGAATATCTTGAATATCCTTAGAGTTATTTGCAGATTTGTAGATTTAACTCGCAAGCAGCGCCCCCATTGTGCGATGATAACAAGGTTTCTTATCACTAAGTTTGTTATCTTAAATATTATTTATCAAAAGTAAGATTATCTCAGGAAGACACGGCAATTTATTTGAGACAAGAATAATGATACAATTCCAAGGCGAATATAATATTCCTATTCCTTGAACTGATGAAAATCAAAAGTAAGATTTTCTACCTATTAATTGCGCACAAGTCAAAGTTAGTTTTATCATTTATCTACAACATATATATTGGGAGAATAGTTAAAATGATAATTTTGTAATGTAGAAAATTAGGAAAGACAAAATTCAGGATGAAACGGCAATTTATTTGAGGCAAGAAAAATGATACAATTCCAAGGCAAGCTACTATTCCTTTAACTTCCAATTACCGAGGGAACCAATTAATATTGATTTTATTCAACTTATCGAGAATTTTTCAAGGGACCGGGAAAAATGTTCACTAGATAAAACGATGATTTTGTAATGTAGAAAATTAGGAAAGACAAAATTCAGGATGACACGGCACACAGGGACCGGGAAAAAATGTTCACTTTATCGAGAGATTCAAATTTACGAGTTTCAAATTATCAAAATATATCTATTATTTTTTTAATTAGTTTATAGAGAAGTGTTTCAACAAATGTTCGTTAGACAAACCTTTACTCGGGTAAAACCCGGGCGAAGCCGGGTACATCCGCTAGTATATTATATATACAAAATATAATACCTTGGCGTTCATTCAAATGAAATATTGGCAAAATAAATATTTTCATTCAACCCAATATGAATTGTCCTATATTCAAAATATTTATGTATAATATTTTCTTCATAAACACAGAGAGAATTTTATAAAAATATATTTTAATTGTGTGTATATATGAAATGTGTGTGGAATTGTGTGTGTGAAAATGAAAAACTGTCTCAAAAACGGCAGAATTACAAATGCCAACAAGAAAACAATTCAGGCATTTTTAATCTCATAGAGTGGGCAACGCAACGTTCATAAATCTGTCATCTTAGAGTTACAATTGAATTTATTATACAAGAAATAAACAACTAGGTTGCCTTAAAACCACTTTCTTTAAAAATATGTATTTTAAAAAGGATAAAAAGAAATAAATTCGCAAAATTTGGTCCAACGATTTTAAATTTACGTAGTTTTAGAATTTGCTCATTAGACTGAAGATGTCAGAAATATTTTTGAGAATCCTCAAGAAATCAGAATCATCACTTTGCACAGTGAAACAGTATATTATGTAAAAGAGCAAGCTGGTTCTTCACACCAAAACTGCAGATGGAGCTAATATTGACATCCAAAGTGAAGCCAAACAAATGAATTTTAGCCATATCTTCTGTAAAGAGCGATCAACCATTCTCACAAGATATTGGATATATGGAGTCAAAGCTAACACACATAATTGACAGCATGGTGTCAAACATACACATCCAAAACTTCCCTGAGAAGTGGAAGATAAGTGTGGATAACTGATCCTGAGACAATACAATTGGAATATCTATATCTGTTGGTGAAGAAACAGTCAAAATGTTTGAAAAACGCGGAATTAGGAATCTTATATCCTATTCCCAAATATGAAATAGGCCATTTACTATGCCAACGTTTTCACAAATGTGCAGTTGATTTGATAATCGCGCGTCAGCTTTCACGGCCAAATAACCAAATTGCTATAAATAAGTACATCAACGACACGTTTTCAACAACAAGATAATTGTTGGAAAAAAAAAACATTCCCTTCCATAAATAATATCACAAATTAAAAATATATTTTTTGAAAAGCTTTCATTTATATGCACTAAAAGGTAAAAAATAAATTATTTTAACATCTGTAATTGAGAAAATAGATGTATCTAAGTGAAAATGAAATTCGATTTTTGGTTCAAAAGAAATACATGCGGGATAATTTTCAAATGTCGTTTTACATTCATAAGCCGCATTATATGGTATTATAAAAAGTCAAATTAAACCCCCCCCCCAATATCCAATTTACATATTTTGTGATATAAAAATAACGGATGGATATGAAAAGAATTTGACCGCAGGATTTGAAAATATTCAAATATCAGACTTAATTTGCTCATTTTGGAGTCAGAAAATGTTATGCTAATTTTGCTACATCATAATTGGCAATAATGGCTGCTTATAATAATTATAGAACATTAGTCCATTCTTCATACAGGTCTAGAATGGTATCCTGTTCTAAGGCTTATTAAATTTACATCTTAGTAAAGCTAAAATAAATTAAGTGTAGGAGTATATGTTTTTCATAAATATATTTTTAACTCTATTCGAAGGAAATATTGCCAAATCGGTGATTATCAGGAAATAATGTTTCACCTAAAGTTGTATCTATTTTCAAAATAGAGTATAACCTCTCTGTAAAGGACACCTAATTGCAGAGCCAAAGTGTCCTTTAGGGAGAGATGTCCTCTTACCGGAGAGTTACTAAATAGTAAAAATGCAAATTTCTTAAATGAAAACTGTCCTTTGTAGAGAGGTGTACTCTAGCGTGAATGTTCCCTCGAAGAGGTTCTACTATATTTGTAATGATATCTGAAACTATACACTGTTTTTATATAAGTCATTTTAAAGCGTTTTATATAAATTTTACTATTTCAGCATTATTACTACTTGCTCACTCGCGATGTTAATGTTCAATTATTTGGAATATTTTTCAGAGATATCATATCCCTATATATATAAAAGTCAGTGTATGTATGTATGTGTGTTTGTTCCTATGTCGGGAATACACGTCCACAATACGTAACTAATCTGACTGGAATTTTAACAGGATATAGAGTAGAATCTGGAAAAACTTATAGTGAAAATTTCAAGTCTCTATCCCGAATATCCTTCGAGTTATTTGCAAATTGCGTTGCGAATTTGCCCTTTCGCTCGCAAGCAGCGCCTCTAGCGATGGAGATGGGAGGTAATATCAGCTGACCTAATGTACATGTAAAACGTGTTTTAACAGGACATAGAGAATAATCTGGAAAATATATTTTTCGGATTTTTAGTCAAGAAAAATAAATTGACAGGTTCTGGGAAAAATAGTTGTTTTTATTCAGAAAATGATGATGACAATATTGCTGTATCATATTTGATTATCAGATACAAAATTCTATCGGGAAAAATTCCAAAAAGCAGAGACCACGGGTGAAACCAGTTCATTTTTAGTATGCAGGAACAAAATTCTAAACAGAAAAACATTCATTCGAGCAGAAGACACAAAGCCAGATCATCTCTCTATAAAAATATCGCTTCTCAGACACAAAGTTTGGAGCGGACGTTTCACAAGAGTGACATCCACGGCGCCAATTTATAATTGTAACGAATAGTATTTGAATAAAAACATTTAATTGGGTAAAACCCGGGCGTTGCCCGGGTCATTCGGTTAGTATTCAATATAAATGGCATGAATTCAAGCGTTAGCTCATCATTAGGCCTTTTAGGCCCATCAGGGTCTGATGATGAGCTAATCTTGAAAGCTTGCCATTTATATTGAACTAGCGGACCCGCCCGGCTTCGCCCGGGTTTTACCCGAGTAAAGGTTTGTCTAACGAATCTCTCGATAAAGTGAACATTTTTTCCCGGTCCCTTGAAAAATACTCGATAAGTTGAATAAAATCAATATTAATTGGTTCCCTCGGTATTTGGAAGTTAAAGGAATAGTATCTTGCCTTGGAATTGTATCATTATTCTTGTATGGACGTACCTTGCTTTGCCCGGGTTTTACCCGAGTAAAGGTTTGTATAACAAATCTCTCGATAAAGTGAACATTTTTTCCCGGTCCCTTGAAAAATACTCGATAAGTTGAATAAAATTATTATTAATTGGTTCCCTCGGTAAGTGGAAGTTAAAGGAATAGTATCTTGCCTTGGAATTGTATCATTATTCTTGTCTCAAATAAATTGCTGTGTCATCCTGAATTTTGTCTTTCCTAATTTTCTACATTACAAAATCATCGTATCATCATGATAATATTTAGAGCAGATTGTTGAATTATAACAGATAAATTAGAATATTTATCTTGATTATTTTAAAGCGAAAAGTTATTTCAAAAATTTTATTTGCTAGAAACCTTCCCAGTACTATACTAAATAACTTCTCAAAGTTTCATGGCGTTCCAATGAGTGGTTTGGTCAGGCATAAAGGACAAACAAACAGACATACATTCATTTTTATATATATAGATAAAGAAACCTTTAGCAAATATTTCGATTGATATATCGTTTTAAATTCTTTGCAAATATTTCACAATCTAAGTTAATATAGATTGTTAGTCAGTTCTCTTACTTTCTTATGTTTTGTTTGTGTGAATCAATAAAAGAACAGCCTCTGTCTAACATCCTACACAAATGATTAGAAGTTTGTTTCATGTTTAAAAGAAACATTCGTGATTTAATGCTTCAATTTTATGCATATGATTTTTTTCTCTTTTTGAATATACTCCAGGTGATTACTCAACTTATAATATTTATTCGAATATTTACAATATGAAAGTATTTGAACGCTACATCCTGAACTGACTCAACTGGCTGATTGACCAACACCAATGGTTCTCTGTAGGCCAAGTCAGCTTCATACATCGACGCTGATTAAAAATGATTCAGCGAAAAATACATGCATCAAACATGATACAGCAAAATTATGCTCTTTTTCTATATAAATATGTGAATAAATATTTTGGCCTCTAGATTTATTCCTAAGCCAGCATGTTTACAAAAACCATGCATATTATATTATCTAAATAAATTATTTAATTTGATATATCAAGCATTTGAATGGAAATTCATGGACTCACCCTTTTATTTTTAAATTGTAAAACAAATTAATAAAATATATAAAAGCTTATTGAACTTTTCGTACTTCTTTGTACATACTAGAGCCTAAATTTAGATGAACAATTTCCTTTTTATCAGAATATTTATTGAAGCTGAAAATACCAAAATTTTGGAAACATTTGAAAAAATATCTAAAAAGTTACCTAATATAATAATTTTATTTATTTTACTTGGAAATATGCACATTTTTGTATCATATTTAATAAACACTTGATCTATTAACACATCATAGCTGTTATTCTTTCAAAATTGTTTTGTTTACAAGAAATCTGACATAATGGCTTCGCATTAGCATTTATAAAATGTTTTAAGATGAAAGGCTATTGAGAGAATGGAAGCAGGATAATTCCAAAATAAATTCGCCAAATAACTCCATTGCGTTGGAAATTGCAGAAAATAATTCAAACACTTAAACAAGTACTCCGAAAAAGATTTCTTGTTTATACAAAGGGACCTAGGAAAGTTTTTCGATACGACCTAACCCGGGGGTCCACGTGGGCACGAGTTCGAACTTGCTGAGTTCTATTTATATTTTAACTGCTGTCAAAATTTCATTTACTAAATGTTTAGTATTCTTTAACTGTGGAATGATGAACTATTAAGAATGACTACCTCAGGAAAATTGAATCCCAAGCCATTTTGCGATATAACTTTGAACGCGGTTTGAGCATTGAGAATGCTTGCTAGAAATGACTCCTGTACTGGGAAATGATTGTCCATTACGTTCTAACATATTCTGGGGGTATCGTCAGTTTCAGCGAGGAAAATATGACATAAGAGACGCATCAAGATCAGAACGTCCAGCTTTGTCAGTTAATGAGGAGAACATCGCTGCCGTCAAGAAATGATTGGAGACTGATCGACATATAACTTATCACCAGATAGAGGAGAGTTTATACATTCCTGCACCAGAAATTCATTCCATTCTGCACGACCATCTAAAAGTGAGTAAAGTTTGTTCCCTATGGCTTCCCCATATCTTAACTGATGAGTAGATGAATCGACGTGATTAATTGTGCCGAGAGATGCACAAAAAGTTTGATAATGGATCATCTCGTTATGTCAATAGCATCATAACAGGTGGTGAAACTTGGCTTTATATTATTTCGATGTTGTCTACTAAAGCCCAGAACAAAGTGGATCTTTGAAGGTGAAATCACGCCTGTGTCTGTACGAAAACCCAGATCCATTAAGAAGAAAATGTTTAGCCGTCTTCTCTAATGGCAGAGAAGTTGTGAGTCACGTGGTACTGGAAAATCAAAAGACAGTCACTGCGAAGTTGTATATTGAGCAATTCCATCCTGTGAAGTTGTTTAAGCTATCAATGAATTTAAAATTATAGCATTTTATTTGTGTAGTTTTATTATTTTTTAATAATCTATATTTATATAATTACTAGCCGAATGACCCGGGCAACGCCCGGGTTTTACCCGATTAAATGTTTTTATTCAAATACTATTCGTTACAATTATAAATTGGCACCGTGGATGTCACTCCTGTGAAACGTCCCGCTCCAAACTTTGTGTCTGAGAAGCGATATTTTTATAGAAAGATGATCTGGCTTTTGTTTTCTGCTCGAATGAATGTTTTTCTGTTAGAATTTTGTTCCTGCATACAAAATAATGAACTGGTTTCACCCGTGGTCTCTGCTTTTTGGAATTTTTCCCGATATAATTTTGTATCTGATAATCAAACATGATACAGCAATATCGTCATCATCATTTTCTGATTAAAAATATATAGTTTTAATAATTGATTTATATATTTTTTAAAATAGCCTATCGTCTTCCCCGTATTTTTTTTTACCTATGTATGGAAATTTTGGTTTGAATTAGTGAACTACTGCGAATTTGTATACCGGACATACAAACAAACATACAAACATTCATTTTTATATATATAGAAGAAGAAGAAGATAGAAGATAGATATATATATATAATTTAGTATAAGTTAATTATTATAATATACAGTAGAAACTCCATGAGAGGATACTCACGCTAGAGAACACCTCTCTATAAAGGACAGTTTTCATCGCCAAAAATACAATTTTTACTAATACAGCAACTCTCTGGTAAGAGGAAACCTCTCTACAAAGGACACTTTGGCTCTGTAACTAGGTTTCCTTTACAGAGAGGTTCTACTGTATTAAACATTTTTGAATTGATCAAAAACTATAAAATAAAATCTAATATGTAAATAAACTTTTTTTTCTTACATATATTGTGCTCTAAAATTGAAATAATTTTTCACTCTCTCTTTAAAACTAGATATAATATATATATATATATATATTTTTTTTTTTTGAAACTATGTACATAAAATAGTTTAAACATCTACACACAAATATCCACATAGGATATAGCGTGTGTTTTGTAATAAATAAAAACAAATCTCATTTGAACATTCCCAATATAAAAAAGATCAAATTTGTACATTATTTTACAATAATACAAGTAGATCGATTTAGTGATACAAGAACGCACAAGACCGATTAAAAATATATAATGTCTTTTTAAATAAAAAAAAATCGAATTCGTAGGCTGACGCTGTTTCTACAGCAGAACTTCTATCTAAAGGACACATCTCCAGTTGCAGAACTAAAAAGTGTCCGTCAGAAAGTGGTGTATGAGGAGAAAGAGATTAGTTATAGGCTGAAGATTTAGGTCAACACATCAACAACAGCTTTATTAGGACATTTCCGTCCTGTAAGGACTCTCCATACATCATTTTCATTGAGAGAAGGAAAAAAAAAAGAGAAGGAAAAATGAAAAGGAAATAAAAGTATTTAACATAACTATACAAATTAACTATGGAAGAAAATTGTTCTGTAATTTTAGTTCTTAGAGATTACCTTGTTTTCTAACGCTTTATGAAAGTTAAACAATTCTATCGCTATATATTTTTTCTCGAACATTATTCTGATTAGCTGAATTGGATTCACATAGACTTGGATAATGTTCTTGTTTAGGTTAACACATCTCTAAGACTATAGGCTTTTGAGAGCTTGTGGTAGTTATATTAGGTTAGATGGATGTTTACATCATTCGTTTAGAGAGATTAGGTTGAAATAATTAGGTTAACATATCTCTATGACTCTAAATTCTTTAGAGAGTTTGTTAAATGTTGAATTTGATTAGGTTAGATAGTTAAGGTTAAAACCTTCGTTTAAAGCAGGGGTCGGTAACCTTTTGAGTCGGAAGAGTATAAAAAATTAAAATTTACAAAATTTCAAAGTTTTTAAAGAGTCACACGTTTTTTTTTCTTGCCAACAATTAATAGTAATCGTATAAATAAAGTTTTTATTTATGTGAGTACTTCACGCAGCTTCACATCAAAAGAGCCGCATGTGGCTCGCGAATCGCAAGTTGCCGACCCTTGGTTTAGAGGGATTAGGTTAAAATAATTAGGTTAGCATATCTCCAAGACTATATTTTTTAGAGAGCTTGTGAAATAGGGGATTGGATAAGGTTAGACCAGGGGTCGGCAACCTGCGGCTCTTTGAATGTGAAGTTGCGTGTAGTACTCTCATTAATTTTAACTTACTTTAGGCGAGTACACACACTATTTATTGTTGGCAAGAAAAACATGTTGTGGCTCTTTAAAAACTTAGAAATTTTGTAAATTGTAATTTTTGCCTCTTCCGACTCAAAAGGTTGCCGACTTCTGAGTTAGACCATTTTATTTTAGAGAAGGAAGGGGGGATTAGCTAATATTAGGGTAAAATAACAAAGTTAGAATATTTATAAGTACAGTAGAACTTCCCTTTAGAGGACACCCCGCTAGCGGATACCTCTCCACAAAGGACAGTTTTCATTTGCAAAATTGCCATTTTTACTATTTAGCAACTCTCCGGTAAGAGGACACCTCTCCCTAAAGAACACTTTGGCTCTGCAATTAGGTGCCCTTTACTGGGAGGTTCTACTGTATATATAGTTTTTAAAGAGCATGGAAAATTAGAGCTTGGACTAGAGTAGATGACTAATATTAAAACATTCGTTTATAAGGATTAGGTTAATAGAATATAGTTTGCGGATTTATAAGAATAATCTTTAGCGAGCTGGAGATTTTCAATCAATGCAAGAGGGAGAAGTAAAACATAACCCCAGGCAAAGTCAGACTTTCACCAAAGTGTGCCTGGATCATGGTACCCTTATTGACGAAAGCTGCACCCCTAATTGCCCACATTGCCACAAGGAAGATCAAACTGTCAACCACCACAGATGTCCCGCCTACCACCTTCATAGATTACAAACAGCCATCCTCCTAGGAATAATTATATTTACTCCTGAAGACCTACAGAACATTCCAGAGTACAAATCAGCCTGGAGATATATGGTAAACTGGATGTCCACCCGTAGGCGTGAAGTCTAAAGACCAACCCAGATAGTTAGCGATTTTAGTACGCTTCAGGAATCCGCGTTACCTCGAGAGAGAGAGAGAGATTGAGATTGAAACTGATTTATTACAATTTCCATATAATATTTTATGAGGTTAAATACATAAAATGAATAAATATGATTATATAATGATAGATATATGAATAAATAGATATAAATAGATCAAATAATTGATAAATATACACATATATATAAATATGTATACAAGGTCTTCATTGTTGGCGCCCACGGCGAGAAAGACCCCGCCACCGATGGACTGCGAAAGTTCTTTTCCACAGAGTGGGCAGGTCGAGAGAGAGAGAGACACCCCATTCCATGAGATCATAAACTCATGGAATTCGTTTAATATTTACAAAGGGGGATAAGAAACAACAACAAAATATAACCCAGGTACTTGGAACACAAATTGTCAGCTATCCATTGACACCAATATCAAAAAAGAAGTAGGGCTTAATCAAATTTATCAACCAATTTCTTTTAACAATTATATCAACCATGTATTTTCCCTTATCGCTCAAAGATGTGCATAATTTACGAAATTGATTAAAATATTTGCTCCTCTATATATGTGGTAATAAGAGGTGGTGAGAGAAATAATCACATCACAAGTTGAAAGAGGGAACTCAGGCAACCAGGGAAAGAGAGAGAGATTGAGATTGAAACTACTTTATTTCAATGTTCATATAAGATTATATAAGGTTAAATACAAAATAAATATAAATATGAATAAATAAGATTATATAATGATAAATATACGAATAATAAATAAAGAGGGAGAGAGAGAAGGGACTGGCACACCCGGGCGACTGTTCGTGTCGCACACAATCCCCAACTGTCTTAAAAGTCTCGAGTTATTAACTAACAGGCCTCAGTGGTCGCCCCTTGGAATGTCGCTGGTGTCTCAAGTGACCGGACTCTCTGTCTGGGTTGTCTGTAGGTTGGCTTTATTATTCTTGGAAGAGTATATATTATGACACATATATATATATATATATACATATACTACCGTTAAACCATTATTTTAGGGAAGGAAAGGGGAATTAGATAATATTAGGGCAAAATAATACGGTATCATTATTAACGGTATTATTCGATACAGAAATAGCTTGCTGTTATGACTCAAAGTTAAATTCAAAATCTGTATTTTTTAATATTTTACTTTTCTCTATTTTCTAAAATTTTCCTATTAATATATATATATATATATATATATATATATATATATATATGTGATGAGGTTCTGTTGACTCTTGTAGAATTTTGTCGACTAAATCTGTGATGAGGTCTGGTAGCCTCTCGTAGAATACTTTCGACTCAACATGTGATGAGGTATCCAGTCGACTTAATCTATGATGTGAGATCCTGTCAACTCTCGCTATACTGTGTTGACCGAGAGGAACAGTCAGGATGTGAAGTTTTCCAGTACCTCTCTGCACCTTGGAAGACCTTTAACAGTTCTCACAAAGTACAGGCAGTCGTGGTCGAGGCAGAGTGGAAAGCTTGGGGATGTCCATACAAAAAACGAAGACACAGTTGCATTTAAAAAGTTCCGTGAACAGATAAAAGTTGAGCTAGGAGCGAAAGATAGAGATGGAAAAGTTCTTACTGGTCTACATGGTGGATGAGGTGGACCTGGGGTACAACCGACATGGGCTCTCGCAGATGGTGAAGTGACTGTCAAGTGACTGTATTTATAGGTTAAGACGGGGGCCTTATATATCTTTCTCGAGAAAGGGAGTATTGCATTTCAACAGATGCGAAGAGTGTGGATCGTTTGGCGAAATTCTAAACTGGCGCCGTGGCAGTTTCCATCTTTAGACCTTGTTGTTTTGGGACTGCTATATGCTCGATTTTAGACGTTTTTGACCTTTTGCTTTAGCTCAACTCTTAATCTATTACAGAGTTTTATTTATTTATCCTCAGTTTGTACAAAGTACATTACATATGATGGTGTAATGACACATCTCGATCATGCGTATAATCATTTACAGATGTGTTTCTATTATACAACATGCAAATCTTGTTATAAGTTATATACAATATGGGGTTGTTGGCTTAAATTACCATATATATATATATATATATATATGATGAGCCCCTGTACATAAAAATTGATTGTATATTTATGAACTAGGTTGGTTTTGCTTAGCGGCCACTAATAAAGTTATGTTAAACTGGGGGAGGATATTATATTTATGAAATTTAAAAGATAAGGTGAAGAGTAAAGCCTTTCTTGCAATATGCTGATGAGAGATAACAATCCTGAACACCTACGTGGTTGATCTTTCTTAATAATTCAAGTAAAGGGATTTAGTCAACCTTTTTATTGAAGGACACAGTTGATATCTTTCAAAATTGAAGATACTCCGGCTAGTAAAATTTTTTATTATCTCGACGTTTCGATAAAATTATTTTGTCCTCATCAGGAGCAAACAAAAATTAAAACATTTGGCAAAGCGTTTAAAACTATTCTTATTATTTTTAACGCCGTGCTAAATGTTTTAATTTTTGTTCGCTCCTGACGAGGACAAAATAATTTTATCTAAACGTCGAAATAATGAAAAGATTTACTGGCCGAAGTATCTTTAATTTTAAGAGTTAAGAATGCCGGCCGGCCAGGCAGCCTCTATCTTTACGACAGTTCCTATTTTTACCGATAGTTCTCCAATATTTAGTTATTTGATCAGATTTCATTTCAACCCGGGTTCTGCTCGAGTCAATGTTCTTTGCCCAGTTAATATTTATCTAAAAAAGGGCGTACCTGGATCTGCCAAAGAAAAAAAAATACCTCAAAATATTTTTGTTGTTTGTGAACTTAACGATTTGATTTCCGATAAAAAATCATATTTAAAGTTCAATTCATTCTGTAAATACACTCTAAACTTTCTACAAAATCTGGATCTCTAACGTTTTCATGCGTTGAATAATGTAAATAACTTATGTAAATAAACTTTTCTCCTTGTTTGGCGTAAGTATCCCTTTGGGGATTATGCGCTTTGGAAATAAAATAATTGTGATTGTAATATTAAATTTATAAAGAGGGAGCAATTCTTCCAAATATTTTTAGAAAACTTGGTTTTCTTTCACAGATTCAGGTACAGTCTTTTTTTTTATATAAATCTATTCAATGGATTGCCATTTGACTTAAAATTAATATTGTGAAAAAATAGTACAAAGGTGAAAGTGTATTGGGATTAAGTGAATAAATTAAGAAAAGGCATCTCCCCTGAACGTGAAACTAAAATTTGCTGATGGCTTGCACCATTTATTCCGACGATGGCGAGGGCCATCATCAACATCTACACAGTCTAGCCATAAATTCTTTTACAAACAATTTTATAAATTAAATGATTAAGAACAAAAACTAATGGAATATAAATACATATTTTATTAGCCAATAGGACATAGATTTTAAATATATACAAGCATTCAAAATGTTCTCCCTTATTTTTGACACAGGATCTCAAACGTTCGGGCCACTGATCTATGGTGGCACGCACCTTTTCTAAGGGTATTTCTTTCATTGCTCTCACCAATGCTGATTTCAATTTATCCAAATTATGATATCTTTTATAGCACACCTTCTCCTCTAAATATGCCCACAAACTGTAATCAAGGGGGTTTAAATCAGGGCTTCCAGAGGGCCATTCATTGGCCTTTATGAACTCCGGAACATTCGTCTCCAACCATTGTTGAGTTGACTTAGCTTTGTGAGCAGGAGCTGAATCTTGTTGAAATATCCAATGTTCTCTATTAAACATTTTTGTATTCAGAGGCTTTACTATTTGTTACAAAATGTTTTATTTATAGTTTTTTGCTGTATTTTTTACCCCTTCAAGTCTTCTGACTTTCAAAGAAGCTTCTAGAGAGCTACGAGCATATATCCTATCATTCTGACGATTAATCTTTTCCTCGACAGTGAAAAATTTCTCGTCTGTGAAAAGGATTCTCTCATGCCACCGACCATCATGCTGCGCCAACAACATTTTTGATCTAACCCTTCTATTATCTCTAAAAGCAGGGGTTATCAAATGACCTGTGCGTCGTTTGAAAGCTCTCAGTCCAAGGTCTTCGTTGATTATCCTGGAAACGGTTCTTGGAGCTAAATTCATCTGCTTTGCTACGATCTTTTGTTTGCGGCGTGGATTTCGACAAATTATTTCGCGAATGGCTTTTTTACTGCTTGCGTTCATTGCACGTGCGGTTGACCAGATCTTTCAAGGTCATTAATAGTGCCAGCCTTGTTGAACCTTTCAATGGTTCGATAAACAAATTGACGCGTAATATTCAAATTTTGTAAAAGTTTAAAATTGGATGAAGGACTTTGGCCTACCTTGTGTAAGGCTATTACAGCTATACGGTTTTCTTTAGCACCCCAATCCATTATCAAAAAAACAAATATATTCCGATTTTTTTTCTAAACACGTGTGCACGAGATATTCGAATAACAACTACTGTATTTTGAATACTTCACGTGGACAAATAAAATTTGTTATCACTGATTTGATTTTGTAACAATATTTATGGCTAGACTAAGTATTTGAACGATCAGGAAACTAAAATAGTATTGAATTTTACACAAATAAATTTCCTGGCAATGCGTTTCTTTTTAAATATCATCAAATAATTATATATTTGATGATATTTAAAAAGAAACGCATTGCCAGGAAATTTATTTGTGTAAAATTCTAACGATAGATGGCAATAAAATTTAATTTACTAAAATAGTATTGTTTTTAACAAATGTAAGTAGAAATGAGGGTAATAATTTAGCAATTTTTTATATATTTTTTAATCCTAAATATGCTGATTATGCGTGTTTTGTTGAATTTTTAAAAAATTAATGGATCTCATTAAACAAACTCCTTACTCTATTTCTTGGTAAAATTTCATCCAAATCGGTTAAATATCATGTGAAAATATGAGGGAATCAAATACTCGAATACAAAAACATATATCGTTCTATTTTATTTAAATATAATAGAAAAAAAGTAGGGAAAAGGTGGAAACTATAATGTGTAACCTATTTTGCTGAATCTTCAAAAAACATCCCTAATATAAAAAAACAACTGTAAATATGTAACAAAGTGTAAGACTAAAAAAAAAGAGTGTGTACGTAATAAAGCAACTCAAGGTGAAAACAAATTTGAAACTTTTATTTGTCAAAATACAAACTAAAAAAAAATCTAAATACAAACATTTGAAAACATTTTATAAATTACTTCTCTATGATTTGCAAAACGCTCTTGAGCAGGTTACCGGATCTTTTGAGCGTGGTTTTGCCTTTTTCGGCAAAAAAGAAATCGTGATAGGAACCGTCCTCGCAAATTACATAAACCAGGTTTTCAAAGCCAGGAACAAAGCCAGCGATGCAAGGAGTATTGGAATTGGTGTAGTACCTGGCGAAAGACCATTGACCACTTTGAATCCACCCAGTTTGATTCAAAGATTGATTCGCTACAGCAAACAGATGAACAGTTTGCTTGTTGCTGGTGACGCAAAGATATTTAGAGGATGGGTTGAATTCCATACTCTTGATGGTACATGTTTCAGAACCTCTCCAGAATTCAGCAACCAGAGATTTGTCACTGATTTTAATAATTTTAATTATTCTTCCAGTCACATCAGCTATGGCAAGGAATTCACCTTTGCTATCGAGTGAAAGGAATCCTATTTCTACTCCTAAATCCATAAATACCTTACTTCCTTTCTTTTTAGATATATTAAATTTACTGATTCTAGTATTTTTAGAGGTTGGGTAAAAAATCATCTGGTAATCTGAATCAGATGCATCTGCTATAGCGAACATTCCTCTGAATGAAAAAAGATCTTTAATCCCATGTACAAGCTCAAGGGTTGGCAATTTATAAATATTTAATGTTTTTGTGGTTGAAACAAAAATTAGGTCATTTCTTACCTTAACCCGGAGGATGTTTCTAATTTCTTTAATATCACTTAAATTCTTCTTGCCGTCCAAATCCACAATACGAAGCGTGCAGCCATCTTGAAGAGTAAACCAGACGTATTTTTTATCGTACATACCTACTAAATTTGCATTTTTGCAAAATTCGTATTGTATCTTCTTCGCTAAATGCATATCTGAACAATTGTAAATTTTAATGCCTTCATCTTCGAGATAGCCAATAAGATAGTTTTTCGAATTGTTATAGCAAATACTTTTAAAACTTGTACTCATGCTTGAAAATAGATAAACCTTTTCTTTTTATTGATATAACCTTGAATATAAATATGGAACTAAACGAAATACAATTTTTTATATTTTTAGCAAATCATCTTTAAACCGAGTAATGCATAGAATAATCGGTATTATATAAAATTTTATAATTCGGCTCAATAATTTACAATGGAAATTATATATTAAGAATAATTTTAATCCAAAATATAGACAAAATACTTAGTATCCTTAATATCGTATGTAAAAAAATCAATGCAACATTTTTTTTATCAGGATTATTATTTAATTAATTTTACTGCAACGTTTTCATATATATTCCGGGTAGTTGACGTTCTGCGCTCCAGGAACCTGGGTTATATATATATATATATTTTTTTTTTTGAAAATAGAGAAATCCATAAAAAAATAGATCTATAATTAAAAAGGCGTATAAAAGCATAAAAAGGTTGGCGTTCAGCTAACTGAAATATTAGTAAATAAATTATATTTTGATACAATATATGCCTTTTTAATTAAATATGTATATATATATTTCATATATTGATACCTTAAATTATAATCCTTATCTATTTTCACTTTAACTTCATTTGCTCCTTCTCTCTTTATAGATTCTCTCTCTATATATATATGTTATAACATATTTCAATATATACTTATATCCCCATATGCAACATAGATATAGTATAACAACAAAAACTGTAGACACAATTCAAATCGCCAGTTTGGCCATCATGTAATACCAAAGCGAAATAATAAAATTAGATTGAGTGATAGCCGGCGCCATACAGGAGAAAGGTCTCCGATTATACTGACGTTCCGAAAAACATATTCGGATTCCCAGATGTGCTCCCTCTTGGTCAGAAATATACCAGTTCATCTCGGACACTAGCATAGATCAGACACACCTCGACAGACCTGCCTCGACCGGCGTCGGTTTCACTCTTTCTCGCCGTTTCTAAGGTGACATCCAACATGCCTCGTTCTTTTGTGCAATTCATTCACGTCTGAAACCACTCTGAAGATTGTGGCTACCACGACTGATGCCACACTAGTCATTCAACAGGATCAGAACGTATCACTACATTAAGTCGACAGGATAAACTATATCACAACATACAGTCGACAGGAGCATTTCCATCACAACGCACACACACACACACATATATATATGGTAAATTAAGCCAACAACCGCATATTGTATATAACTTATAACAAGATTTTCACGTTATATAATAGAAACACATATGTAAATGATTATACGCATGATTGACATGTGTCATTACATCATCATATGTAATGTACTTTGTACATACTGAGGATAAATAAATAAAACTCTGTAATAGATTAAGAGTTGAGCTAAAGCAAAAGGTCAAAACGTCTAAATTCGAGATAGATGGAAGTCACAAAGCAACATCTAAAGATAGATTGGAAACTGTCAGGACGGCGCCAGTTTAGAATTTCGCCAGACGATCCACACTCTTCACATGTGCTGAAATGCAATACTCCCTTTCTCAGAAAAGGTATAGAAAGCCTTCGTCTTAGCCAAAAATACAGTTACTTCACCATCTGCGTGAGCCCTCGTCGGTTGTACCCCAGGTCCACCTCATCCACCATGTAGACCAGTAAGAACTCCTCCATCTCCATCTTTCGCTCCTAGCTCAACTTTTATCTGTTCAAGGAACTTTCTTAGTGCAAATGTGTCTTCGTTTTTTGTGTGGACATTCCCAAGCTTTCCACTCTGCCTCGACCACGACTGCCTGTACTTTGTGAGAACTGCATAGAGGTACTTGAAAACTCCTTATCCTGACTGTTCCTCTCTGTCAACACAGTATAGCGAGAGTCAACAGGATCACATCATAGATTAAGTCGACTGGATACCTCATCACATTACATATATATATATATATATATGTGGTAATATATCCTATCGACTTTCAATATAGCTGTGGTATTATGCTATGCTGGGAAACCTTACTCTTGGGGTTGAAGATTGTTGAAGTGATGGCGCAGTCGTGGTGTCTGAATGGTAAAGGTTTTCACACAAGGGAAATAAGTCAGGACACTTGATGGGTTGAAAATAAAAGGCAACTGGTTTGGAGGAAAGAAAGCTTGAGAAAGCGGAGCGATTTTTGGATTATTAACTATCGGATCACATGGCGATGATCGACTTGGCTATGGAATGAGCGGAGAGAGAGGTCTAAAGCAGATGTTACCTCGGTGGGAGCGAAGCGATAACTCACTATCTTGGGTTCTCGATTTAACACCAAGACTTATCTTCCTTCCCATTGGTCGAAAAAATGGGACGTGCCCTTTTTCTATTGGTTGACCTACTTAGGTACTGCCTCCTAATTGGTCCTTACTGACTTCCTTGAATCAAGATACGTCCGGCCTTGCTCCGGAAATACTGGGCGTTAACTCAACTTTTATGATTTCCGCGGTTATAAGATACGCCCGGCCCTGCCCAGGAAATATTGGCTTGTAAATTTATTAATAGCTGGGCTAGCTTTAAGCCTCTTTGTTAGGCCTATCTTCTACTTTCTGTCCTCCAGTTACCTTATTCTTTATTAAAGCTTTGAAAAACATACATTGTACATACATAGTAGGTCGGAGGTGCATACAGTTATATACAAATTATGACATATATATATTGATATGACATATATATGACATATATATACATATTGAAATGTCGCTGAAATTTTATCTGATGATCCCCGTTTCAGCAGATCTCTTTTTCCAATTTATTTCAATTTAAAGTTTTTTGTGTATGTCTGGTCTACCATTAGGGTTTCAAAACATAATATCCAAACTTATAACAAATGTTAATTCATACTATAGATATATTACTAAATACAACTATTTATAATCATATTATAAAATAAAAAAACCTTTAAAAATCTTTAAAAAAAAAAAAAAAAAAGGATAAAACATAAAATCATAAAAAAAAATATATATATATACTAACAATTTTATCTACCTTCTTTATAAAACTCTTTTTTTTTTTTTTTCCCTTATTATTAGTTTGATTAAAAGTGCATGGTTCTGTCTTTCTCTCTTTTTTCTAACTATTATATATATTATCTCTTCGATTATTCTATATATAGGATTAGAGTATGTCTGAATGACGTGTAAAAGCCGATGTAATAGACGTTACTTTGTTAATTTTTTTTATTGTTATTAATTATAAATATATAATTAACTTGAGGATGTAAAAGAAGTAATGGATTTTTTTTTTTTTTCTCTATCTATCTACAAATTAATAACATTTTACAAATTTTATAATTTGTATTTAAATGATCATAATAGTGAAGATAATTTTAATACAAAACTGGACTATAAAATTAAATAACTATTTATTATTATAATTAATTTAGATTTAGCTTGCTAATCTAATCAAATCTAACTGATATAAGTTATCATTATTATCAGTTTGCTCCTTAAATTTTTTAAAATTAGAATCACTGTTATAATTTTGTTATATAGTTTCTACACTATATATATATATATATATATATATGTAATATTGTTGCAAATGATCCTGTCGACGTATGGATAAACTGGAAGTCGTGAACGTGAGGCGAGTGTTGATGTTCTTCCCACACAACACGAAGCAGAGGAAGGGCTAGATGTTAGTACCGAGAGTGATCGGAGACAGCCCACGGGACAGAGGTAGAGGCAATGACACAAACCTGGATGTATATCACCGAGACATGGAGAGCGAGCCAGCAGCGGTCTGTCCCGATGGACACACGGTGGCACACACTGTCCTGACCCTCTGCTAAAACTGTCCTGTTGACAGGGGTCGCCTATAAAAAGCCCTGGAGGGGGGCCCCATCTGGGCGTCGGCTTTTTCCTCCCCCTCTGGCCGCAACTGTCCAAACTAGCCACTCTTGCGGTTTTTATTTTGACGTCATCGTTTTGAGTTCAAATACAAATAAGGGTGATACAGGTTATATTAATAAAGATATAGCATATATACAAAATATGGGCGTGGTAGCAAATAGGAGTAGTGTATTTTTTAATAGAAGGGTATGATCTTATAAAGTATCGGCTCTAACTAATTGGAAGATATGTGAAATATGCTAAAAGTTTCATTATTATACAGTTTAAAATATGCTATATATATTTAAAATTATATTTTTAAAAATATTTATATATATACGAGTATCAAAATTCGAAACTATTTTAAAGGCGTAAGATTATTTTTGATATTAAACCATTTCTACTGCCCTTACTGCAATGGAAAAATTAATGAGAGGACCTGGCTCATCAGTGGTGAACCCTCTCAGCGGTTTTGCCAGTTTAATAGTTTCGAATATTGATAACAGATGGCGCGCTAGTGCTTCATACACAAGTATACACACAATAAAAATTCGTTTTTCTCTCCATAAACACACTAATTCTTCTTTCCACTTTTAAAATAGATTAATTTTAGCATGTAGGGGTAGTATGATACCTCGATTACCGAATAAATAAAAATAGCAAAATATAACAACGATTGAAGAGGAGTGTATTATGAGACAAGAGGTTATAAGAAATTCCTCTTCAATCATCATTATATTTTGCTATTTTTATTCGAAGAGTTCAATTTAGTCCATAAATAATTATAATACATACATCTTACGGTTGTACATGCGATGAATAATTTCAAAAGAAATTACCTTTAAATGTGATAGTATAATAAACTCGCCAAGGATTCTATCCGTTTGGTGAAACGCTGCACCAAGTCTGATCGGAAAGAATTCCAGAAAATTGCCATGGCCATTGCAATTGGCTTTGCCATCATGGGCTTCATTGGATTCTTTGTCAAGTTGATCCACATCCCCATCAACGACTCATTGTTGGTTCATAGATTATTTAATTTTTTAAAATACATCCCATCGTTTGATATAAGGAAAATATATATTTATAAAGACATTCAGCAATTTGCCACGAAAATGTAAAGAAAATAAAACCTAGAACCTACAATATATATATCAGAGTTATTCGGAATTACAATCCCAAAACTGTCTGAATTCAAGAAAAATACAGCGCGTGTACATCTCGAAACGCGTTCGTGGATGACCTTTCTTGATTTATCAAGAAATTGGGTTGGCCAGATATCAGGGAACACGCTGAATCAAGGTTTAGTTGATTTCTGTTCCATCAGATGGCGCTCTGCCTTCTGAAAAGCACATGTGCTCCTGGTCAGGATATGCCTTTTTTATTTTTAATCTCTATCTGTTATAAATCAATAATTTGTTTCAAATATCATCATGAATAACTTTTAATTATATCATCAACTACATATATATATATGATGATTGAATTCAACTCGTTAACTATTGGGAGCTCTGAAAATGATTTTTTAGCGATTTTTAAGACCTCAAAAGAGGAGAAAAACCCAAATATTCAGGGTAATATTCCAGATCTACTTGGAATTACAAGGAGAAAAAACTCTAATTACTGAATTTCAACTGTTAAGTTAATATTTATTTTAATTTTGAGTAAAATATTTCGAGAGATTGCTCCCTCTTTATCAATTTATTGCACAGTGAATTTAATTTACAAATTATTGTAGATCACATGAAATTCACTGTGCAATAAATTGATAAAGAGGGAGCAATCTCTCGAAATATTTTTAGAAAAAAAATTGTTTTTTTTTCTTTACAGATCCAGGTACGCTCTTTTATATAATCTTAATTAATGGATAGCCTTTTGACATTAACTTAACTGTTGAAAATTCAGTAATTAGTTTCAAATATCATCATCATCTATATATACAGTTAAACCTGTCTATAGCGCTTCCTCTTGAAACTCATCAGAATAGGGTGCTATAGAGAGGGGGTGCTATAGACAGGACACTTTTAATGTAAAATGTTTACATTTTAATGTTTAAAATCGGGCGCTATAGAGAGGAAGGCGCTATTTAGAGGGGACGCTATAGACAGGTTTAACTGTTCATGTATTCATATATGTATATGAATTATATTGTAGCAAAGTTTTGATTATATTTTATATACAGATTATAATTTTGATATTTATATTTTATTACTCTAGAAACTTTCATAATTGTTTATCTTATCTATCTACAATCTTCTTATATATAAAAGTCAATGTCTGTTTCGCGATTTGTTGGCAGCCCCGTAAATAAAGATATTCCCTCCTCTGTTTCGCGATAAACTAAAAGACTACTGAACCAATTGGTACCAAATTTTGCATGCCGCTCTTTATAAACCTGAGGAAAGTTTTCGGCTACATTTTGATTAGTAGTGAAGCGGTGCAGCAAAGATGTAGAGATGTGGGCAAGCCAAGAAAAGAAGGTATGCAGGGCCCTTCTCTCCACAAGGAAGTGTTTATTGACAGATTCCAGAGGAGGGGGCGGGATATAAACAGTCCAGCTGGTGCCGTAGTGAAGGAAGGAGCCGAGATAGCAGTCGGCTAGAAGGGGGTTTGTGTGCCGGGAGGACATCACAGTCTGGGAAGGAACGTCAGTCTGGTGACATCGAGATCTGCGGCAAGGAGAAGACGGTGACGAGGAGGATCCCTTTAGTGGCGGACAATGAAGGCATCTACTGTATATAGTTATTAATCCACTTTTTAAAGCTCTGGGAATAAATTTATAGTACTAAGCTGTATCCAAAACGAACCCACATTGTTTTCTTAGAAACCTTGAACGCAAACATCGACGGCTGAGAAGCGTCATAACATAATTTTTGGCTATTTATTTTTTCATTTGAAGAACTTTTATTTTTACGCGGAGTAAAATACGAGGCGAAGTAACAACACCAGGCCAATTATAATCATTATACAACATAGAGTTTCGGGAGGATTATATTGATGTACCAAAAGAGGCACCGCTCCCTTTAAAATGCAAGAAACATCTCTACTCCACCAACTCACCATATGTAAATATCCAAGACAAGGTGACTCGAATGTAACACCTGTAAACTGAGACGAAATAAATGAATTGTTCGATTTAGTTACATCTCAACATGTTTTAAGTTTAATTATTTTTGAAATGCTTCCTGTTGCATATGTAACAGCTAATTTCTAGTCCCCATCCAGAAGTTCAACCTCTCCTCTACATGGCGGGAGGGAGAAGCAGCACAAGTAAGGGACTGCCCTGTAAGGTGAAGTACGGTATCGTGAGCCCCGAGCCGCTACGGTGACCGTGAACAGGGAACTCTGAAATGTGGCTGACTAACGGGGCAATGGCATTCCCTCTTTCCATAGAGCAACAATGGACAAGACACCACCGATTCTTTAGTCCTACATTATCTATTTAGCCTTATTAAAGTAGAACTTTCGTAGGACTTAAGATTGGCTATTTTTATAGACCCGTTCGTTGAACGAACTATTCATTTAGTATTTATATCTATATATAATACACTAATAGATATTACAATGATTTCAAGATTACGAACAGGACATCTTAGAATGCTCAAATTTAATGGAAATATCAAAACATTCCCGAAATGCCCCAAATGCGATTCCCAGCTTGCCACAATCCTGAACATCTATTGAATTGTATCAAATCCTCCAAAAAAGACCTCTAGGAAAACCCCAGGACTATAATAGAAAAGCTGAGACAATGGAACCTAATGGAGATTGTTTAAACGACTTGAGGAATAAACAACAACAACACTAATATAGTTTTAAGCAATCTTCTCCAAAGATACTGAACTTTTCTTAGCGATCTATATACAAAAATATTCGTTAATTTTTACTTCATGTGCCACACTTATTTATATTCTCCAAAATTTAGTAGTTATATTTATTTTTTAAATTTGTTCAATTTTCTTAGATTTTTTTTTTGCTTTCAAATTTAACTTATTTATTTATCAACACCCCCCAAATTTCTTTGTTCAAAAACAAGTGAGTTTGTATTTTGGATTTTATTAATTTCTAATTGAAGATATTTCGTGTTTCTAATTATATTGGTAATTAATTCTTTGCTTATAATCTATCAGAATTACTTCTCTGTAGAAATTTTCCTTAGGGATCTACTATGGATACCCAGGATTTATCCGTGGTCGTATCTGCCCGAATGTATATTCTTTGTTTAGAAATTATTTTTATTTAAAACCTTACTTGAAATGCTGCTTCTAAGAAATCAGAATAAACCCATTGCAATTTTAAAGCCACTATCTATACTCTTAATGTGTTTTCACAAGTTCTTCGGATAAACTCAGGGCAATGCCCGGTTTCCTCAGCTAGTTTAGAAAAATATGTATTGTTCGATAAATTATATCTATTTAACAGTTTATGTAAACAAATATATGATATTTTAGCCCAATATAATCTCGATATTTAAAAGAATGGAAAATTATTTGTTTATATATATATTGCAAACTTTTGCTATTAAAAAATATATATTTCCCATCCCTGGACACTTTTTTTTTCCGTTTATCATTACTCTTCACAATTCACCCTTTCATACCTCATCCCAAAGGTTGGAAATAATCATTATTTCTCCTTGAAATAAATTTTGATTTTTTGTTGAACAGAAACACATGCGGGATAGTTTTCAAATGTCGTTTTACAATCACAAGCCGCATTATATTATATTGTATTATATATTTGTGAAAATTAATAAAAATTATAATAGAGATTATTTTTTAATTAATATATTCTGTTATAGGGTTTAATTCCTTTTATATATTCAATTTTATTCAATAATTTGATTACTTTTTATTTACCTTTTCCAACAATCTCTAATCTCTATGTAGCTATCAAATCTATATAAATATCTAAACTTATTTCTGGATAGTTGGCTTTGTAGGAAGCTGTATTCTTAATCCTTTTCTAAAACTACTTATTAGAATTTATTTAATAACAATGACTAAGAAATTTAAATTAATGACATTCGATTTTTCAATAACCTACTTAATTGTTTATCTTGAAAATGAAGGTATCAAAGTTTACAAAACGACAAATTCAGAACTTATTACAACAATTGATAATGAACTTTGTAATTACACAACGTTAGTAGGAATGTTCCATGATCAATATGTTTTTTTTACAGTTGGAAATGGTCGTACACTTTGTATCTATGATATCGAAAATTTGACATGTCTTATGCAAATTCGAGCAATAAGAGAAATCCTTAAAGTTGAGGTTATACATGATATTCTTTTTATATCAACAGAAAGATCATTGGGTGTCTATAAAATGTTTGAATTTAAATTGGTAACTGTCATTTCCGATATAAACATATCCAATGGAATGTTTGCTATATACGAAAACTCTTCTTTTGAACGCCAATTGATATTTTACCCAACCTGTAGCAATAAGATTAATCGTTACGATTTTAGCACCAATAAAAGTGAAGAATTTATGACTTTCAATTATGAAATAGAATTCCTTTCGATTGATGGTCTTGATCAACTTGCAATTGCAGAAAAGAATGGAAAAACTATTCGAATTTTTAATGTAGGTGACAAGTCTTTGGTAGCAGAATTTCGGAGAGGTAAAGGAGCATGTACCATCAAAAGTATGGAATTCCAACTTTATTCTAAATATCTCTGTGTCACTAGTAACAAGAAAACTGTACATTTGTTTGCTGTAAAGGATCAATCTTTAAATAAAACCTCGTGGTTTAAAAGCGGGCAATGGGCCTTTGCCAAATTTTATACGAAGTCCGCGACTCCTTGTATCGCCGGCTTCAATCAAAAATATGAGAACCAACTATACGTTATTTGTGAGGACGGCACCTTCTACGATCTTGCATTTGATAAGAAGGGCAAGATATCAGTTAAAAAATCATTTAAGCTCATCTAGGGAACTCCGTTTCTATGTTATATAAATTTAAATTTAAACAAACAGAGACCCAAAATGTGATTAATCACCTAATGAACTCAGGTTACCCCAGAAACTTCATTCTCCGACATTTTCACAATCCCCAACAGCAACTTAATAGTCAGACTTATAGATCGACTTGCATCATTCCATACTCTAACTATAGTACCAACATCTCTAGATACTTAAAAAACAAGTACGGAATCCGCACCTATTACACCAACACTCCTAAATTAGAAACAATAGTTAGGAACCTCATCACCAAAAACAGTTTTCCCATTACCCTACCATTTCTTACAAACTCCGTGTATTCCTTAAAATGCTCAGATTGCAACAGTTTGTATATAGGAGAGACAGGCCGAAGAATTAAGGATAGGATAGAAGAACACCACAGAAACGTTAGAAACAGTGAACCCAGATCTCTCATAGTGCAACACATCCAACAGACAGGACATTCTTTTGATACCTCTCATCCACAGGCATATTACTCAGATATCAAGAGCAAATACAAAAGATTGGTCGTCGAGGCGTTGCTCTCTTTAAGACATAACAGTATTAATAGACATATAGACATCCCTGACATATACAAAGCAATATTGCCATAATGTACCTTAGGAGACCATTGCCTGCACGTATTATTTTGGATTAATTTTACTCATGCAGCCTTAAACTGTATCGTGCCTTAATCGTGAAGTCTCTTGTGTTTTTCCTACTTGATATGCTCGGGACACGCGGTTATTTCTCGCTATTACTTTTCTAACTGATTGGCTGATACGTTTGATTTTTGTATATAAGCTGATTTTTGTCAATATGGATATGTATATAAGATGCAAGAACAGTCAGATATGATGTCCTGAAGAAGGGTTATTAGCCCGAAAGCTCGCCTTTATTAAAACTAATAAGATACGCATCCTCGCATGCTTTGATTCTATTACTTATGTTAAGCTTGTGTTAACATGTAAATATGCAAATTCATCCATCTATAAAAACTGTACAAAAAATAAAGGTGGTAGACATCGCGAGTGCGCTGTTCGCTTGGCATAACGTTTGCGCCCTTTCATTTGACCACGACAGCCACGACATATATTTATCAATTGTTTTATATATTGATATTTATTTATTTATTCATACACACATGTTTTTCATTGCATATTCTTATTTACTCATATTTTTGTATATAACCACATAGGAGCGATGTAATAAAGAAGTTTCAATCTTAATCAACAACAACAAAAACCTTTATTTAGGGCATTCCGCCCCATATAGGATTCGCCGTATTTACACATCAACAAGAGGAGAGGGAAGAGGAAACATTTACAACAAAATAAAGTTTGTCTCACATTCAGTTATCTATTTACAGATAGGTCATCCTCCAGTATCCTTTGCCCTGCATTCTTTCTCATGCGCCCAGCTTCTGTGCAGAACTTAAAGTATTTAACAATCAGTAATTCATCATCCAGAGCTGAAGAGAGAAGTTGACATATGCGATGGTATCTAGATTGACCAAAATTAGGGCTTGGGAAAATTTCAGTACGTTTTTCTGTTAAGAGAGGGCATTGGAAGAAATAGTGAACCAAATTAGTTTCAATCTTAATCTCTCTCTTGATGTAAACCCAGATTCTCCGCCTTGAGCGGACAAAAATCGCCAACTATCCGAGTTAATCATCTTTTAATATTTTAGAATTTTGTGATTTACATCTAGCGCGCGCGAAATCTATGAACCGCCTTATACATTAGGGATTAGTCAATATGGGAAACTGGAGATTTCCTGAAACGCTAAGCTTTCCATACTACCATGTATCTAACATAGATGCACTTCAAAACTGAATTGTTGAATACTCTTAACTGGCCATGGCTAAAATCCAGGAAGACTATTCAAAAATATTGAAAGAGGACTCGATCTGCTCTCCCACTGGAAGACCAAACCATGAATATTTGTCCTCTCTACCTGCCCAGCTTCCTAATACTACATCTACCGGACGGTCACCTTTCTAAGTATTTCCAAACTGTCAACGCTGGAAAACCTTTCAAAAAATAAACCCGTTTGTTGTCACTCATTGGACCTCCATTGTCCATAAAACAGACAAAAATAACTCGGACAGTTGGCGACATATCTGTAAATAAAAGATTATGATGTTTTATGTTTGTTTTCTTTCTATTTCATATATGTTAGTATAGTTTATTTCATATTTCTCATATACATATATCTTTTTGAAAATAGAGCAATCCATATTTAATTCATTAGATAATAATTAAGCATATATTGGATTTAATAAATCTTTTATTAAATCCAATATATGCCTATTTAGATTTCTAATACATATATACTGAATTTTGGTGCTTGAAATTTTACTAAATTTTCATACCCAAATTATTTGAAGATACAGTAGAACCTCCTTTTAGTGGACACACCGCTTGAGGACACCTCTCTAAAAAGGATAGTTTTCATTTGAAAAATTACCATTTTAACAATTTAGCAACTTTCAGGTAAGAGGACACCTCTCCCTAAAGGACACTTTGACTTTATTTTCTCTTGTAAAATGCATATCTTTTGGAGTTTGTTTTTGAAAATTATGCTTATGTGCGAAAAAGTGGAAAACCAAATAATATTTTTTAGGATTTATATATGTGACAATGATAAACATTAATTTATGGTAGTATATTTTAAGTGTGTTGTGTATGTGAAAATTCTCATAAAATGTATGAAAACAGTTTTTAAAGCTCTACAATACCTAATTATAGTACAGTTAAACCTGTCTATAGCGCCCCTTCTAAATAGCGCCTTCCTCTCTATTATTTATTACCAAGGCTCCAAATAACTTTATTAGGTGCCGCTCAAAAAGAGCAACCTAGATCATCATATTTACAATATACTGTGGGGAATGGTTATGTACAGGGGTTCATTTACAATTATAATTTATAATGATGTCGTTGGGTCCGGATTCTCAGATCCTTGGGGATATTGTTCTTGAGAAGGTTTTTTCTGGCTTGTTTGATATTCAAGGTGGGTTTGTTTTTCCTTTTTTTCCACTTTTCGTCATTCTGGCTTAATTGATGGAGAATTTGTCTAGGTTTTAATATTTATTACCAGTTGCAAATAAGACACGCTATATCCGATCTGGATAATTGCGCGTGAAACTATTTACAATAATTCATATTGTAGTAGAACAGGTAACATAATTGTCAAAATTTTCAGCCTTCCTCTCTATAGCGCCCGATTTTAAACATTAAAATGTAAAAATTTTACATTAAAAGTGACCTGTCTATAGCACCCCCTCTCTATAGCATCCTATTTTGGTGAGTCCCAAGAGGGGGCGCTATAGACAGGTTTAACTGTACAAAATATTATTTTGGATATTCATTTAACATATTGCTTGATTTTGTTGTATTTTCAAAAAAATCATTATTTTTAAATGAACTTAACATATGGTAATATTAAGGTCAATATAATTTATTCTATTTAAAAAAATTATCTACCAAAATATTTTGTGATAAATTTTCATTGATGTGTTATAGATAATCTTATCATTGGTGATAAAGTTGTTGTAATTTTATTTTGCATATTATATCGGGGTAAAACACATATCCTCTTCATTAATTAAAAAGAAATGGTGAAGGCTCCTTAGATTGGGCTTCAACCTACAGTCATCTTAACGCAGATGGATCAAGGAAGAACCAACACCCTGAAATTCCCAAGTGGATAATCACAGATAACGAATAAGCCAATATTTGTAGAAAAATTCAACGTTAAGATATAATGATGACCTGTGTTTAACTTTTTTAGAGGCGCAACATATAGTTATTTTGAAATGATTCAGATAGTTAGAAATTCCTTTGGGTTATCGCCAGTACACATGGTATAGGTTATGATAATCATGGTGGGTAGAAGTAGGCGACTGATTTTACTGTAAGTGCACCACATATACATGTGAAAAGCAGTTCGACTCTGCACTTAAAAATGTGCCAGAGCCCCGTTTGGTTACTTGCACTAACTGGTGGGGTTGGACTTTTGCAAGAATCGGGGGGTCATTGGAGCATTTTTTTAATCAGAAAAAAGTGTCCAATGCGGGAATCGAAATCGGGTCGTAGCGGTCAAAAACCAACGGTTTAGACCATCCTTCTACCGACCCCCGTTAGACAATTTGAAACCTCTTTATTGACTCTTAGTCAAAAAAAAAAAATCAATGATTCAGATGGATAGATAGGATTACTCCTACAGTTTCATGACAAGGAGAGGATTTTTTACGAAAAATTAACTATTTCTTGCGCAGAACTTAGTCAATTTCAAATTTCCTTGGCTAAAAATGCGACAATAAACTCTTCCAGAATATTCTCTAACTCCTGTTAAAATTTCAGCCAGATTAGGTCTTATATGAGGATTTGTATAGCCGCGACAAACATATATTAATATATACAGTTAATAGAGTCATGCACAATTCTGTCACGTTAAGTCACGTGTCAAGTTACGGTAAGTGCACACAATGCAAAAAAAAAAAAAAAACTTTACAAATTTAGCGTTACTGTACGTAAATAATCACTTTCTTATTTTTTATTATTTTTTCTGGCCTTTGTTTTTTTATCACTTTTTTTTTAAATCGTTTAAAATGCAGTCGCAGTCACTAGCAAACACATATGTCTGCCTAATTTCCATGTGCTCTTTATTTTTTACAGAAAAAATATTTACATGCCAGTATTTTGGATTAATATTTTTTATAAACCTAATTTTTCTTATTTTTACTGAGAAGATGGGCATCGCAGTCAAGTCCATCGTAGTCACTCAGGCAATTTCAAGGGTTAGTGCGCTGGGGCGGGTACCTAGGGGGTTTGGGTGGAAAAGCTGCCATCTATTCAAACTATATTGATTTTGAAACAACTAAATGCATTGCAAAAAATAATTAAATCAAATACCTAAACACTAATATAATACAATTTTTGCCATCACACACACTTTTTGCCTGTGGTTTATGTGTTACTTCTGTGTTGCTATTCTATGGCACTTCTACTATTTATTATTGATTTACTTTCAGTATGAAGGAAATTGCACTCGGGGTAATTCTCGGGCGAAGCCGGGTCATTCGTCTAGAGAATTCAAGAATGACATCCACGGCGCCAATTTATAATTGTAACGAATAGTATTTGAATAAAAGCATTTAATGGGATAAAACCCGGGCGTTGCCCGGGTCATTCGGCTAGTATATATATATATATAATAGATTAAAAGATCGAATAACCCAGGAAAAAAAAATTACTCGCGTACTATTTTTATTGTTCGAAAAATGTCACTATTTATAAAACAATCAAACCATTAGAACTGACGGAATCACAAGAAAAGGTGGGAGAACAGTCATCTCATCACATTATTATTTTTTAAATAATAAAAATAATATATTCGAACTTCTAACTTGAAAAATACTTCAATTTTGATCAAACCAGATGGAAACACCCTTTTACAAACATCTGAATTTATAAGAAGCCTGATGCACCATTATTGGAGAAAGATTTGAACCTACTGACAAAACACAACCACGCAATATTCATTGCAGGAGACTGAAACTCCAAGCACCCTCTCTGAGGTTCAAGGACTTCTATTAGCAGTGGAATCACACTGCACCATTTCTCTTAAAAGAGAAAACCTCGACATAGTCGCACCTTCACCCATGCATTGCAGTCCGCTCGGCACTCCTGATATCCTAGACTTCGCTGTTTTTAAAAACATTCCCTGGACTCCAAAGGCCAGAACTACTAACGACTTATCATCTGACCAACTCCTTGTAATCATGAAATTGAATTGTCCAAAGGAGGAATTCGCAACTAGGCTCAACCGAGTAACTAATTGGGTTCATTTTTAACAAGATCTAATCTCCACCACGCCCCCCCCAGACTCCCCTTGATAACAGAAGTAGACATTGACTCAGAAGTTAATATTTTAAATGAGAAAATTAATAATAACTACTCGAAAAACACCATAGTTTCATCCTTCAAATTAATAAAGATCCCAAAATTACGAATCTTTAATGAGGGATAAAAATAAAGCTCGGAAAAGATGGCAAGCAACATGGGATCTAGTTCATAGAGCTACTTACCTGAATCTTCAAGAAAAGGTAAACCAAGCCCTTGAAGCAGATAAATCAGGAAATTAGAATAGTTTTATAAACAAACTTGAATAGAGCCCAAAGAACTTCTGAAAAAAAATCCATAAAAAAAAAAAACTGACAAAATCACTAGTTTAAACGCAAATGGGAAAACCCTGCTGACAGACAGAGAAATTGGAAATAGTCTTGCATAGCATTTTTCCAAACACTTCTCCAAGGTGGAGGATGAGGTTCCATCTTACCTAACAGATAACACTTGTCAACATCCCCAAGAAAATATACTATCAATGACAACGCCAAATGAAGTCAAGGAAGTGATTAAAAACCTAGGTAATCACAAAGCTCCAGGCAACAACAATTTTACGCCACAAATGACAAAAAACTTCCCATCAAATGGATAGTTTTCCTCGCTGGGATCTTCAATGCTGCATTACACCTCTGCTACTTTATCATAACCATTCTGAAAAAAAAAAATTATCTGCTAAATCACCAGAAGATCTCAGACCAACAAGCCTTCTCTCTACCATCGGTAATGTATACGAGAGGATTGTTTTTGGCAGATTGCAGACATACATGGATTCTATTAACTTTATCATTCCTCAACAATTTGGATTCAGAAAAGGACACTCCACAACTCACCAGATAATCACAGTGTGTTTAATAGACTATATTCAAATAAGAAAGTCTCACAAGGAGGCAATAAGCGCTGTTTTTCTAGACATTACCAAACCCTTTGAAAGAGTATGGCATGATGGCTTGATAGTCAAAATAACAAAAAATCAGTTTGCAAGGAATTTTGTCAAATATTTGAAAAAATACCCCCAGGACAGCACCCTTTTCATTAAACAAGGGGATTTTATGACCATGGCAAAGCCAACCCAGATTGGAGTCCCTCAGGGCGCTATCCTTGGACCCTATCTATTCAACATTTACATAAACGATTTCCCTCTACATCCAAAATGCCAAACAAAGATTTTCGCAGACGACGCAGCAATACTAACAAACTTTTTTTTTTCTTATCCCTAGTACACGTGGTACAGGCCATGAATATCATGTTGGGTAGAAGTTGGCGACTGCCTCTACTGTAAGTGCATCACATGTCTACACATGTGAAAAGCAGTTCGAATTTGCACTTACAAATGTTCCAGAGCCCCGTTTGGTTACTCACTGGTGGGGTTGGAGTTTTGTAAGAATCGGGGGCCATTGGAGCATTTTTTTAGTCAGAAAAAAGTGCCCAATGCGGGATATGAACCCGGGTCGTAGCGGTCGAAACCCAACGGTTTATGCTGTCCTTCCAACAAACTTCAAATCAATAAGACTACTAACTACACAACTCCAAAATTATATGAATAATATAACCAAATGGTGGAATGATTGGAAGTTAGACATCAACCCAAAAAAAGACACAGGCTGTAATTTTTCCCCCACCAGACAATAAACAATTCAAGCCACAATCCAATTCTAAAAGTAGATCCAAGCTCTATTAACTGAACAGACCATGTTAAATATCTTGGACTCCAAGTTGATATTCAACATGCATGTCAAAAATACCATAAGGAAAGCAAAAATCGCAAAAATAACACGATCTCACAAGCCTGTTTAACTATAAAATTAAATTATCTACAAAAAAAAAAGAGTTTACTCCATACAGAAGTTGTATTCTCCCGATAATAACATACGCACTCTCAATTTGGTGCAAATATATCACAACCACAGTCAAAAATAGGATAAACGCATTCATGAGAATCTGCCTTCGGACAAGTATAGGAGATCCATTCAACCTATCAAACAAGATACTGAAGGAGGACTTAAACCAATCCGATCTAGAAGATATATACCAAATTTCCGTCAAGAAATTATAACTTCAACTAAAAAATTCATCAAATCCAACTATACAATATATTCTTCAAAATAAAGGAGATATCAATTCCCGATTCCGACGACCTAACGCTTAGTTAGGAGCTCCAACAGCTGCCAGGTCTGGGAGGACCACCTCTACTCCACCAACTCGCCATATATAAATAGCCAGGACAAGGTGACTCGAATGTAACATCTGTAAACTGAGACGAAATAAATAAATATTTAAAACAACGTAGTCTCAGCCGCTCAACGAATTTTGCGATGAAACTTTTATTTGAACAACAGGTATATTTGAATTTTTTTTTCAAATTGGGTAAATCCCTTTCTGAAAGTTTGCTAATGATTCAAAACGCATTAGGAGAAGAGGCTATTAAAAGAACGATGGCTTTTGAATGGTTTAAAAAAAATAAAGAAGGTGTGAGGTCAGTATTTGATGAGTCAAGGTGCTACAGACTGTCCACACCGCTGAAATGTTGACAAGATAAAGGTTTTGATCATGAAAAGTCGTCGGATAGCAATCGGAGAGATTTCATAAGGAACCATAATATCATTTGGACACTATGCCAGGAAATCATTCACAAATATCTGTGTCTAAAAATAACTGCAAGCTAGTTTGTTTCTTGTCATCATAACAATGCACGCCCGCACACAGCTCATTCAGTACTCGCTTTTTTTGGCCAAAACCAACACCCCTCTCCTACCTCAACTCCCATATTCTCCAGATTTACCTATTAATAACTTTTTCCTTAATCCTAAATTAAAATTATCATGAAAGAGAAGAAGTTTGACACGAAAGAAGAGATAAAAAATTACTGGAAGTCTTGAGAAACCTTACGAAGGATAATTTTGCAGCATGTTTCGCTATTTTGGAGAAAAGATAGAGGCGATGCATTGAAGCAGGAGGATCCTACTTTGAAAATTATTAACAAATATTCATAATATTACTTGGTAGAATAAAGTTATACTACCAGTTCCTCCGGGAATTTAATGATCATACCTTGTATAATGGAACAAATAGCATATTTTGATCCATAATATATAACGATGGTAAAAATATATAATAATTTCTATATTCATTCAAATACTATTATCTTAGGATTAAAAAATGTGAGTTTATATGGCGATTCAGAACATATGCAAATTACCCAATAGAATACCGTTTTTAAATATTTTGGAGTCAGAAAATGATTGAGATGATCAGAGATAATAATAAACTACTAATGCAATTCTATTATCACTGCAACAAAACGAAGTCAGAAAATGATGATGACGATATTGCTGTATCATGTTTGATTATAATTATGATACAAAATTATGATAATTATCAGATACAAAATTATATCGGGAAAAATTCCAAAAAGCAGAGACCACAGGTGAAACCAGTTCATTATTTTGTACGCAGGAACAAAATTCTAACAGAAAAACATTCATTCGAGCAGAAAACAAAAGCCAGATCATCTTTCTATAAAAATATCGCTTCTCAGACACAAAGTTTGGAGCGGGACGTTGCACAAAAGTGACATCCACGGTGCCAATTTTTAATTGTAACGAATATTATTTGAATAAAAACATTTAATCGGGTAAAAGCCGGACGTTGCCCGGGTCATTCGGCTAGTATTTTATAAAACAACAGACAGAACTTATTATGATATCTTCATTTAGAGTATAAAGTTCCATTTAAGTCATCTAATTGCTTCTACAGTGTTCATAATTGAAACATCATAACTGAACCTAATTTAATAAAAAGCTAAGATTGTTTCCAATAAAGAATAGAAATGGATATTGATTTTAAATATTGATGTAATAATTAGAAAATATTTTATGTATATACGAGGGTAAATCAACTATTAAACGCAGAGTGGTTAAATATTTATTGTAATACAAGTAGGAAACTTACCTTACATTATTTTTCAACAGAGTTCCCTTGCTTTTCAATGCACTTGGTCCATCGTTACACAAGATTCATGAAACCTTCATAAAAGAAGGTTTTTGGTTAAGCTGAGAGCCAGGAATGCACCGCTTCTTTCAATGATGCATCCGAGGTAAATATACGGCCCCTAATACCTATTTGAGTGGACCAAACAAGTATAAATTCGATGGGGCAAGGTCATGACTATACGGAGGATGAGCCGGTGCTTCAATGTTGAGTTTCTAAAGTGTTTCAACAGTGTAGGCAGCAGTATGTGGACGGACATTGACGTGCAACAACGCAACACCTTTTAAACGCAGTCCTCGGCGTTGCTTCAAATTTCAGGCTTCAACTTATCAGTAAGCATTTCACTGTAACACGCACTATTTATTGTTGTGACCATTTCTTGATAATGTTCCAGTACTACGCCTTGTGAGTTCTAAGAATCTGTACGCATCAGTTTTCCTGCAGATGGTTGGCTTTTGAACTTTTTCTTACAGGACGAATTTGGATGTTTCTATTTCATACTTCTCGTTTACTCTCCGGCTCGTAATGATGGTTTCATGTTTCGTCACCAGTGACAATTCTGTTTAAGAAGATGTCAAGTTGATTACCATAGAGATCCAAATGTTTTTGATAGATATCCAAGCTCTGTTGTTTATGCAACTGTGTGATTTGTTTTGGGATCCCATCTTGAACAGGCGTTATGGAATACAAGTTGTGAATGATTTCGTAAGCAGAACAATGACTAATTTGCAGTCAATATGCCACTTTATCAATAATTACTTGTCTGTCTAACAGAATCAATTAACGCGGACGTTCAAAGTTTTTCCTCAATTGTAGTGGTAAATGGTGGTCTAGCGTCTTTGTTTTGCGTAACACCCGTACGGCCATTTTTAAATTTTCAATCCATTCGTAGACACTCCGTTAAGGCAACACACTGTTACCGTACGGTACAGTCTTCGATAAATATCGGTTCCTTGTACACCTTCCGACCTCAAAAAAAAAAAAAAAAAAAAAACGGATCACTGAATGTTCTTTAGCGCAAACAGATAGAATCTATGGTTAACGGCACGACAGAGAGAAAGGAAATAACCTAACAGGAACTAACCTGTACAGACATAACAACAATTAACCCACGCATGGGTCATCTACGCTTCACGATAGTACTATCAACATAAATAAAGATATAACTACATTGTAGATAATAATTGACTTAATAGTTGAGTTAATAAAGTAATATCATAAACATAATGTGAGAATATCAATATATATTATACAGTAGAACCTCCCTGTACAGGACACCTAATTGCAGAGTCAAAGTGTCCTTTAGGAAGAGGTGTCCTCTTACTGGAGAGTTTCTAAATAGCAAAAAAGTAATTTTGCAAATGAAAACTGTCCTTTATAGAGAGGTGTCCTCTAGCGTGAGTGTCCTTTCATGAAGGTTCTACTGTATATATACAATAAGAGTTTTAATTATAATGTAAAATTTCATTTACAATTGTGATATAAAAAAATTCAAAGAAAACTTGAAAGATATTAAAATAATAAAAGTTAAGATTATGAAAGAAAAAAAAATCGCCATTTTATATATATAACTAGCGGATGTACCCGGCTTTGCCCGGGTTTTACCCGAGTAAAGGTTTGTCTAACGAACATTTGTTAAAACAATTCTCTATAAACCTATAAAAAAAAGAATAGATATATTTTGATAATTTGAAACTCGTAAATTTAAATCTTTCGATAAAGTGATCATTTTTCCCGGTCCCTGTGTGCCGTGTCATCCTGAATTTTGTCTTTCCTAATTTTCTACATTACAAAATCATCGTTTTATCTAGTGAACATTTTTTCACGGTCCCTTGAAAAATACTCGATAAGTTAAATAAAATCATGGTCGTTTATGGAAGATGGACTAAGTTCCCGGAGGTCATCTTGGGCAAGCCCCCGCGAGGCTTTTTTCTTGTCTACTTGGCACAGCTGTGTCACCAACTCTGCCCCCGCGAGGCTTTTTTCTTGTCTACTTGGCACAGCTGTGTCACCAACTCTGCCCCCGCGCGCCAGGACCTCTTGACCCCTCTGATTGGTCGGTGGGTACTTGGACTGTCCATCCGGCCGGCGGCCGGACGATTACATTCTCTCGACAGGGGGTGGGGCAGACCTAAGCCTATCTCCGTCGCAAGATGGCGCTGCTTGCGAGTTAAAGCTACAAATCTGCAAATAACTCTAAGGATATTCAAGATATTCATAAATTATTTTTCGAAAACCTTTCCGAGGATATACCTAATAATATCCCAAAATTTCACGGCGATTGGATGTATGGTTTTTGAATCTATAGAGTACACACACACAGACAGACATTCACTTTTATATATATAGATTATGAAAGGCTACAATTGTAATCAACAAACACTTTAATTCAAATAGCATTTTCTATTTTCTTTAAAGTGTTTATATACTATTTTAATATTCAATTTCTGAGAATAAAATTTATTTAAAAAAAAAAACACTCAATTCTCTCGAAATATTTTAAGAAAAAATTGTTTTTTTTTTTACAGATCCAGGTACGCCCTTTTATATAAACCTTATTTTATATTTTTAAATCTTATTTTTTAAAATTTATGTTTATAAAAATATAATGAATTTTATTTTAAATAAATATATTGTCAATATAAAAAAAATAAAAAGATTATTTTTATTTTAACAATATACTCTGCCTAAAATATGATGCGTAATGATAATATTCTTATAATTTTCCAATAATAAAAAGGCTAGTTCTGTGCTCCAGAGAGAAAGGAGAAAGGGAGAGAGAGAGAGAAATCTCAATTCTAAAATATCTTTTTACCAAATAATCTTTCAACAAAAATTTCACATTTAAATATGGCAAGTAAGAATTTTAAAATTGTTTCTTTTAACAACTCGAAAACGAATATAATAGGATATGTTAGAAATGAAGGAATATCAATTTATGATTGTAAAAATCTAAATGTTACAACTAAGGTAAATTACGAGAATTGTAAGGATACAAATATAGTAGGAATGTTTGAAAATTCAATATTTTCTACCATCAAATTAGGACGTACTCTTATACTTTATGGCAATGAAAACAAGATACAAATAAAGAAAATTGTAGAAAACAGAAAAATTCTCAATACCAAGGTAAGAAATGATTTAATTTCTGTTTCAACTGAAAGAACACTAAATGTCTACACATTGCCTGAATTAGAACCCGTTTATAACATTGATGATATTTACTCGACCACTGGAATGTTCACTATGACCCAAAATCCCCAGTTAGAAAAACAGGTGATTCTCTACCCTACCGCTAGAAAAGGTCAGATAAATATCTATAACATGAATAAACGTTCTAGCAAGGAATTTAAAACTTTGGAAGAGGAAATAGGATTTATTTCTCTTGATAGCAAGAGTGAACTTGTTGCCATTGCGGACGTTACTGGAAGAATCATTAAAATTATGAAAGTCTGCGACAAATCTCTTGTTGCAGAATTCACTAGAGGATCTGAAGCATGTACCATTAAGAGTATGGAATTCAGCCCATCTTCTAAATACCTTTGCGTCACCAGCAACAAGGAAACTGTTCATCTGTTTGCTGTAGAAAATCAATCTTTGAATCAAACTGGCTGGATTCAATATGGTCAATGGTCTTTCGCCAAGTACTACACGAAGTCCGCGACTCCTTGTATCGCTGGTTTCAGTCAGGAACACGAAAACCTGCTATACATCGTTTGTGAGGATGGCACCTTCTGCGAGTTCCTTTTTGCTGAGAATGGCAAGATCTCAGTGAAAAGATCAGCACAGCTTCTCAATGGAACTGCTCCAATGTTGACAGTTTAAGTATTTTAGATAATACATGTTTCTAATATTTTCAAACATTCTATGTTTTTTTTTGTCTTTTTAATAGATGTATTTTATGATTAGATATATACGTATTTGTATATAGTATTTTGCTAACCTTATAAACATTTAATAATATAGTTTTTATTCCCCCTCTCTACTAAATTTAAACTTAAATATGTTAATAAATGTGACTTAATGGCTAACTGTTTACAAGCTTTACTCTAACTTAATTAATAAGTTTAAATGTCCTTATAGAAGTTAATAAGAAGTGTCTAAGTCAATTTTAGTATTTGTGTAAATTTTAATTGAATAAAATTATCCACCTTAGTTTTTAAATGATTTACTCATTACTATATCAACTCGTTTTTCTAGTTAAAACAGTCCATTGCTAAAGTTTCTGAGTTTTATTATACAGCAGAACCTTTCTGTAAGTCCTCTTACCGGAGAGTTGCTAGATAGTAAAACTGGTAATTTTGAAAATAAAAACTGTCATTTATAGATAGTTTTTTTCTAGCTTGAGTGTCCTCTCATGAAGGTTCTACTGTCTATATATTTACATCAATATCAAAACGTGATGTGTGTGTGTCGTGAAAGGGCGATACCTGAGCCTAGTAGAACATGGATTACATAGTTTTATATACATTTTTCACATCAAACTTAAGATGGAGATTGGTTTTATCCGATTTTGCCAACGACAATTTATACAGTAAAACTTCTCATTAGCGGAGACCCTACTAGCGGACACTTTTCTACAAAGGATAGTTTTCATTTTCAAAAAATACCATTTTTACTATTTAGCAACTCTCGGATACCTTTCCCTAAAGGACACTTTGGCTCTGTATATGGAGAAAAAATAAGAATACAGTTGTAGATATAGTATGAATATAGTAGAGTTATGTTATTGAAAATTTGACGCGTATGTTTTTAAACATTTTTTACTGCCCTTACTGCAATGATAAAAATAAGCAAAATGGCTTTCGAGGGTGAGTTTTTGCTTTATTTTATATTTTTCTCAAGCTTTCAGGTATTATAAACCTTTCTATAGAAGTATATATATTCATATACCCTAATGCATCATGTTTATACACCAATACCTCGCTTTGCGTCGTTTCGTTTTGCGTTTTTTTTTTCGAAGTTGCGTCGCTGCTTAATTTTTACTGATTTTCACTGTGCGTCGTTAGATTTTCGAAGTTGCGTTGTTTTGGATTCGAGTCTTTAATTTTTTTTTTGAAATTTTTTTCCTAAAATATTGCAACACCTTTGTTTTTGATTGCGCCTTCACATATTTTCACTTTGCGTCGTGTTTTTTTGGAACGTAACCCCGACGCAAAGCGAGGTATGGGTGTAGTTATAATTTACAGGATTTTTTAACCCATTTTTGAGTTTCTGGACATAACCAGATTGGCTTCTAAGTCATTCATATATTGTTAAAGTTATTTAAGTAAGCACATAAAAAAATCAGTATCATAACATCTATGTCATTTTGAGATGACTTAGCTTAATATAATTTGTACGATGATTTATGTTTTGTAAATCTTGATAATTGGGTTTGAATTATTAAAAAAAAAACACTCTTTTTTAGAAGTCGGTAAACGAGTCGTTGAAATCCTCGATTCCCGACAGCCATGAACCAGGATCGAATCCCGTATTGGACACTTTGTTTTAATATGTGAATAACCTTCACATATATTATTCATTGTTGTAAATATCATAAGCTAGGTTTCTCTTTTTGGGCGTCACCTAGTAAAGTTATTTTGGAACCAGGATCAACCTTTTTTTTACATAATATCTCTCGCTTTTAATTAATAAATCAAATTGTAATCCTTTATATTAGTGTCTCCTATGTGTTTAGTAGAAGCACATGTTTTAAAAATCAAAATATACTCATGGACAAAAGGAAGTTGTACCTTTTAGCATGTATATTGGGAATCAGACAATAATTCTGAAAGATATTTGATACATAGTGACCTTTATTGAGGACACACGAGATAACAAATGTTAGAATCTGTATAAGACCGATGGTCTTAATAAAGCTGTATATGTGTGATAACCAAGTGTAACAATGTTACCTATTTGCCTATGAAAATGTACTGGAGTTAGAAAATATGAAGCGGCGAAGACAATTTCTCAAAACAGGGTGAAGGCGTTATTATAGTTTATTTACATATTAGAAATGCTACTGCATGAAGAGGATGACGTAAAATAACCTAACGTTTACATTTGATGTCGCCTGTCGTGCTTTTTTTAAGGAGACAGATTACAATTGGTTATCTTATGTCTTCAGTAGAACTAACTGTGTATATCAAATGTATTTCAGAGTTATTGTCTGAATCTCGATATGCATACTAAAAGGTACAACTTTCTTAGGTTTTGTCTATGAGTGTATCAGATGTTTATTCAAAATAAAATAATTTCACAGCTAGGATACTAAATAAAATAGATGAGATGATAAAGTCTTTAATATGCTAATGAATTTCAAATTTTCAATTCCAGTTTTAAATAATTTTATTTCAAGTGCCGCTCACCAAGGGCAACCTAGTTCATAAATGTAAAATTAATATATATATATATACATTGCCTAATACAGTAGAACCTCCCTGTAAAGGACAACACCTAATTGCAGAGCCAAAGTGTCCTTTAGGGAGAGGTGTCCTCTTCCCGGAGAGTTGCTAAATAGTAAAAATGGTAATTTTGCAAATGAAAACTGTCCTTTGTGGAGAGGTGTCCGCTAAAGGGAGGTTCTACTGTATTCCCAATCTGTGTCTTGTAAATCCGGTCTTGTACCATTCTATGCATGTTTCTTTTAGTAATATGAGTAACCGTTCGATATTATTTATTTATTTCTTTATACTATAAATTTTCCGTGTATTTTTTGAAGAAAACAATTAAGGTATGTGTTTATGTGTTTCATATAGGTTAACGAATTATACATTTATTACTCATTATACTTCAGATATTATTTTTTTAGAGGATAAACATTTAAATCGACAATTTCTTCATCACCTCACAATGTCATCTATTGATGAAAATTGATACTAATTTTTAACGCAACTTTTTTTGCGTCCATAGTTTCTCAAGCAGCTTTATCCTGTAATCCTTAATCAATATTCAAAAAAGCCAGAAAAAACCTTCTCAAGAAAAAGATATACAAGGATCTGAGAATCCGGATCCAAAAAAGCTAATATAAAATATAATTATAAAGTAACCCTTGTATATAACAACCATCCCTCACACCTTATTATAATTCTTGAATAAACCATAGTTTTATCTCATAGTTATTAAAATTAAAGATACTTTGCCCAGTAAATATTTTTATTATCTCGACGTTTCAACAAAAATATTCTGTCCTCGTCAGGAGCGAACAAAAATAGAAACATTTGGCAAAGCGTTATTTAAAAAAAATAATAAATAGAATAATTTTTAACGCTTTGTCAAATGTTTTCATTTTTGTTCGCTCCTGACGAGGACAAAAGATTTTTGTCGAAACGTCGAGATTATAAAAAGATTTACTGACCGAAGTATCTTTTATTTGAAGAATGATGATCTAAGTTTCTCTTTTTGAGCGGTACCTAATAAAGTTATTTTGTAACTTAGAACTTAATAAATACAGACCATATAAGCACAATAATAGTTAAATACAATAGTACAACGTTCTGATAGATTAAACGGGCAAAAACGATGGAAGGTGTGATTTAACTATTGATAAGCCAAACCTTCTTTTATTTTCAACTTATAATCATTGTAGAATATAGTCTATAATTAAAAAGGAATATATTGAATCAAAATATTATTTATTTATACCAATATTTCAGTTGGCTGAACGCCAACCTTTACCAAGGTATTATAACATTTTAAAGTGTTATACTTTACTTTACTACAAACTTTTAAATGTTATAACACCTTGATAAAGGTTGGCGTTCAGCCAACTGAATTATTGGTGAAATAAATGATATTTTGATCCAATATATGCCTTTTTAATTAAGGATTTATTTATGGATTGCTCTATTTTCAAAAATATAGTCTATAGAAATACAATTTAATGAGAAAAAGTAACGTTTAAAATTTTAACAGTAGAACCTTTCTGTAAAGGACATATAGTTGCAAACCCAACGATTGTTTTTGGGAGAGGTGTCTTCTTTCCGGAGAATTGCTAATTAGCAAAAATGGTGGTGGTATCTTGTTTATCCATGGATCCATGGAAAGGGGGGGGGTGCCATTGCCCCGTTAGTTAGCCACATTTCAGAGTTCCCTGTAGGTCTTCACGGGGCAAAAATGGTAATTTTGATTATTAAAGACTGTCTTTTGTAAAGATTTCCCCTCTAGAAAGAGTGTCTTTCTTGTTAAGGTTATACTAAAGAATATCTTACTCTAAAGTGCAGCAATGAATTGCTAAAAATTATCTCAATTTTGTTTATTCACGTTTATTTTGGTTGAAAAAAGGTTGTAATATTCTCTCATCATGTAGTATGAGAATTTTTTCAGTTATCAAAGTAAGTCTTCATACATTTTTATACAACAAACAACAACAACAAAAATATTTAGCTTTTATTAGTCTTATACAGATTCTCCAAGCAGAAATGTAGGATACATGAAGGAAAAACAGTAATAATACCTGTAATGGTAATATGAAATTTATATACAGGAACATTTAATTAAGACAATCAAGCTAATAAATAGATTAGTCTGGGTAAATTGGAGGAAAATAATTTATTATAAATGTTTTTACCACGGAGTATCTGCAAACGATACATTTTTATACTACGTATTTACTACGTTTGGTTTTTTAATGACATTGTAGTATTGACCGTGATAAAGAAGAAATATTATATTTTATGATATTTGTGAATGATTCAGAAGCCATTGCGGTTAAGTCCAGAAAATAACATTTGAGAAAATAATGTTTTCAGATACATTTTTTAGATGAATTTAAACCTATTTCTTATACAAATTTGATACATGTCTGACATAGAAAAGACAAAGGAACTAGTAAATTCTTTTAAAATAAGTTTTTTTTTTGTAAATAAATTCGTTGAAAAAATCGCTAAAATTAGTTTGAAATCAATATGACTTTGTTGATAAGAAAAAATAAGATTTAGAGAAGAATTTTATTTAGAATATACCAAAATTAGAAATTTAAGAACTGCTATGGTAGTCATGTGTAATGAGATTAAATTTTATTCATTAAGTGCTAATACCCTCGATTATGGAATCTGTGATAAAATCATATTTTCTATATTTTATCTTTAATCCGTAGTGGTGACTGATTTTGTTTATTTTTAACCATTCAGTATTATGACCCGGCTTCGTCCTTGTTCCTCCCAAGTAAATGTTTCTCAATGAATAATGCTTCAACAAATTTATTCAACACATTATTTAATTAAAAAGACATATATTGGATCAAAATATCATTTATTTTACCAATATTTCAGTTGGCTGAACGCCAACCTTTATCAAGGTGTTATAACATATTAATGTGTGTCAACAACAAACTCAGCGCCACAAAACGTCAACAGAATCAAGTTTTAAAAATATTTTGTGGCGCTCTCTCTCTCTCTCTCTCTCTCTGAGTTTGTTGTTGACACACATTAATATGTTATAACACCTTGTGTGAGTGTGTCGCATGTCTGAGTGTGACGCATGATTTCAACTCGTAAACTGTTGAGACTTGAAACTTGATTTTTTCCTGTGATTTTTCATTCTCAAACTTGCTTGGAATTACAATAAACAAATATAGAAAAATTAGAGTTAAATGTTGATTTTTATCTGTTACATTTCAATAATCTGTACCAAATATTATCATGCATATATTTATATTCATAATATCATCTATAATCATCATATGTAAAAATTCTATATACAGTTACGAGCGTCATGCGTTCTTCATCTCTGTCACCGTTTGCTTTTTTTTTTTTGGAATGGCGCTCTCCTATTGGTTCGCTACGATGGCGCCGCCACTGCGCGAGACACTTTGCCCCCCCCCCCCCCCCCACTCGCTTTTTGGTTTTTGTAACTATTGTGTTGGAGCGGGTCGCTCCTTAAATAAATGCATATATTAGTTAATAACTAAATGGAATCCTCTCTTTCTTTTTCCCAGTAAGAGACGCCTACGGAAGCCAACAGTACATAGACAGATAAAGCACATAGGCTATAGTTATTAACTAATATATGCATTTATTTAAGGCGCCAATTTATAATTGTAACAAATAGTATTTGAATAAAAACATTCAATCGGGTAAAACACGGGCGTTAATGATCCAACAGGTCCACGTGTCTAAATTAAAACACGGGTCATTCGGCTAGTATGATATATGTTTGTATGTGATATACAAGATATCAACTCGTAAACAGCTATATAGGAGTTGAATAGAATATAATACTTATATCTCATATTTACTTTATATATAATTAGTGGTAATAAAGATTCCAATTGATTTTTTGAAATATTAAATATTATTATTATCATGATAATTTTGTGTTTCATATTGATGGAAAATTTTTGCCGGGAGGAAATTGATCCATAGAAGCATAGGGCGCTTCTCCCGTCAAAATAAACGACGCTTCTCAGTTTGCCAAAGCTGGTGTTGTGGCTTTGTCACCGACGCGAGGCCGCTAGTTTGAGGCGACGGTCAATAGATGGCGTCAGATTTTTACGTTTTTTTGACGGGAGAAGCGCCCTATGCTTCTATATTTAATATTGTAACAAAATATTTATTAACAGAGTGGTCATTTTTATGTTTATATTTTGCTACTCTGTAAATTTTCCTCGTGGCTTATCTTTTGTTTACCATTCATAGTTTGTTCTTGCCTTAAATAAATTGCTGTCTCATCCCGAAGTTTGTCTTTCCCAATTTTCCACGTTGTAATATTTTAATTTTCAAAATCATTTCACTTTAGAAGGATAATAAGATACAATCATAATCAAATTTTATTGCCATCTATCGTTAAAATTTACACAAATAAATTTACTGGCAATGCGTTTCTTTTAAATATCATCAAATATTATCTCTACAGACCTTACTGCAATGATATGAGTTATTGAATGAGAGGGCTTGGCTCATCAGTAGTGAACCCTCTCAGCGGTTTCGCCAAATTAATCTCTAGACCGCTCTACTATTGCATTGGACTGGTTTTGTTATAAACCCTGCATTTTCTATGGAAGGCAGCTTAGGGGTGTTTAGTGAACTATGGACATAAGCTTATAGGTCTGTAGAGCGGTCTAGAGATTAATTTGGCGAAACCGCTGAGAGGGTTCACTACTGATGAGCCAAGCCCTCTCATTCAATAACTCATATCATTGCAGTAAGGTCTGTAGAGATAATATTTGATGATATTTAAAAGAAACGCATTGCCAGTAAATTTATCTGTGTAAAAACATAATGAATTATATTTGTTGAAGCATTATTCAACAACAAGAAAAAGGCTTTTATTAGGGCCCATTGCCCTGTATGGATTCGCCATACAACAACAAAATAATACAGTAATTTTTTTCCTCCCTTTCCCCATGTGCACGTGAGCCTTTTTTTGAAAAGGGATTTATTTACACATCTGTTCTAAAACTTTCCTCACTACCTCTTTTGTGTATGAATCTATTTACATTTGATCTATAGAAATTATAGAGTTCTATTGCTATATTTTTCTTTTCTGAAATAGTTCTCAGCGTCTTCAGTGGGTTGCTAAATCTCCAGAAGGTGTTTTTAAGAGTGTTTCTCTTTCTTCACCTAAATATTTTCATTCTGTGATATAGTGGGAGATTTCATCAGATATCATATTTCCACTAATCCTGCAGTGAATGTTTTCCTTTTTGATGATGAGAATATGACTTTCTCTATCTAGAGTTGTAAGTAAGTAGTTGTAAGTAATTCTAGTCCGTGCAATGAAGGCTATTATCTTCGATGACAGATTCCATGACAAGTATCGTTCCGGCATAAATGAATTACATAGAAGTTTATAGTTTGAAAAAATTTCGAATTGTCGAGTCTAGCGAAGTCTTGTTGAATAAGCTGTTCTATTTTTGTTTTCATTATCTTAGGAAGTTCTTTTTTAATTGTATCATAGTTCGGTGGGAGGTTCAGCCATGACTGACCACAACAGTTGATTATATCATTAACGGTTTTGTATAATCCTATATAGTTTTTTGACATTTGATGTACTTCTTTCAGTCTGTTCCAGCATAATTTTGGTAGTCTGTACTCGTCCATTTATTTCTGATAATGGATAAATTATTTGATCTTTGGAATGTCTGTGCTTATTTAGGGTTGTTTCCAATTGTAATGGGTTGTGCAGTCTGCCCCTGTTCCCTGTTCTTATATTTATGTCACCATCAATCACGACTTCATTGCACTCTTTTATTTGGTATTCAATCTGATTTATCAATTTGGTTACATTTTGTTCATGTGATGCATTGGGGGGTAGGTATGTAAAAAGCAGACCTGTGTTCACATCAGACCCACCGATTAATTTGTTTATAATTATTGTTATCCAACAGGAACCTACCTCTGTTTTGATGTGACAACGTCTTAAATTAGGTTGCGGCTGGGAGTCACTTATGAAAAAGTGTAACGCCCGGTAACGTTACGATGAGTCACCGAACGAGAGTGCTGCGCGCGCAGCGCTAGAGAATTAGGCGCATTGAATCGGCGCATGCTTGTCTCTGTCTTTGTCTTTCTCGAACGTTCTTGGCGTTGGAAAAACAAGAAAGCGTCATAATACAAGTTCACACGTGTGGTTAAAGTATCGTCAGCTGTGTCTGTAGTGAAAATGTGGAGTGCTTAGATTCGTCATTTACAACAACTACAACAATAAAGGTAAATAATTGTACACTGATATTTCATTATCGTAAACTATGATTGATTGATTAATTGTTAGATTGACACAAAAGTTGAGAAACTGAGTTTATAGGTTATGTCATACTATTGATAAATGTTGATAGTGTTAAGTAAATTATTAGTTTAAAATTAATTTATTAATTAATTATTATTTTACAAATTTTAAATAGTTTCAAATTTATTTAGCAAAAATTTGAACCTTCGATCTGAATAAATGTTTTGATTTTCGAATTGATTATTTAAAATTACAAATATTAAGAAAAAGTGGCAGATATAAGAAAACTTTATTTAAACTGTGTTGAGCAAGAATTTTAACATCTAATATAAGTAAATGTTTTAATTTTCAACTTCATCATTTACAATTACAAATTTTATTTAATTTCAAATTTATATAGCAAAAATTTGAAACTTCGATCTGTCCAATTCTTCTGTGTGGTGATTTTAACAAAAACGTAAAGCCTGACAACTCGTTTCTTAATTTCATGAAAAATACGTATAATCTTGATTGCGTATCAAACGTTTCTAAGTCAACTACGTTAAAAGGAACAACTATCGACTTGCCTTTCGCAAGACACATTACAGCAGAAACACTTCCTTTCATTTCATATTTCTCCTATCATCGTCCTATCCTCAACAAAATCACTCAAATAGGAATTAGTTAAGTTTAAGTTTACATGTACAATGTTTTAGTAAACAAAATATATTTCTATAGTTAAAATTTGTGCAATTCTTTTTTTCATTCAATTCCTTGTTCCTATTGTGCAATTTAATTATATTCATATCAATAAATATTCTACCGTTGTCACGTAAATTCTTCGCCCGTAAAACCGACTTTATTTTAATTGTTAATTGTAAATTTTTCCTAAGCCCTACTATAATTCCTCCGGAAGCTCTTCCCTTTATTTCTGTCTTAATTGCTGGGAGTTATATAATATGGAATCCTCTGCTAAAATTTTGATTTCTTCTATAAGCCATATTTCAGTAATTGCAAACACTTAGAATTTTTAAAAATAGCCTATGAGTAAAAATAACGATATAATTCTGTGGTATCCGTTAATATTCCAGTGTAGTAATCTAATTGTCGCATTCTTAGCAGGAAACTGTTTGGAAACATATTGAAGCATTATTCATTGAGAAACATTTACTTGGGGGGGAACAAGGACGAAGCCGGGTCATAATACATAATTGTGAACATTTTATTTGATTTGAAACATGTCATTTCATTTTTTTATGCATATACATTTTGATAAAAATGCACTTAAGTAATTCCAGGAATTTCCTTCATTAAGATAACTTGAAGAAAGAGAATTCCTGAGTGGCATTTATATTTATTTAAAAAAATAGATACTTCAGCCAAAGTTTTATTTTCCAAAGTTTCAGCAAAATATTTTTGTTGAAACGTTGGTAAAATAAACTTTAACTGGTCGACGTGTCTATTTATTAAGATATAGTTAAGAATATTTATTATAAAATAAATAAAGCTTCCAGGGCTAAGTTTCTTGTTCAACTTTTTATTTTCAAGCTTTCGGACTTGTCAGTCCTTCAACAGGAGTATCACGATAATAAATTGATGATAAATATACTATTTTTTATATACAAAGTTTATATCATCGATTTATTATCGTGATACTCCTGTTGAAGGACTGACAAGTCCGAAAGCTTGAAATTAAAAAGTTGAACAAGAAACTTAACCCTGGAAGCTTTATTTATTTTATAATATTATAAATCAGGGAAGAACATATATTTATAATCAGGAATAATAATTATATACACAAAAATGTTAGACATTTTTAAAAGTTTATTTCGAGAAAACATTCTCGAACTCATTTCGAGAACAAGGACGTATTTGTTTGGTTAATGATGATAACAAAGTAATAACATCAACATTATCCTTATAATCAACGAGAAACTTGAATTTTTTCTTTTTTTTTTTCAACGAAATATTTACAGTAGAACCTCCATGAGAGGACACACGCACTAGAGGACACCTCTCTACAAAGGACAGTTTTCATTTTCAAAATTACCATTTTTACTATTTAGTAACTATCCGGTAAGAGGACACCTCTCCCTAAAGTATACTTTGACTCTGTAATTAGGTGTTGTCCTTTACAGGGAGGTAGTTATACTGTACTAAAAATATCGAACCTATTCATATAAGAATAAATTGATGTTTTAAATATTTAAAAATAACACAACAACAACAAAAACCTTTATTAAGACACTATTGTCTTACAAGGGGATTCCCCTAAAATGTTATATATGTACATGAGTGAGGAGGAAAAGCAATTTAGAGGGGAGGGGGAGCAGTCAGCCGTTGTCTGTGGAGTTGAGCACTTCTTCTCTCATTTTATCAATCGCCTTGAAATATTTAAAATATTTATAAACAAATGTTTTATCCAGCAGGAGAGTAGTGAAGATTTTATATACATGTTGTACATTGTAGTGGGTTGGCCCCGAAATTTCGCGAATTTTCAGTCTCTTTTCATGTAGGAATGGGCAATGGAATAGATAGTGGACCAAATTGCCTTGGATGCCAACATTGCAGAAGTAGCAATTTGAAGAGTCGCTGTTCCAAAACCCCGTGATAACCTCGCGGAAAAGTAGCCATAGAATCCTTTGACGGGCTATAAATCGTTTAATTTTCAAAGGGAGGTTTGATATATTTAAAAATAACACTACTGAAAACAATTGTAAACATTTTCATGTATATCAATTGAAAAACCCTGTAAGATTTATAAATAAGTTAAACAAAGCATCAAGGGCTGCGTATCTTTTATTAGCACGAATATAAAACATTTATATTCTTGCTAATAAAAGATACGCAGCCCTTGATGCTTTGTTTAACTCATTTATTTTCATGTATATACAGTTAAACCTGTCTATAGCGCCCGATTTTAAATACGTAGTATGATGCGATTTACATTAAAAGAGACCTGTCTATAGCACACTATTTTGGTGAGTCTCAAGAGGGGACGCTATAGACAGGTTTAACTGTATAAACTTTGGAGAGATAATAATTAAAAATAATAACCTATTTTATTCAACCACTATATTTTTCAATACTAACTTTAATTCAACAGTATTTAAAAAGCTTCCTTTTGAAGTCCAATTAAAGAGGTTTGAATGTACAATTATATATAGTAAGTTTATTAAACGGGAAAAAATATATATTAAAATTTACGACAAAACCACTTTTTTAAGAACAAGATTTTAACATCCTAAACTTATTTTTAATTGACCGCGTATTAAATAGCGTATCTACTGTATTTATAACATAAATTCACGTTAAATATTTTGAAGAAATGGATATTTTGCCTGGAGGATATTGATCTATATAATAATATTCTATATACAGTTATGAGCGTCATTCCTCATCTCCTAATCAGTCGTCAGTCATCTCTGTCGCTGTTTGCTTTTTTTTTTTTGGAATGGCGCCCTCCTATTGGTTGGCTACGATCACGCCACCTTTGCCCCCCCCCCCCCCCCATCATGCCACCCCCACTCGCTTTATCGTTTATGTAACTATTGTGTTGGAGCGGGTCGCTCCTTAAATAAATGCATATTTTAGTTAATAACTAAATGGAATCCTCTCTTTCTTTTTCCCAGTATGAGACGCCTACGGAAGCCAACAGTACATAGACAGATAAAGCACATAGGCTATAGGTATTAACTAACATATGCATTTATTTAAGGCGCCAATTTATAATTGTAACAAATAGTATTTGAATAAAAACATTCAATCGGGTAAAACACGGGCGTTGCCCGGGTCATTCGGCTAGTATAATATATTGACCAGAGTCCGCTAGTTTGTGGAAACAGTCAATATATGACACTCAGTTTTAGCTCTATTTTGAAGGGAGAGGCGAACATTAGATTTAGAGTTAAATACATAAATTAACACAAAAGTTATTCAAACTCTAAATTTATATGAATAATAAACTATTTTTATATATTTTATAGAGGAGTTATGAAATGATTATAATTATTATATACAAATTAAATGATCCAACTTTGTCTAGCTTCTTACAGAATGAATACTCTTGCCAGATAAATATTGTTTTAACAAATGGTATTCATTGCGATATATTATATCATTAAGCCTCTTATAATTAGTCTTGATGATTTCAATGATAATATCATTATTGTAAAACAACATTTGAAAATTATCCCGCATGTGTTTCTTTTAAAGGAAAAATCGAAATTTATTTTAAGGAGAAATAACGATTATTTCCAACCTTAGGGATGTGGTATGAAAGGATGAATTGTAAAGAGAAATGATAAACGGAAAAATAAAGGTGTCCAGGGATGGGAATGTTGGGTTCGGTTCCCATTACGTTTATCATTTCATACTTCATCCCTAAGGTTAAAAATAATCGTTATTTCTCCTTAAAATAAATTTCGATTTTTCGTTTAAAAGAAACACATGCGGTATATTTTCAAATGTTGTTCTACAATCATAAGCCGCATTATATGGTATTATACATATCATTATTACTATCATCATCCTCATTTTTAGTGTCATTTTAATATACGAAAATTTATTTTCAATTTATTTTACTTTATATTCTTATAAATATAATCATAATAAATAGTATTTGTTGAAACATTATTCATTGGGAAAACATCCACTCAAGGAGAACTCGTGAGAAGCAGGGTCAAAATATATAATTGTAACGAATTTTATCAATCTTAAATCCGTATTTTATTATATAGTGAGAATTCACTAGTGTGAAACCTGGGATTTACCAGCCCTGTTGAGTCAGTTAGTTAGACATATTTTTATCAAATGGGCCTTGGTTCTATTTATAATATTATATCTCTGAACAATATTCCGAATCATCGAACATTAACATCACGAGTGAGCAAGTTTGAATAATGCTGAAATAGTAAAATCTGTATAAAACGCTTTAAAATGACTTATATAAAAGCAGGGTATAGTTTCACAGATATCATTACAAATATAGTAGAATCTCCATGAGAGGGCACATCTCTACAAAGTAGAGCTCACCATTCTAGAGTAGACCTCTCTACAAAGGACAGTTTTTATTTATCAGCATTTTTTACTATTTAGTAACTCTTCTGTAAGAGAACATCTTTCCCATTTTTCCTTTGGCTCTGCAATTAGGTATTCTTTATAGAGAGATTCTACTGTATTGTAAAATAGATACAACTTTAGGTGAAACACTATTTTTTGATAATCCCCGATTTCGCAAAATTTCTTCAAGTTGAAAATATTTTAATGAAAAACATACTTTAACACACTTACTTTGTTTTAGCTTTACCAAGATATAAAACCTTAATAAGTCTTAGAACAGGCTCCCATTCTAGACCTGTTCATAGAATTGTGGCAAATGTTCTAATATTACTATAAGAAACCATTATTGCCAATCATGATGCGGCAATATTGCCATCACATTTTCTGACTCCAAAATGAGCAAATTAAGTCTGATATTTGAATATTTTCAAATTCTGCGGTCAAATTCTTTTCATATCTATCCATCATTTTTATATCACAAAATATGTAAATTTGATATTGGCTCAATTTGAATAGGTTTTGTATATCCTATATTTAAATTTCTTCTTCATCTAAACATATATACTCTTGTTAAATTTATAATTTTTATTTGTGTGTGCGTTAGTTTTAGTTAAAAAGAGTCTGAAAGTTGCATTTGAAATTTGTTTTATATATATAGAGATTGTATAACGACATTTGAAAATTATCCTGCATTGGTTTCTTTTAAACGAAAAATCGAAATTTATTTTTGAGGAGAAATAACGATTATTTCTAACCTTAGGGATGAAGTATGAAAGGATGAATTGTGAAGCGTAATGATAAACGGAAAAATAAAGTGTCCAGGAATGGGAACTGGACACCCTGGACACTTTTATTTTTCCATTTATCATTACTTTTCACAATTCATCCTTTCATACTTCATCCCACATGCGGAATAATTTTCAAATGTCATTTTACTTTATATTGTTTTGTAAGACTGTAATATAAAACGTTTTTTAATGACTTGAACTACTTAAAAAGTTGTCAGATTTTATAATATGTATTGAGATAATATTATTAATATATATAGTCACGACCGTCTTTCCTCAATTCCTCTTCGCTGTCACGGATGCGCGCGCATCATCATTATGATCATTATCATTATCTAATGATAATAATAATAATATTATTATTATTTTATTATCAACATATATAGTCACGACCGTCTTTCCTCAATTCCTAATCGCTGTCACAGATGCGCGCGCATCATCATTATGATCATTATCTTCTATAGAAGCTTCTATCTTTATAATTATGGATATTTACAAAAAGTCAATTCGCTCATGCCTCTAGCGGTGGAAATGAGGGGTAATACCAGCTGACCTAATGTACATGTGAAGTTTGGAGCGGGACGTTTCACAAGAGTGACATCCACGGCTCCAATTTATAATTGTAACAAATAGTATTTGAATAAAAACATTCAATCGGGTAAAACATTAATATATAGTCACGACCGTCTTTCCTCAATTCCTCATCGCTGTCACGGATGCGCGCGCATCATCATTATGATCATTATCTTCTATAGAAGCTTCTATCTTTATAATTATGTATATTTACAAAAAGTCACTTCACTCGCGCCTCTAGCGGTGAAAATGAGGGGTAATACCAGCTGACCTAATGTACATGTAAAGTTTGGAGCGGGACGTTTCACAAGAGTGACATCCACGGCTCCAATTTATAATTGTAACAAATAGTATTTGAATAAAAACATTCAATCGGGTAAAACATTAATATATATAGTCACGACCGTCTTTCCTCAATTCCTCATGTCACGGATACGCGCGCATCATCATTATGATCATTATGATTATCTAATGATAATAATAATAATTATTATTATTATATTATTATTATTATTTTATTATCAACATATATAGTCACGACCGTCTTTCCTCAATACCTCATCGCTGTCACGGATGCGCGCACATCATCATTATGAACATTATCATTATCTAATGATAATAATAATAATATTATTATTATTTTATTATCAACATATATAGTCACGACCGTCTTTCCTCAATTCCTAATCGCTGTCACGGATGCGCGCGCATCATCATTATGATCATTATCTTCTATAGAAGCTTCTATCTTTATAATTATGTATATTTACAAAAAGTCACTTCACTCGCGCCTCTAGCGGTGAAAATGAGGGGTAATACCAGCTGACCTAATGTACATGTAAAGTTTGGAGCGGGACGTTTCACAAGAGTGACATCCACGGCTCCAATTTATAATTGTAACAAATAGTATTTGAATAAAAACATTCAATCGGGTAAAACATTAATATATATAGTCACGACCGTCTTTCCTCAATTCCTCATGTCACGGATACGCGCGCATCATCATTATGATCATTATGATTATCTAATGATAATAATAATAATAATTATTATTATATTATTATTATTATTTTATTATCAACATATATAGTCACGACCGTCTTTCCTCAATACCTCATCGCTGTCACGGATGCGCGCACATCATCATTATGAACATTATCATTATCTAATGATAATAATAATAATATTATTATTATTTTATTATCAACATATATAGTCACGACCGTCTTTCCTCAATTCCTAATCGCTGTCACGGATGCGCGCGCATCATCATTATGATCATTATCTTCTATAGAAGCTTCTATCTTTATAATTATGGATATTTACAAAAAGTCAATTCGCTCGTGCCTCTAGCGGTGGAAATGAGGGGTAATACCAGCTGACCTAATGTACATGTGAAGTTTGGAGCGGGACGTTTCACAAGAGTGACATCCACGGCTCCAATTTATAATTGTAACAAATAGTATTTGAATAAAAACATTCAATCGGGTAAAACAATAATATATAGTCACGACCGTCTTTCCTCAATTCCTCATCGCTGTCACGGATGCGCGCGCATCATCATTATGATCATTATCTTCTATAGAAGCTTCTATCTTTATAATTATGTATATTTACAAAAAGTCACTTCGCTCGCGCCTCTAGCGGTGAAAATGAGGGGTAATACCAGCTGACCTAATGTACATGTAAAGTTTGGAGCGGGACGTTTCACAAGAGTGACATCCACGGCTCCAATTTATAATTGTAACAAATAGTATTTGAATAAAAACATTCAATCGGGTAAAACATTAATATATATAGTCACGACCGTCTTTCCTCAATTCCTCATGTCACGGATACGCGCGCATCATCATTATGATCATTATGATTATCTAATGATAATAATAATAATAATTATTATTATATTATTATTATTATTTTATTATCAACATATATAGTCACGACCGTCTTTCCTCAATACCTCATCGCTGTCACGGATGCGCGCGCATCATCATTATGAACATTATCTCCTATAGAAGCTTCTATCTTTATAATTATGTATATTTACAAAAAGCAATTCGCTCGCGCCTCTAGCGGTGAAAATGAGGGGTAATACCAGCTGACCTAATGTACATGTAAAGTTTGGAGCGGGACGTTTCACAAGAGTGACATCCATGGCTCCAATTTATAATTGTAACAAATAGTATTGGAATAAAAACATTCAATCGGGTAAAACACGGGCGTTGCCCGGGTCATTCGTTAATATAATAGTCACGACCGTCTTTCCTCAATTCCTCATCGCTGTCACGGATGCGCGCGCATCATCATTATGATCATTATCTTCTATAGAAGCTTCTATCTTTATAATTATGTATATTTACAAAAAGTCAATTCGCTCGCGCCTCTAGAGGTGAAAATGAGGGGTAATACCAGCTGACCTAATGTACATGTAAAGTTTGGAGCGGGACATTTCACAAGAGTGACATCCACGGCTCCAATTTATAATTGTAACAAATAGTATTTGAATAAAAACATTCAATCGGGTAAAACACGGGCGTTGCCTGGGTCATTCGGCTAGTTAATATATATAGTCACGACCATCTTTCCTCAATTCCTCATCGGCCGCTGTCACGGATGCGCGCATCATCATTATGATCATTATCTAATGATAATAATAATAATAATAATAATAATTATTATTATTATTATTAATCAACATATATAGTCACGACCGTCCTACCTCCTTAATTCCTCATGTCACGGATGCGCGCGCATCATCATTATGATCATTATCATTATCTAAGGATAATAATAATAATTATTATTATTATACTAGCGGATGTGTACCCGGCTTCGCCCGGGTTTTATACGAGTGAAAGTTAGCCTAACGAATATTATATATTATGAAGTATAATAAACAATGTTAAAGATTAGTTTTAATTATTAATCAAGATTGTGTGTGAATATGTGAGAAAGATGTAATATCGTTGTTGTTTTCTTGGCCGACTGTTTTACATATGGTGTTATCTTAAAATTGCTTGTTTTGAATATTTTTTTAGATTGAGTTTATTAGCTAGTATGTAAAAAAATTAACTCTGTTGATTTTTTTGTATTTATATATAAATAAAATTAACTCTGTTGATTTTTTTGTATTTAATCGATAACACCGAAGTTTCGCATGTTAATGTTAGGAATAATATTTTGATGTTAAGCAAAACCTGCTCCATCTCGTTTTACATAAATGTTGAAAATTTGGTCGAAATTGATGCATTGTAACGAAAGTTTTTAGCGAACACCACTTATGAAATTTGCATTTTATTAATATAGATATAATATAAATGAGTTTTAAAAATTGTTAAAAAAAAATGCATCGGCTGGGAATCGAACCCTGGCCGCCCGCGTGGCAGGCGAGCATTCTACCACTGAACCACCGATGCTTTAAAAAAATCAAATTCATTTATCGTCGCGACCAGTGCTGCGCCCTAGCGGTAAAAGACTGGAACTAACGCTTTTTGGTTTTTCATTTTTAAAAAAAAGCACATTAACTTTTTTAGGTTTTTGAATAGCATATATGTCAAACGAAATCTTCAGCTACCTACATGCGAAATTCCATAATGATTGAGTCAGTAGATTTTGCGTGATGCGATAACAAACATCTATTTCGCATTTCATTTTTATATATATAAAGAATTATTATTATCAACATATATATTCACGACCGTATTTTCTCAATTCCTCAATTCCTCATGTCACGGATGCGCGCGCATCATCATTATGATCATTATCTTCTATAGATGCATCTATCTTTATAATTATGTATATTTACAAAAAGTCAATTCGCTCGCGCCTCTAGCGGTGAAAATGAAGTCTAATACCAGCTGACCTAATGTACATGTAAAGTTTGAAGCGGGACGTTTCACAAGAGTGACATCCACGGCTCCAATTTATAATTGTAACAAATAGTATTGGAATAAAAACATTCAATCGGGTAAAACACGGGCGTTGCCCGGGTCATTCGTCTAGTTAATATATATAGTCACGACCCTCTTTCCTCAATTCCTCATCGGCCGCTGTCACGGATGCGCGCGCATCATCATTATGATCATTATCATTATCTAATGATAATAATAATAATTATTATTATTAATATTGCCACGTGGAAAATTAGGGAATACAAAAACTTCAGGAGGAGACAACGATTTATTTCAGGGAAGGACAAACTATGAATTGTAAAAAAAGATAAGCCACGAGGGAAATTTACAGAGTAGCAAAATATAAACATAAAAATGACCACTCTGTTAATAAAAATAATAAATACTTTGTTACAGAGCTTCTTCCCTATGGAAGCTGTGACCCACAGCTAGCAATTATTGTAGATACAGACATGGATCTGACGTGCTTCTGCCAAGGATTCCATCGAAGTCTTGGAACTTTGTCCCTAGTACCTTTGCGTCCTTTTTCTTGCGGCGTGAAAAGCGGCTTTGTCGTCGTATCGTCGTCTATAGGGACATCGTCATCTTGGAAGGAAGTCTTGGTTTTGATACGGTGGTGGAATCCTGGAGCCAGTCTCTAAAAATGTGGATTACAGCACCCATGGCTTAAATTCTTCTCGGCGATCTTCAGTTTGTTTTCCCTAACTTACCCAGCATCTCCACCAAAATGTCACGTGGAAAATTAGGGAAGACAAAAACTTCATGAGGAGACAACGATTTATTTCAGGGAAGGACAAACTATGAATTGTAAACAAAAGATAAGTCACGAGGGAAATTTACAGAGTAGCAAAATATAAACATAAAAATGACCACTCTGTTAATAAAAATAATAAATACTTTGTTACAATATATATAGTCACGACCGTCTTTCCTCAATTCCTCAATTCCTCATCGGCCGCTGTCACGGATGCGCGCGTACAGGGAGGTCACGTGCTCGCCGGCAGCCAACGGGCGCGCGCCGCCGGCATTACGTCATAGATTATAAACACAAGGTAATAAGGCCAAATAAAAAAATAGTGTGTGATAAGGCACAATTTGGATTATCTACTTATATAATTGCCTTATTCTGTCTGTGTGAAGTTCACTTTGTGAAGTTCACGGATAGATTTTGGTCAGAATGGATAAAATAAAAAAAGTGTCAAGGGATGGGAATCGAACCCTCGACCTTCCGCTTAGCAGGCAGATGCCATGACCACTAGGCTACCCTGGACATATTTTTCGTTCACATTTTTATTTTTATATTTTCAAGACACACACAGTTTGGTGCTGGACGTTTCACAAGAGAGACATCCACGGCGCCAATTTATAATTGTAACGAATAGTATTCTAATTAAAACATTTTAAAAATATATACGCTCTCGGGTAAAACCCGGGCGTTACCCGGGCCATTCGTCTAGTTAATATATATAGTCACGACCATCTTTCCTCAATTCCTCATCGGCCGCTGTCACGGATGCGCGCGCATCATCATTATGATCATTATCATTATCTTATGATAATAATAATAATAATAATAATAATTATTATTATTATTATTATCATTATCAACATATATAGTCACGACCGTCTTTCCTCCTCAATTCCTCATGTCACGGATGCGCGCGCATCATCATTATGATCATTATCATTATCTAATGATAATAATAATAATTAATTATATAGAAGCTAATATAATTTTTCCTGTCGAAGGGCGGTTGAGCCAGAAAGCTTGAAATAAATGTATATGAAAGAGACTTATCCCTCAAGCTTAAAGATTTGAACAAAATAATAATAATTATTATATTATTATTATTATTTTATTATTATTATTTATATATATATACTCACGACCGTCTTTCCTCAATTCCTCATGTCACGGATGCGCGCGCATCATCATTATGATCATTATCTTCTATAGAAGCTTCTATCTTTATAATTATGTATATTTACAAAAAGTCACTTCGCTCGCGCCTCTAGCGGTGAATATGAGGGGTAATACCAGCTGACCTAATGTACATGTAAAGTTTGGAGCGGGACGTTTCACAAGAGTGACATCCATGGCTCCATTTTATAATTGTAACAAAAAGTATTGGAATAAAAACATTCAATCGGGTAAAACACGGGCGTTGCCCGGGTCATTCGTCTAGTCAACATATATAGTCACAACCGTCTTTCCTCAATTCCTCAATTCCTCATCGGCCGCTGTCACGGATGCGCGCGCATCATCATTATGATCATTATTATTATCTAATGATAATAATAATAATAATTATTATTATTAATATATAAAGTCACGACCGTCTTTCCTCATACTTCATCGGCCGCCTCTGTCACGGATGCGCGCGCATAGGGAGGTCACGTGCTCGCCGGCAGCCAACGGGCGCGCGCCGCCGGCATTACGTCATAGATTATAAACACAAGGTAATAAGGCCAAATAAAAAAAATAGTGTGTGATAAGGAACAATTTGGATTATAGATTATAAACACAAGGTAATAAGACCTAATCCAAATTAATAAATAGTGTGTGATAAGGCACAATTTGGATTATATTTAATACAGTTATAAGCGTCATGCACAATTCTGTCACGTTAAGTGTCAAGTTACGGTAAGTAGAAATTTAAAAATTAAAAAAAGATGCCAAAACCCGGGATCGAACCAGGGACCTTTAGATATTCAGTCTAACGCCCTCCTAACTGAGCTATTTCGGCTTATTTTATTTATTTCTATAGAAGCTTCTATCTTTATAATTATGTATATTTACAAAAAGTCAATTCGCTCGCGCCTATAGCGGTGAAAATGAGGGGTAATACCAGCTGACCTAATGTACATGTAAAGTTTGGAGCGGGACGTTTCACAAGAGTGACATCCACGGCTCCAATTTATAATTGTAACAAATAGTATTTGAATAAAGACATTCAATCGGGTAAAACACGGGCGTTGCCCTGGTCATTCGGCTAGTTAATATATATAGTCACGACCGTCTTTCCTCAATTCCTCATCGGCCGCTGTCACGGATGCGCGCATCATCATTATGATCATTATCATTATCTAATGATAATAATAATAATAATAATAATAATTATTATTATTATTATTAATCAACATATATAGTCACGACCGTCCTACCTCCTTAATTCCTCATGTCACGGATGCGCGCGCATCATCATTATGATCATTATCATTATCTAAGGATAATAATAATAATTATTATTATTATACTAGCAGATGTGTACCCGGCTTCGCCCGGGTTTTATCCGAGTGAAAGTTAGCCTAACGAATATTATATATTATGAAGTATAATAAACAATGTTAAAGATTAGTTTTAATTATTAATCGAGATTGTGTGTGAATATGTGAGAAAGATGTAATATCATTGTTGTTTTCTTGGCCGACTGTTTTACATATGGTGTTATCTTAAAATTGCTTGTTTTGAATATTTTTTTAGATTGAGATTATTAGCTAGTATGTAAAAAAATTAACTCTGTTGATTTTTTTTGTATTTATATATAAATAAAATTAACCCTGTTGATTTGTTTTGTATTTAATCGATAACACCGAAGTTACGCATGTTAATGTTAGGAATAATATTTTGATGTTAAGCAAAACCTGCTCCATCTCGTTTTACATAAATGTTGAAAATTTGGTCGAAATTGATGCATTGTAACGAAAGTTTTTAGCCAACACCACTCATGAAATTTGCATTTTATTAAAATAGATATAATATAAATGAGTTTTAAAAATTGTTTTAAAAAATGCATCGGCTGGGAATCGAACCCTGGCCGCCCGCGTGGCTGGCGAGCATTCTACCACTGAACCACCGATGCTTTAAAAAAATCAAATTTATTTATCGTCATAAAAGACTGGAATTAACGCTTTTTGGTTTTTCATTTAAAAAAAAAAGCACATTAACTTTTTTAGTTTTTTGAATAGCCTATATGTTAAACGAAATCTTCAGCTACCTACATGCGAAATTCCATAATGATTGAGTCAGTAGATTTTGCGTGATGCGATAACAAACATCGATTTCGCATTTCATTTTTATATATATAAGGATTATTATTATTATTATCAACATATATATTTACGACCGTCTTTTCTCAATTCCTCAATTCCTCATGTCACGGATGCGCGCGCATCATCATTATGATCATTATCTTCTATAGATGCTTCTATCTTTATAATTATGTATATTTACAAAAAGTCAATTCGCTCGCGCCTCTAGCGGTGAAAATGAAGTCTAATACCAGCTGACCTAATGTACATGTAAAGTTTGAAGCGGGACGTTTCACAAGAGTGACATCCACGGCTCCAATTTATAATTGTAACAAATAGTATTGGAATAAAAACATTCAATCGGGTAAAACACGGGCGTTGCCCGGGTCATTCGTCTAGTTAATATATATAGTCACGACCCTCTTTCCTCAATTCCTCAACGGCCGCTGTCACGGATGCGCGCGCATCATCATTATGATCATTATCATTATCTAATGATAATAATAATAATTATTATTATTAATATTGCCACGTGGAAAATTAGGGAATACAAAAACCTCAGGAGGAGACAACGATTTATTTCAGGGAAGGACAAACTATGAATTGTAAAAAAAGATAAGCCACGAGGGAAATTTACAGAGTAGCAAAATATAAACATAAAAATGACCACTCTGTTAATAAAAATAATAAATACTTTGTTACAATATATATAGTCACGACCGTCTTTCCTCAATTCCTCATCGGCCGCTGTCACGGATGCGCGCGTACAGGGAGGTCACGTGCTCGCCGGCAGCCAACGGGCGCGCGCCGCCGGCATTACGTCATAGATTATAAACACAAGGTAATAAGGCCAAATAAAAAAATAGTGTGTGATAAGGCACAATTTGGATTATCTACTTATATAATTGCCTTATTCTGTCTGTGTGAAGTTCACTTTGTGAAGTTCACGGATAGATTTTGGTCAGAATGGATAAAATAAAAAAAGTGTCAAGGGATGGGAATCGAACCCTCGACCTTCCGCTTACCAGGCAGATGCCATGACCACTAGGCTACCCTGGACATATTTTTCGTTCACATTTTTATTTTTATATTTTCAAGACACACACAGTTTGGTGCTGGACGTTTCACAAGAGAGACATCCACGGCGCCAATTTATAATTGTAACGAATAGTATTCTAATTAAAACATTTTAAAAATATATACGCTCTCGGGTAAAACCCGGGCGTTACCCGGGCCATTCGTCTAGTTAATATATATAGTCACGACCATCTTTCCTCAATTCCTCATCAGCCGCTGTCACGGATGCGCGCGCATCATCATTATGATCATTATCATTATCTAATGATAATAATAATAATTAATTATATAGTAGCTAATATAATTTTTCCTGTCGAAGGGCGGTTGAGCCAGAAAGCTTGAAATAAATGTATTTGAAAGAGACTTATCCCTCAAGCTTATTGATTTGAACAAAATAATAATAATTATATTATTATTATTATTATTTTATTATTATTATTTATCAACATATATAGTCACGACCGTCTTTCCACCGTCAATTCCTCAATTCCTCATGTCACGGATGCGCGCGCATCATCATTATTATAATATAAAAAGCCAACAATGAAGAATGAATGTAAGATAAAAAGCCAAGAATGAAGAGTAAATATGATATAAAAAGCCAACAATGAAGAATGAATGTAAGATAAAAAGCCAACAATGAAGAGTAAATGTAATATAAAAAGCCAACAATGAAGATAAAATGTAAGATAAAAAGCCAACAATGAAGAGTAAATATAATATAAAAAGCCAACAATGAAAAATAAATTTAAGATAAAAAGCCAACAATGAAGAGTAAATGTAATATAAAAAGCCAACAATGAAGAATAAATGTAAGATAAAAAGCCAACAATGAAGAGTAAATATAATATAAAAAGCCAACAATGAAGAGTGAATGTAAGATAAAAAGCCAACAATGAAGAGTAAATGTAATATAAAAAGCCAACAATGAAGAATGAATGTAAGATTAAAAGCCAACAATGAAGAGTGAATGCAATATAAAAAGCCAACAATGAAGAATGAATGTAAGATATAAAGCCAACAATGAAGAGTGAATGTAAGATAAAAAGCCAACAATGAATAGTAAATGTAATATAATCAACATATATAGTCACGACCGTCTTTCCACCGTCAATTCCTCAATTCCTCATGTCACGGATGCCCGCGGATCATCATTAGTATAATATAAAAAGCCAACAATGAAGAATGAATGTAAGATAAAAAGCCAAGAATGAAGAGTAAATATGATATAAAAAGACAACAATGAAGAATGAATGTAAGATAAAAAGCCAACAATAAAGAGTAAATATAATATAAAAAGCCAACAATGAAGAATGAATGTAAGATAAAAAGCCAACAATGAAGAGTAAATATGATATAAAAAGCCAACAATGAAGAATGAATGTAAGATAAAAAGCCAACAATGAAGAGTAAATGTAATATAAAAAGCCAACAATGAAGAATAAATGTAAGATAAAAAGCCAACAATGAAGAATGAATGTAAGATATAAAGCCAACAATGAAGAGTGAATGTAAGATAAAAAGCCAACAATGAATAGTAAATGTAATATAAAAAGCCAACAATGAAGAATGAATGTAAGATAAAAAGCCAACAATGAAGAGTGAATGTAATATAAAAAGCCAACCTTGAAGAATAATGTAAGATAAAAGGCCAACAATGAAGAGTAAATATAATATAAAAAGCAAACAATGAAGAGTGAATGTAAGATAAAAAGCCAACAATGAAGAGTAAATGTAATATAAAAAGCCAACAGAGTGAAGGTAGGATAAAAAGCCAACAATGAAGAGTAAATATAATATAAAAAGCCAACAATGAAGAGTAAATTCTATATATATAAAAATGAATGTTTGTCTGTTTGTATGTTTGTTTGTATGTCCGGTATACAAATTCGCAGTAGTTCACTAATTCAAACCAAAATTTCCATACATAGGTAAAAAATACGGGGAAGACGATAGGCTATTTAAAAATATATATAAATCAATTATTAAAACTATATATTTTTAGTCATAAAATGATGATGACGATATTGCTGTATCATGTTTGATTATCAGATACAAAATTATATCGGGAAAAATTCCAAAAAGCAGAGACCACGGGTGAAACCAATTCATTATTTTGTACGCAGGAACAAAATTCTAACAGAAAAACATTCATTCGAGCAGAAAACAAAAGCCAGATCATCTTTCTATAAAAATATCGCTTCTCAGACACAAAGTTTGCAGCATGACGTTTCACAAGTGTGACATCCACGGCGCCAATTTATAATTGTAACAAATAGTATTTGAATAAAAACATTTAATTGGGTAAAACCCGGGCGTTGCCCGGGTCATTCGTCATTAATATATAGTCACGACCGTCTTTCCTCAATTCCTCATCGCTGTCACGGATGCGCGCGCATCATCATTATGATCATTATCTTCTATAGAAGCTTCTATCTTTATAATTATGTATATTTACAAAAAGTCAATTCGCTCGCGCCTCTAGCGGTGAAAATGAGGGGTAATACCAGCTGACCTAATGTACATGTAAAGTTTGGAGCGGGACGTTTCACAAGAGTGACATCCACGGCTCCAATTTATAATTGTAACAAATAGTATTTGAATAAAAACATTCAATCGGGTAAAACACGGGCGTTGCCCGGGTCATTCGTCTAGTCAACATATCTAGTCACGACCGTCTTTCCACCGTCATGTCACGGATGCGCGCGCACCATCATTATGATCATTATCATTATCTAATGATAATAATAATAATAATTATTATTATATTATTATTAATATTATTATCAACATATATAGTCACGACCGTCTTTCCACCGTCAACAATCAATTCCTCATGTCACGGATGCGCGCGCATCATCATTATGATCATTATCATTATCTAATGATAATAATAATATTATTATTATCAACATATATAGTCACGACCGTCTTTCCACCGTCAACAATCAATTCCTCATGACACGGATGCGCGCGCATCATCATTATGACCATTATCATTATCTAATGATAATAATAATAATAATTAAATTTATATTATTATTATTATTATTATTATTATCAACATATATAGTCACGACCGTCTTTCCACCGTCAACAATCAATTCCTCAATTCCTCATGTCACGGAGGCGCGCGCATCATCATTATGATCATTATCATTATCTAATGATAATAATAATAATAATTATTATTATATTATTATTATTATTATTATCAACATATATGTTCACGACCGTCTTTCCTCAATTCCTCATCGGCCGCTGTCACGGATGCGCGCGCACAGGGAGGTCACGTGCTCGCCGGCAGCCAACGGGCGCGCGCCGCCGGCAATACGTCATATATTATAACACAAGGTAATAAGGCCAAATAAAAAAATAGTGTGTGATAAGGCACAATTTGGATTATCTACTTATATAATTGCCTTATTCTATCTGTGTGAAGTTCACTGTGTGAAGTTCACGGATAGATTTTGGTCAGTATGGATAAAATAAAAATAGTGTAAAGGGATGGGAATCGAACCCACGACCTTCCGCTTACCGGGCAGATGCCATGACCACTAGGCTACCCTGGACATATTTTTCCGTTCACATTTTTATTTTTATATTTTCAAGACACACACAGTTGGGGCGGAACGTTTCACAAGAGATACATCCACGGCGCCAATTTATAATTGTAACGAATAGTATTTTAATAAAAACATTTTAAAAATATATACGCACTCGGGTAAAACCCGGGCGTTGCCCGGGCCATTCGTCTAGTATATATATACTCACGACCGTCTTTCCTTAATTCCTCATGTCACGGATGCGCGTGCATCATCATTATGATCATTATCTTCTATAGAAGCTTCTATCTTTATAATTATGTATATTTACAAAAAGTCAATTCGCTCGCGCCTCTAGCGGTTAAAATGAGGGGTAATACCAGCTGACCTAATGTACATGTAAAGTTTGGAGCGGGACGTTTCACAAGAGTGACATCCACGGCTCCATTTTATAATTGTAACAAAAAGTATTGGAATAAAAACATTCAATCGGGTAAAACACGGGCGTTGCCTGGGTCATTCGTCTAGTCAACATATATAGTCACAACCGTCTTTCCTCAATTCCTCAATTCCTCATCGGCATCTGTCACGGATGCGCGCGCATCATCATTATGATCATTATTATTATCTAATGATAATAATAATAATTATTATTATTATATAATTATTATTAATATATATAGTCACGACCGTCTTTCCTCATACTTCATCGGCCGCGTCTGTCACGGATGCGCGCGCATAGGGAGGTCACGTGCTCGCCGGCAGCCAAAGGGCGCGCGCCGCCGACATTACGTCATAGATTATAAACACAAGGTAATAAGGCCAAATAAAAAAATAGTGTGTGATAAGGAACAATTTGGATTATAGATTATAAACACATGGTAATAAGACCTAATCCAAATTAATAAATAGTGTGTGATAAGGCACAATTTGGATTATATTTAATACAGTTATAAGCGTCATGCACAATTCTGTCACGTTAAGTGTCAAGTTACGGTAACTAAAAATTTAAAAATTAAAAAAAGATGCCGAAACCCGGGATCGAACCAGGGACCTTTAGATATTCATTCTAACGCTCTCCTAACTGAGCTATTTCGGCTTATTTTATTTATTTCTATAGAAGCTTCTATCTTTTTAATTATGTATATTTACAAAAAGTCAATTCGCTCGCGCCTCTAGAGGTGAAAATGAGGGGTAATACCAGCTGACCTAATGTACATGTAAAGTTTGGAGCGGGACGTTTCACAAGAGTGACATCCACGGCTCCAATTTATAATTGTAACAAATAGTATTGGAATAAAAACATTCAATCGGGTAAAACACGGGCGTTGCCCGGGTCATTCGTCTAGTTAATATATATAGTCACGACCGTCTTTCCTCAATTCCTCATCGGCCGCTGTCAAGGATGCGCGCGCATCATCATTATGATCATTATCATGATCTAATGATAATAATAATAATTATTATATTATTATTATTATCAACATATATAGTCACGACCGTCTTTCCTCAATTCCTCATCGCTGTCACGGATGCGCGCGCATCATTATTATGATCATTATCATTATCTAATGATAATAATAATAATTATTATATTATTATTATTATTATTATTATTATATAGTCACGACCGTCTTTCCTCAATTCCTCATCGCTGTCACGGATGCGCGCGCACAGGGAGGTCACGTGCTCGCCGGCAGCCAACGGGCGCGCGCCGCCGGCATTACGTCATAGATTATAAACACAAGGTAATAAGGCCAAATAAAAAAATAGTGTATGATAAGGCACAATTTGGATCATTAATATATATAGTCACGACCGTCTTTCCTCAATTCCTCATCGGCCGCTGTCACGGATGCGCGCGCACAGGGAGGTCACGTGCTCGCCGGCAGCCAACGAGCGCGCGCTGCCGGCATTACTTAATAGATTATAAACACAAGGTAATAAGGCACAATATGGATTATCTACTTATATAATTGCCTTATTATGTCTGTGTGAAGTTCACGGATAGATTTTGGTCAGAATGGATAAAATAAAAAAGTGTCAAGGGATGGGAATCGAACCCACGACCTTCCGCTTACCGGGCAGATGCCATGACCACTAGGCTACCCTGGACATATTTTTCGTTCACATTTTTATTTTTATATTTTCAAGACACACAGTTTGGGGCGGGACGTTTCACAAGAGAGACATCCACGGCGCCAATTTATAATTGTAACGAATAGTATTTTAATTAAAACATTTTAAAAATATATACGCACTCGGGTAAAACCCGGGCGTTGCCCGGGCCATTCGTCTAGTATATATATAGTGACGACCGTCTTTCCTCATTCCTCATCGGCCGCCTCTGTCACGGATGCGCGCGCACAGGGAGGTCACGTGCTCGCCGGCAGCAACGGGCGCGCGCCGCCGGCATTACGTCATAGATTACAAACACAAGGTAATAAGGCCAAATAAAAAAATAGTGTGTAATAAGGCACAATTTGGATTATAGATTATAAACACAAGGCAATAAGACCTAATCCAAATAAATAAATAGTGTGTGATAAGGCAATATTTGGATTATATTTAACACAGTTATCAGCGTCATGCACAATTCTGTCACGTTAAGTGTCAAGTTACTGTAAGTAGAAATTAAAAAATTAAAAAAAGATGCCGAAACCCGGGATCGAACCAGGGACCTTTAGATATTCAGTCTAACGCCCTCCTAACTGAGCTATTTCGGCTTATTTTATTTATTTCTATAGAAGCTTCTATCTTTATAATTATGTATATTTACAAAAAGTCAATTCGCTCGCGCCTATAGCGGTGAAAATGAGGGGTAATACCAGCTGACCTAATGTACATGTAAAGTTTGGAGCGGGACGTTTCACAAGAGTGACATCCACGACTCCAATTTATAATTGTAACAAATAGTATTTGAATAAAAACATTCAATCGGGTAAAACACGGGCGTTGCAGGGTCATTCGGCTAGTTAATATATATAGTCACGACCGTCTTTCCTCAATTCCTCATCGGCCGCTGTCACGGATGCGCGCGCATCATGATTATGATCATTATCATTATTAACATATATATTCACGACCATCTTTCCTCCTCAATTCCTCAATTCCTCATGTCTCGGATGCGCGCGCATCATCATTATGATCATTATCTTCTATAGAAGCTTCTATCTTTATAATTATGTATATTTACAAAAAGTCAATTCGCTCGCGCCTCTAGCGGTGAAAATGAGGGGTACTACCAGCTGACCTAATGTACATGTAAAGTTTGGAGCGGGACGTTTCACAAGAGTGACATCCACGGCTCCATTTTATAATTGTAACAAAAAGTATTGGAATAAAAACATTCAATCGGGTAAAACACGGGCGTTGCCCGGGTCATTCGGCTAGTTAATATATATAGTCACGACCGTCTGTCGTGGCCTCTGTCATGGATAATATACAGTTATCATCGTCATGCGTTCTTAATTCTGTCACCGTTTGCTTTTGGTTCAGTGGTAGAATGCTCGCCTGCCACGCGGGCGCCCCGGGTTCTTTTCCCGGCCGATGCATTTTTTTTTTACAATTTTTAAAACTCATTTATATATTATACAAGAATGACATCCACGGCGCCAATTTATAATTGTAACGAATAATATTTGAATAAAAGCATTTAATCGGGTAAACCCCGGGCGTTGCCCGGGTCATTCGGCTAGTCTATTCTATTTATGTAAAACATTATATAATGATTTAATCAGATTTCACATTAACAGTATTACACATTCATTTTAAAAGTTTTTATTAAGGTAAAACTCTAATAAAGAAATTGAAACTATTTTATACGCGTTTGATTATTTTATAATAAAAAAATTTATACTGTTCTTACTTTAATAAAAAAAAAAAAGAGTCGGAGGACGAGTGGGTAACACCCTCGATTCCCGACACTCATGAACCGGGATTGAATCCCGCGTTAACATTTTGTTTTAATATGTGAATAACCTTCACATATTGGTTTAAAATCACATTAATAGGTACCGCTCAGCAAGTGCAACCTAGTTCATGATAATTGAAACAGTGAATAATATCTGAAGGTTATTCACATATTAAACAAAATTTTAACGCGGGATTCAATCCCGGTTCATGACTGTCGGGAATCGAGGGTTTTACCCACTCGTCCACCGACTTTTTATTCCTTCACATATTATTCGTTGTTGTAATTATCATAAACTAGGTTTCTATTTTTGAGCGGTACCTAATAAAGTGATTTTTGGAACAAAAAAAATTAATTGGAGAGTCTGGCACTCATCAGTGGTGAACCTTCCCAGCAGTTTCCCCAGTTTAATCCACCATACCGCTGTGAAATTGAATTTTCCTGTTTTCCTTTTATATAGATACTGAAATTGATATCTTTGAAATGGTAATTTTCCATTGTATTAAGGGCAGAAGAAAACATTGTTTAATTTTTAAAATAATCATAGGCGCCTAAAATAGTTTTAATTTCGTTCAACAGAGGGCGCGCTAATGCATTTTTGCGCGCTAATTGCAAATATCAGTCGTTCTAAACCCGTTCGTTTAACGAGCTAATGTGTTATAGTTATTTTATATATTTATAAGTAGATGTGTATTTGTATGATACTACTGTAATATATTGTCGCTTCTCAAATAGGTAAAATTATTTTTCATCTAAAAAAAAATCATCAATAGAAATAATAATTAAAATATTTGAAAAAATATATATCATCGCTTTTTTAATAAATTATTCATAGAAAATAAAAAGATGATTATTCAAATCATAGGTTATCTTCATTTTTTGTCTCTTTCATTTTTTATAGATTAAAATTGTATAATCAATTTGAAAATAGATTATTTTCTAGACTAGAAAATTTTAAAGCTGAAAATGCCTTCATCAAAATCTGGTATTTCATCTGAAGAACAGAATAGTGATCAAGAAATGATGTCAATCGATAATATTTCGATTACAGAAAATCAAATAATCAAAATAGAGAATGATTTACTTCCAGAAGACAATGAAAAAATGGATGAAATTTCTGAAGATCCAGAAACAAACAACAAAAATCAATCAGATCAAATTACAGAAAATCAAGAAGAAAACCAAATGGCAGAAGATCACTTGAATACCAAAGAAAATGTTAAATCTTCACTTCCAAAAGATACTAACAATGAAGTTACTATACCGATACTAATCCCGATTGGAGACATAAAACGTGAAGAAGATTCTGTTCCAGAAGAACAAAATATTATCCCTGAAGTTATTTCAGATCAACAAGCCCGTTTACAGAATTTCATTAATAAATATGGAGATTTGCGTTTTTGCAAATTATGCTATTTAGAGTTTGAAAATGTAGAGATAGCCCTAGTTCATAGTTACGAAGACCATTGGAAGCTGACTAAAACGGCACCAAAAGCAAAGAAAAGATATTCAAGAAAACAAACCATATTTAAATGCCCAAAATGCACATACCAGAGCAATCTAAAGCAGAATCGAGACAGACACGTCGACCATATTCATGAAAAGAAGACACCTTTCCACTGTGATATTTGTGACTATAAGACGGGAACTAAGCAAAATTTGGATCGTCATCTTTATGTAAAACACAAGAAAGCTGAATAGATACAAAAGAAATGCATGTAAAAATCTTGTTTGTATATAAAACTATCTACCCTATGTATACATTAAAGAATGTGATATAGAATATAGACTCTTATTTTATATATTTAATCTATATATATAAAAATGAATGTATGTGTGTCTGTTTGTTTGTTTGTTTGTTTGTCCTTTATGCCTGACCAAACCACTCATTGGATCGCCATGAAACTTTGGGAAGTTATTTAGTATAGTACTGGGAAGGTTTCTAGCAAATAAAATTTTTGAAATAACTTTTCGCCTAGAAATAATCAAGATAAATATTCTAATTTATCTGTTATAATTCAACAATCTGCTCTAAATATTATCATGATGATACGATGTTTTTGTAATGTAGAAAATTAGGAAAGACAAAATTCAGGATGACACGGCAATTTATTTGAGACAAGAATAATGATACAATTCCAAGGCAAGATACTATTCCTTTAACTTCCAATTACCGAGGGAACCAATTAATATTGATTTTATTCAACTTATCGAGTATTTTTCAAGGGACCGGGAAAAAATGTTCACTTTATCGAGAGATTCGTTAAACAAACCTTTACTCGGGTAAAACCCGGGCGAAGCCGGGTACATCCATACAAGAATAATGATACAATTCCAAGGCAAGATACTATTCCTTTAACTTACAATTACCGAGGGAACCAATTAATATTGATTTTATTCAACTTATCGAGTATTTTTCAAGGGACCAGGAAAAAAATGTTCACTTTATCGAGAGATTCGTTAGACAAACTTTTACTCGGGTAAAACCCGGGCGAAGCCGGGTACGTCCGCTAGTATATATATAAACTTCAGCAAATATTTATGTATACTTTTAATTGTTCATTTACTAATTATACAAATGAATTGACTTGATTGCTCAAAAACCATTTTTTAAATAAAAGTTCTTTTTTATATGCATGTAACATTGTAAATTCATTGATATATACAGTAGAACCTGGCTAAAGGTACTTGCTGTAAAGGACAACACCTAATTAAAGAGCCAAAGTGTCCTTTAGGGAGAAATGTTCTCTTACAGGAAAGTTGCCAAATATTAAAAATAGTGATTTTGCCAATGAAAACTGTTCTTTATAGAGAGGTGTCCTTTCATGAAGGTTATACTGTATTAACATGATCATCTTTAAAGTAAAAAAAAAAACAGTAAATTGTATTTAACACCAAGATTTTCGGGTCCAAATACTTTATTGGTATGTATGCTATCCACTTTATAAAATAGCTGATTAAATTTACTATCGTGTGACCTTAACCAGCCACAATCAGTTTTAAGTTAAAAATAAAATTATGAAAAGCGTTCAGAAAAATTACACAGGTTTCTCACATAATATATAATAACGGTGGACGAGTGGGTAACACCCTCGATTCCCGACAGTCATGAACCGGGATTGAATCCCACGTTAACATTTTGTTTAATATGTGAATAACCATCACATATTATTCACTGTTTCAATTATCATGAACTAGGTTGCTCTTGTTGAGCGGTACCTAATAATGTGATTTTGAACTAGGTTTCTCACAATGAGTTTTTTTTTTAAATGTTAGTTTTCAAATGATTTTCGCTTGAATAATAGCATTTTATAAGGTTGTCCCAAAATTTCGTAAACACTTGCAAAAAAATTGAAATACAAATATTATTCGCTGTTATGTATAATGTCTCTGTATTATGTATAAAGTAATTGTAATATCTAATATTATGTATTCGCCGTAATAATATTATTCGCCAAGTAATAAGAAAAACTACGTTTTAAGAAAAAAAAAACAAAATTTTGGGACAACCTTGTAAAATAAAAAAGAAACTCATTGTGAGAAATCTTAATAGTTTTTTTAACAGATATTAGTTTTATCCTTGGCCAACAATCATCGTGGAAATGTTTTACATCAATAGTTGCATTGAGCAACGAAATACCTTATTAAGTATAATATCGTAGGTTCAATACTAAGAATTTTTCTATAATTTTCAATACAAAAAGATGTATTTGTCATTCTATTTAAGCTTTTTAAAAGCAAATTTAATTCAGAGAGTTGTAATTATGAATCATATTGTGGTTAAACTTTCAAAATATTTGTATCGAATCTCGCACATTGAGAACTTACACAATTTTTTTTTTCAATTAGAAATGTTAGTTTTCAAGCGAGAATTCGCTCTTCGACTAATTTTTGAAAAATTCCAATCCTAGCTGTATCAATACAGGTATACCAATACAGTAATAAAGCTCTAAAGAAGCGGTCTGGGAGATTAAATTAACGAAACCGCTGGGAGGATTGACCACCGATTTATTTGTGAAATGACACATTCACGTCATAATGTCTTCATTCGTTATATATACACCATTTTGAAAATAAGGCAATGAAAATATATTGTAGTTACCCGTGTCAAATGTTTTATTAAGTATTTTACTATCAAAGAAGCTCGACAATAGTTAATTGATCTAAAAAAGGACACTTCTCCCGTTAAAATAGACGCTGAAGCAAAGCTCCAACTATTGATCGTCTCTGCAAACTAGCGGACTCGAACTACACCAGCTTTGGCAAATTCAAAGCGCCCACTTGGAGACCATGGCTTCGGGATAATGACCTTTGTCAGTCCATGACATTCTTTGCTTTCATGATATCAGCACGATAATTATGTAATCCTAAGAGTTTGCCAAAGAGGCATTTAGCTGGCTAAGGAGCTAGGCCAAATCTCTGGCCAAAATATAGATGAAAGTTTTGCCTGGAAGCTTTCTATTGAACAGAATGAAAAATGAGTTAATATATATCGATTTATACAAGTAGAAATCTGCCTATCTGGTTATTACTACTGCTGAACCTTAATAAGAATTACGTTTTGATTGACTTTGAATTTTTCACTTTGTCTACGCATACAATCTTCATCCCTAAAGAAAATTTAGAATTTTTACGAAGTTTTTTTTGAAATATGATATTAGATGATTTAATGACAAATAATGTGTGTTATCTATTTTAAATACGATTTCTGTGTGTGAAGCACGATTTAAACTCGTTAACTATTGGGAATTTGAAAATTGATTTTTTTCTCCGATTTTTCATTCTAAAACTTGCTTGGAATTACAATAAACAAATATAGAAAAATTAGAGTTAAATGTTGATTTTTATCTGTTATATTTCAATAATCCGTACATAATATTATCATGCATATATTTATATTCATCATATCATCTATAATCATCATATATAAAAATATGATATCTGTTTGTATGTGATATACACGATTTTAACTCGTAAACTGCTATATAGGAGTTTAAAATGATATATAATAATTATATCTCATATTTACTCTATATATATTATTAGTGGTAATAAAGATTCCAATTTACTCAAAAAATATATTAAATATTATTATTATCATGATCATATTGGGTTTTTCATTTCATATATCAAATTTAAAAATCATTTCACTATAAAAGGATAATAAGGTACAATCTTAATAAATTATATTTGTTGAAGCACTATTCATTGAACAATATTTACTTGGGGGGAACAAGGACGAAGCCGGGTCATAATACATAACTGTGAGCATTTTATTTGATTTGAAACATGTCATTTCATTTTTATATGCATATAGATTTTGATAAAAATACACTCAAGTAATTAAAGGAATTTTCTTCATTAAGATAACTTGAAGAAAGAGAACTCCTGAGCGGCATTTATATTTATTTTAAAAAATAGATACTTCGGCCAGTTTTTAAATTTTATTTTCCAAAGTTTCAGCAAAAGATTTTTGTTGAAACGTTGGTAAAATAAAACTTTTACTGGTTGGCGTATCTATTCATTAAGCTATAATTAAGAATAATAATTATAAAATAAATAAAGATTCCAGGGCTAAGTTTCTTGTTCAACTTTTTATTTTCAAGCTTTCGGACTTGTCAGTCCTTCAACAGGAGTATCACGATAATAAATTGATGATATATATTATGTTTATATACAAAGTTTATATCATCAATTTATTATCGTGATAATCCTGTTGAAGGACTGACAAGTCCGAAAGCTTGAAAATAAAAAATTGAACAAGAAACTTAGCCCTGGAAGCTTTATTTATTTTATAACTAGCAGATGTACCCGGCTTCGCCCGGGTTTTACCCAAGTAAAGGTTTGTCTAACGAACATTTGTTAAAACAATTCTCTATAAACTTATATAAAAAAAATAATAGATATATTTTGATAATTTGAAACTCGTAAATTTGAAACTCTCGATAAAGTGAACATTTTTTCCCGGTCCCTTGAAAAATACTCGATGAGTTGAATAAAATCAATATTAATTGGTTCCCTCGGTAATTGGAAGTTAAAGGAATAGTATTTTGCCTTGGAATTGTATCATTATTCTTGTCTCAAATAAATTGCCGTGTCATCCTGAATTTTGTCTTTCCTAATTTTCTACATTACAAAATCATAATTTTATCTATTCTCCCAATATATATGTTGTAGATAAATGATAAAACTAACTTTGACTTGTGCGCAATTAATAGGTAGAAAATCTTACTTTTGATAAATAATCATCATCATTTAGTTAAATCTACAATTCTGCAAATAACTCTAAGGATATTCAAGAAATTATTTTTCAAAAACCTTCACGGGGATATACCTAATAATATCCCAAAATATCACGGCGATTGGATGTATGATTTTTGAATCTATAGAGTACGGACAGACATTCAATTTTATATATATACTAGCCGAATGACCCGGGCAACGCCCGGGATGTCACTTTTGTGAAACGTCCCGCTCCAAACTTTGTGTGTTTTTAAAATATAAAAATAAAATGTAAATTTTCATAACGATATTTGAAAATTATATTATTTTGATTCTCAAATTATATTCGTTACAATTATAAATTGGCGCCGTGGATGTCACTCTTGTGAAACGTCCCGCTCCAAACTTTGTGTCTGAGAAGCGATATTTTTATAGAAAGATGATCTGGCTTTTGTTTTCTGCTCGAATGAATGTTTTTCTGTTAGAATTTTGTTCCTGCGTACAAAATAATGAACTGGTTTCACCCGTGGTCTCTGCTTTTTGGAATTTTTCCCGATATGATTTTGTATCTGATAATCAAACATGATACAGCAATATCGTCATCATCATTTTCTGACTAAAAATATATAGTTTTAATAATTGATTTATATATTTTTTAAAATAGCCTATCGTCTTCCCCGTATTTTTTACCTATGTATGGAAATTTTTGTTTGAATTAGTGAACTACTGCGAATTTGTATACCGGACATACAAACAAACATACAAACATTCATTTTTATATATATAAGATATAGATATTATAAATCAGGGAAGAACGTATATTTATAATCAAGAATAATAATTATATACACAAAAATAGTTGACATTTCAAAAAATTATTTCGTGAAAACATTCTCGAACTCAATTCTAGAACCCGGACGTATTTTTTTATGATAATGATGATAACAAGGTCATATCAGCATCATTATCTTTATAATCCACGATAAACTTTAATTTTCTCTTTTTTTTTAACGAAATATTTACAGTAGAACCTCTATGAGAGGATACACGTGCTAGAGGACACCTATCTACAAAGGACAGTTTTCATTTTCAAAATTACCATTTTTAGTATTTAGTAACTTTCCGGTAAGAGGACACCTCTCCCTAAAGTATACTTTGGCTCTGTAATTAGGTGTTGTCCTTTACAGGGAGGTAGTTCTACTGTACTAAAAATATCGAACCTATTCTTAGAAAAATAAATTGATGTTTTAAATATTTAAAAATAACACTACTGAAAACCATTGTAAATATTTTAATGTATATACAGTTAAACCTGTCTATAGCGCCCAAATTTAAATACGTAGTATGATGCGATTTACATTAAAAGACCTGTCTATAGCACCCCCTCTCTATAGCACCCTATTTTTGCGAGTCCCAAGAGGGGACGCTATAGACAGGTTCAACTGTATATACTTTGGAGAGATAATAATTAAAAATAATAACCAATTTTATTCAACCACTATATTTTTCAAAACTAACTTTAATTCAACAGTATTTAAGAAGCTAACTTGTGAAATCCAATTAAAGAGGTTTGAATGTACAATTCTGTATAGTAAGTTTATTAAACGGGAAAATAAAAAATATTAAAATTAACGACAAAACCACTTTTTTAAGAACAAGATTTTAACATCCTAAACTTATTTCTAATTGACCGCGTATTAAATAGCGTATCTACTGTATTTATAACATAAATTCACGTTAAATATTTTGAAGAAATGGATATTTTGCCTGGAGGATATTGATCTATACAAAAATATAAAATATGTACAGGGTGATCCAAAAGTCCCGCACAACTTTAAAAATTAATAACTCCGCGAATATTTGCGCTAGAGCAATGCGGTAAACACCATTGTGTTCAGGATGCAATGGGATTTTTTATGGCAAATAATGAAAAATTCGAAATTGATTTTAGTTACAACTTTATTCGCTAGATGGCGCCCTACCATAATTAGCGATTCAGCGGCCAAATTGTTTGATAAATTGGAAAATATAACTGAACGACGCTTATTTTTACTTTTTGAATACCAGGAAAGAACCCTAATAATATCAAATGATAAATTAATAAAACACCATTTCGCTAAAAGTTAGAAGAAATGGTTAACGATTTTTAAATACAATCTGAAATATGTAAAATAGGTATATGCAAATTAAACATGTAGCAAAAAAAAAAAACATATTTTAGATGCGGTTTGCTGGAATCCTCTCAGCTATTTATATTTCGAAAATAATAATTTTCTATTTTTTAAAATTCAACTCTCTCTCAGTATCGATTATATTTATTTTAATTCATTTGAAAAATATTTATCTATCTCTGATGATTTATTTTACTCTGGAATGCCGTTGTTTTTTTTTTTTTTTGTCGTGTCCAATAAAGAGCCTTAGATTCTTTTCGTTTGGCCAACAACAAATGTCCAATTTATATATACATATATTTTATACATAATGAGGCTTTAAATAATACAAATAATATTCATCTATTTAGATAAACAACAGTTAATATATAGCGAGAAGAGTAGAGGACTGAGCACAGATCCCTGAGGTACACCAGCCCATGTTCTTCGGTCCTTGGAAAATGTTCCATTGACCCGAACCTTTATCCTTCTTCCCCTTAAGAAGTCTGCAATCCAGATTAAGGTTTTTCCTCTTACTCCGATGTTGTGCAGCCTTTCAAATAATTTATACACTCGATCAAAAGCTGAGGTCATATCCAGGAATACGGCCGTTGTCTTCTCTGGCGGTTTTTCCTAGAAATCTATTATTGATTGACAGAAGTAGAACAGTTTATCAGTTGTACAGTGTCTGGATCTTTAGGCAGTTTGGTATAAGTTTATTTTATTATTGTTAGTGAGCCAGACTATGAGCCTAGAGTGGATAATTCATTCTGTTATTTTACAAAGTATGCTGGTAAGAGCAATTGGCCGATAGTTCTTGCATTCCTTAGCATCTTTGTTTGGTTTCAGTATTGGCACTATAATTGATATCTTCCAATTCTTTGGTAGTTTACCAGTTTGCCATGAAATGTTCAGTATTCGTAGGAGTTGATTTTTAGCTTCGTCTCCAAAGTGTTTAATCATTTGACCAAAGATTAGAGCATCTCCAGGTGACATCTTGGATTTAACTTTCCTATTGATGAATTTAGCTCATTCAGTGTGAAGTCTCTCGAGTAAATATCTTGTTGATGGTAATTTCTTGCTTGTTTAACTAACTTGTTTATATTATTTTTTAGAGTCCTATCTTCATTCGTGTAGTTGAGTCTAGAAGTGCTTGAAAGATATTCAGCAATTATGTCAGCCATCTGTTTGTTCGTTCTCGCTGTTCATATCGGTTAGAGTATTGGAGGATTAGTGTTGGTTTTGATTGTTTTATAACACTAATTATATTCCAGTGATGGCTTTCCTTTTTTGGATCCATTTTTTTCGCAGAATTCTGCCCATTTTTCTTGTTTGAATATCCAAATTTCTTGTTCTATTTTGTGACTAATTTCAATGAGTTCCTTTATGATTTCTTCTGTTTTATTTGTTTAAAGAAGTTCTTTTTTATTGTCTCTCTCTGCAATCATTGCCTCGATATTTTGGTCCTTCCAGTAAAGTATTCACAGGTCTTTACGTCTACCTCTAGGTATCGATACTTTTGCAGCTTTGGATATGTTCAAAGAGAATTTTTCCAATTTTTTGTCAATCGTTCTGTGATTTAATTCTTCGTTGCACAGTTCTTCAAGCTTTTCTGTAAATATTTTTCCAATGTTCTTTTATTCTGTTGAAAATTCTCAATTTTGAATTTTAGGGTTGTTAAAATTGGTCTGTGGTCACTGATTGCACTTTTCAGAATTTTCCATTGTGTTGTGGGTGCGATGTTGTAATTTATCGCTGTGATGGCTATTGCGGATTCTGTGCCTGTGGACTTGGATAGATAGGTGTTCTTTTCGTTATTTAACGGCGTAAGGTCGAGGTCGGTTAGCATGTCCTCAACCTGCTGACCTTTGTTATCCTGGACAGGTAATCCCCAAGTTGGTCTTTCGGCGTTAAAATCACCAAGTATGATTGCGATATCCGAAGACGCTTTACTTAATGTCTCTTTCAGGCCTGTATTGATGCTAGTATTATCGTGGTGATAAACATTTATGATTGGAATTGTTTTATCTGTAAGATAGATTTCTATTGCCTGAGCTTCTGTCGTGCTTTCTCTAGGCTTACTCTGATTATAGGTGATTTCCTTAAATTTGATTTCTAGAGTTTTAATCAAAACGGCAAGTCCTCCTCCGAATTTTCCCGGTCTGTCCATTCGTAGTGTTGTATAATCTTTGATATTGAATCTCAGATTCTGATTCAATTTTGTCTCCTGAGGACAATTAATATGTACATTGTTGTCACAGAGAAGACAAGTCAGCTCTTTATTTTCTTCTGGGTACCATTTATATTGAGTTGTAGTAGATTGAATTGTGTCCTCGTAGTAGATTTCTCATCATGAGCTCGAGCTGCAGCTCCTTACGCGGCGGTTACCCCGGACGCGGTAGCATTACTGGAGATATCAGTTTTGCTCTTCATTTGAAAATGGGTGCCGTTGCAACGTTAGTCATCTTGGAAACGAACCAGAATTTGGTCAAATATTCTAAGGGTCCAGGGGGGACCGCAAGGAGGTGTGGTCGGACTTCTCCCCTTCCCCCTGGAATGCCGTCACTACAGGATAAAGCACTCTTGGTGAATTTTTTAAATTGTGATTCAAAATCTGCCACTGAAGCTTTACGAGCGTTTCGTTCCTTTAAAGATATTCGAAGCGGTAAAGGGCCAATGAGTTTCTACTCTCTAAAGCGATTGATTAAAAGTTTTGAGGAAACTGGATCTCTGGAAGCAAAACCTCGGAGTGGAAGACCATCGACATGCAAGTCAGTGGCTGCTACGGTTTTGCAGAATGCTGAAGCTATTGAAACGTTATCCACGTATGGAGAAGTAAGTGCTAGACAAGTTTCTCGACAAACGGGGATTTCTTATGGAACAGTTTGGAGAGAACACACATTTAGAATTTTTCTATAAAATTATCCTTACAAAATTCAAAGTTTTCACGAGTTGAAAGTCAGCGATTTTGAGAAGCGTCAAGAATTCGGTGCATGGGTTTTCCGGCAAATTGATATTGATGGAAACTGGCTGTCAAATGTTCTAAGAACAGATGATGCTCACTTTTATCTAAAGGGAGAATTTAACATTCAAAACTGCCTCATTTTGGCAACAGAAATACCACTGAATCAGCACAGAGTTTCAGTTTTGTGTGGGTTCACTTCTTCTTTTATTATTGGGACATTTTTCTTTGAAAAAATCAATGGAAGAACTTTTAAAGCCGTTTTTGTAACTGGTGAACGTTATGTTCAACTTTTGAGAGAAAAGGTTATTCCCATATTGCAGGACAGACAAGCACTAAGCGAAATAACATTCATGCAAGATGGAGAACCTCCTCATATCTCCCGCGGTGCCAAACAATTGCTGAAGGATACGTTCGGTGTAATTCGTTGATAAGTCGCCACTTTATATACCAGTGGCCTCCAATATCACCACACTTGACGCCTTACAATTTCGGTTATGGGGGTGCATTAAGTCGCGTTTTTATCGATGCCGGCCTACCACATTGGCCATGTTGAAGGCTTCTATCAGATGGCACGTTTTATAAATTTCAACTATTTAATTGTGACCATTCTGTCATCTATCGTCTGCAGGCGGTGTTTGAGAATGAAGGGCGCTACATTGAGCAAGGATTGTGACCTAATACAAAAGAGAAGGCAGTTACCTCATGTGTTATATTTTGCAGCTCTTTGTTTTGGGTTATGGGAATAATAAATGCTGTCCTCACATCTTAACTCTTTTTTTTTTCTGTGAATAGTAATTTTTTTGTTTGTCATTTGCCCACACTTATGTCGTGCAGGCCAAAGTGTTATAACTTCTCGAATAACACTGGTATACACAATTTTACCCCTTATGTTTAGTTTATCGCTTTTCGCTCATTAGAAGAAATAGCATAAGGAATAATCTCTGTATCCCCCCCAACTTTAGATATTTTGCGCAAAATATAATACAAAATGATTTTACTACCACGTTTTTCAACGCAAAAGGTCGATTTAAAAATGTTTTTTTTTTAGGGGATACATTTTCAAAATTATGTACAGTATAATAAACAATGATAACATTTGACAAACCTATAGTAAATTTGGAATAAAGTACGACAAATATATTTTGTCACTCCCCTCTATATTTCATTTTTGGATCATGACAAATATCCAGTTAAATAGTCAAGTGTCGACAATTAGTCAATAAAATATACATTCCTTATAGCACGAAATCCTATTAGTAGTGCCATAATAATTTTTGGTACTATATTAACATTTCAAAAATCGTGTATTGATATCAGTAGTTATTTTCAAACATTCAATTTATTTCACAAAACTCCATCTAAAATATAAATATTTTTGCTACATGTTTTAATTTGCATATACCTATTTTACATATCTCAGATTGTATTTAAAAATCGTCAACCAATTCTTCTAACTTTTGGCGAAATGGTGTTTTATTAATTTATCATTTGATATTATTAGGGTTCTTTCCTGGTATTCAAAAAGGAAAAATACGTGTCGTTCAGTTATATTTTTCAATTTATCAAACAATTTGGCCGCTGAATAGCTGATTCTGGTAGAGCGCCATCTAGCGAATAAAGTTGTAACTAAAATCAATTTCGAATTTTTCATTATTTGCCATAAAAAATCCCATTGCATCCTGAACACAATGGTGTTTACCGCATTGCTCTAGCGCAAATATTCGCGGAGTTATTAATTTTTAAAGTTGTGCGGGACTTTTGGATCACCCTGTATATTGACCTGAGGCCGCTAATTTGCCTAGACAGTCAATAGTTGACACTCAGTTTTAGCTCTATTTTGAAGGAAGAGACGACCTTTATGTTTATAGTTAAATACATAAATTAACACAAAGGTTATTCAAATTCTAAAATTAAATGAATAATAAACTATTTTTATATATTTTATAGAGAGGAGTTATGAAATGATTATAATTATTATATACAAATTAAGTGATCCAACTTTGTCTAGATTCTTCCAGAATGAATATTTTCCAAATAAATATTGATTTAACAAATGGTATTCATTGCGATATGTAGAGTATATCATTAAACCTTTTATACATCTAGGTTGCTCTTTTTGAGCGGCACCTAATAAAGTTTTTTGGAACTGGAAACCTCTTATAAGTAGTTTTGATAATTCCAATGATAATATCATTATTAATCTCATCGTCATTTTTAATGTCATTTTATCACACGAAATTTCATTTTAAATATATTTTACTTTAGAATCTTATAAATATAATCATAATAAATATATGTTGTAATGTAGATTGTTATTCTGTTGAATGACTGTAGTGTGGCATGTTGGTTGAGTCATTGTGGCCACAATGTTCAGATTTGGTTCAGGCGTGGAATTGGGATTACACAAAAGGACGAGACATGTTGGATGTCACCATATAGATGACGAGAGAGTAAGTAAAGACGACGCCGATCAGGGCAGATCTGTAGAAAGGGGTCTGTCAATCATCGTGTCTCAAAGCGGACTGACCTGTTTGTTCAAGAAGGGAGCACACCTGATACCCCGACATGTTTTTCAGACTTGTTTCCTGAACTGGCGCCGGCTGTCACTCAATCGGAATTTATTTTGTCATGCATTACATGATAGCCGAATTGGCTATTTAAATTGTTTTTACAGTTACGGTTCTATATTAAATATGATATATAAGTATATTTTAGAATATATTACAACATATAAATAGATGGAAAATTTGCCGGGAGGAAATTGGCCCATAGAAGCATAGGGCGCCTCTCCCGTCAAATTTGACGGGAGAGGCGCCCTATGCTTCTATATATATAAATGTTGAAACATTATTCATTGGGAAAACATCCACTCATGGAGAACTCGTGGGAAGCAGAGACATCTACTTATATATTTGCCTTATTCTGTCTGTTTGTTTGTCTGTTTGTCTGTTTGTCTGAAGCTCACGGATAGAATGCGCGCTCATTGGCTGCCAGGGAACACGTGTCCTCCCTGCCCCCCTCTAGACAACCCTGTTATTCAAAAACCATACATCCAATCGCCATGAAATTCTGGGATATTATTAGGTATATCCCCGGAAAGGTTTTCGAAAAATAATTTCTTGAATATCTTGAATATCCTTAGAGTTATTTGCAGAATTGTAGATATAACTCGCAAGCAGCGCCGCCAGACTAGATAGGCTTAAGCTTGCTGCTCCACCCCTGTTGACCTTGGGTCATCGTGTGAGTCACAGCATGATGCAACATAAAACACTCTCTCTGGGGATTGCGTCGTCAACAACCTGTAAGTTTGCCTCTCTCATAAACCTGTCTATACAGACCACCCTGACTATAGCGACCACTCTAGACAACCCTGTTATCAGCTGCCTGTCTATACAGACCACCCTGTCTATAGCGGTCACCTTAGGCAACCCTGTTATCAGCAGTGTGATACATCCACCTGTCTATACAGACCACCCTGTCTATAGCGACCACTCTAGACAACCCTGTTATCAGCTGTGTGATACATCCACCTGTCTATACAGACCACCCTGTTAATAGCGACCACCCAAGTCAACGTTTTTAAAATATATTCGCACTCGGGTAAACCCCGGGCGTTGCCCGGGCCATTCGTCTAGTAATATATAATTGTAACGAATGTTATCAATCTTAAAACAGTATTTTATTATATGATGGAAATTCATTCGGATAAAACCTGGGAGTTACCAGCCCTGTTCAGTCAGTTAGTCAGATATATTTTATTCAAACGGGCTCTGGTTCTATTTTAATATAATATCTCGGAAATATATTCAAAATAATTGAACATTAACATCGCGAGTGAGCAAGTTTGAATAATGCTGAAATAGTAAAATACACTTGGTTCTTTTTTTATGGGGAATCCGCATAAAAGGGGAATCCAGGGGAATCCGCATAAAAAAAAATCGCACAAAAAAGACATACATTTATATGTAAAATGATGGATACGTTCCATTTATTAAAAAAAATCGCATAAAACCTAAATAATGTTTCAAAATGCACCAGAAATCGCATAAAAAAAGATTTATAAAAAATAAGATTTAATTTTTTTCTCATCACATATTTTTAAGGCGCGTTCTACATCATTATCATTTCGAATAAAAAAAATTTCCAATTTACCGGAAAGTTGAAGGCCTTCCCGAAGTAATTTTTCGTCCAGTGGAGTAACATCTTCCAGTTCGCTATCTACTGTTTCGAAATCTTTAGTAGTATCTACCATACTTTCCAAAATATCATCATCATTTTAGGGCTTCGTCCACAAGCAATTCTTCTATATCATGCTCGCCAAAATCACCAAAACCTTCCCCACCTATTTCCTTAGCAATTGAAATAATATCTGATGTTACTATTGTTGTTCTATTTGATTCATTTCTCTTTGATACGCATTCAGGCCAAGCAGCTTTCCAACATGCATTTAAAGTTTGTGATTTTATCTCGGCAATTGCTAACGCAACATGATCTACACAGTTCAAGATATTAAATTGTTTCCAAACTTCAGTAACTGTTATTGTATCGGATTCCAGTTTATCGAAAATGAATTGGAAAGTGAATTTTACATAATATTTTTTAAATGTTGAAATAATTCCCTGATCTAATGGTTGAATTAAGCTCGTTGTGTTTGGAGGGAAAAAAACTACCTTTATATTTGGATGTTCTAAGTTTGGATGACCTGGTGCATTGTCAAGAATTAATAAGATCTTAAATTCGAGACCCATCTCTTTCATATAATTTTCTACTTCGGGTACGAAGCATTTATTGAACCATTCAGTGAAAATAGCCGTTGTTACCTAGGCCTTCTTGTTTGCCATCCAATGTACGGGCAGTGTATTTAAGTCTTTTACTTTTAATGCACGTGGTTTTAAAGATCGATTTACAAGCAGCGGTTTTAACATTCGATCGCCAGATGCATTGCTGCACAGCAATAAAGTAACTCGATCTTTAACAGCTTTAAAACCACTGGCATTTTTTTCGGACTTTGCAATGTAAGTACGGGTTGGCATTTTTTTCCAAAACAATCCTGTTTCATCAGCATTGAAGATTTGATGGGCACAATATCCTCCATCTTTAATAATTTTAGCCAACTTTTCAGGATATTTTCTAGCAGCTTCTTCATCTGCAGAAGCCACCTCACCTTTTATGATTATGAAAAGAATGTCTTTTTATAAAACCAGTTAACCACCCTGTGCTGGCAGAGAATTGTGGATTACTTTCACGTGAAGATGTAGATGGCTCTGATTCTTTTAACTCCTTGTAAAATTTAATAGAAAAAACAGAAAAGGCTCTCGTAATTTGGATTGAAGATTTAACTCAAAAAAGAATTCCGTTAGATGGACATTTAATCAAGATGAAAGCCCTAAAGTGCCTCTTGAATATGATGAAATTTTAGAACTCAAATTTGTACCAGATCTGACTGATCTTATTATTGCCGCTTCATTTTTTTTTTATTGCTCTTATAGTAGATTCGCCTAAATTATAACGTTTACCTATTGCTGTTGATCTTTCTCCTTTCGCCAAGCAATCGAGAATTATAATTTTGGTTTCTAGCGAAATTGCACTTCTTTTTTTTTTTTTTATTATTGTCACACATTTTCTTTAAGAGGACTAAAAATTATAGAAAAAACTTAATGTACAATTACGCACTAAAATTATTCAAAAAAACTTACAATTCACTTGAGTAAATTTATCTTCCGGTTTTCGGTAGTAACCTTCTTTCACAAAGTTTTATTTTCTAATGCTTTCCAATATGCAGGCTTTTTTAATTAGTTTCATACAAAAACAAAATGCAGCATAAAAACACGCAATTTTAACGAGGTATTTTTGGTTTTGTCTCTTTTGTTTTTAAGAACAAATCAAGAGAAAACATGTCAATAAAAGAAAAAAGAATTTGTAACGGCAGCTGGCACGCCGGCGGGTTTTCAGTTTTGATTTCGGTTTTGCACGAGTTGTGTAAGACACCGGCAGGCGCGGAATAAAAGACATTGGAACTTCCCCTCTACTGTTTGTTGGATAACTTAACATACAACCAGGACGTTACAAAATTCTTTCTTTGTATTGATTGCCTAATAGTAGAGTTGTAGTTGTTATTCTTATTCGTTTTCAGAAAAAGTGAATCACAAAAAAAAAAAAAAAATTCGAAATTCGAATAATTTTTTTTTCTTGCACCGCATAACTCCAAAACCGCATAAAAAAAAACCGCATAAAAAGAGAACGAAGTGTATATATAAACGCTTTAAAATAACTTGTATAAAAACAGGGTATAGTTTCAGATATCATTACAAATATAGTAGAACCTCCATGAGAGGACACATCTCTACAAAGTAGAGCTTTCCTCTAGAGCTCACCTTTCTAGAGTAGAACTTTCTACAAAGGACAGATTTTATTTAAGAAATTAGCATTTTTACTATTTAGTAACTCTCCGGTAAGAGGATATCTCTCCCTAAAGGACACTTTGGCTCTACAATTAGGTACTCTTTACAGAGAGGTTCTATTGTATTTTGAAAATAGATACAACTTTAGGTGAAACAATATTTTTTGATAATCCCCGATTTCGCGCAAAATTTTCTTCAAGTAAAGTTGAAAATATATTAATGAAAAACATACTTTAACATACTTACTTTGTTTTAGCTTTACCAAGATATAAAACCTTAATAAGCCTTAGAACAGGCTACCATCCTAGACCTGTTCATAGAATTGTGGCTAATGTTCTAATATTACTATGAGAAACCATCATTGACAATCATGATGCAGCAATATTACCATCACATTTCAAATTATAATAAACAAATTAGTCTGATATTTGAATATTTTAAAATTCTACGGTAAAATTCTTTTCATACCCATCCTTTATTTTTATATCACAAAATATGTAAATTTGATATTAGTTTAATTTGACTAGGCTTTGTATATCCTATATTTAAATTTCTTCTTCATCTAAACATATACTCTTGTTAATTCATAATGTTTATTAGTATTTTAGTTAAAAAGAGTCTGAAAGTTGCATTTGAAGTTAGTTATATATATATATATAGATATAGATTGTATAACGACATTTGAAAATTATCCCGCATGTGTTTCTTTTAAACGAAAAATCTAAATTTATTTTTGAGGAGAAATAACGATTATTTCTAACCTTAGGGATGAAGTATGAAAGGATGAATTGTGAAGAGTTATGATAAACGGAAAAATAAAAGTGTCCAGAGATGGAAACTGGATACCCGAGACATTTTTATTTTTCCGTTTATCATTACTTTTCACAATTCATCCTTTCATACTTCATCCCTAAGGTTGGAAATAATCGTTATTTCTCATCAAAAATAAATTTAGATTTTTCGTTTAGAAGAAACACATGTGGGATAATTTTCAAATGTCGTTTTACTTTATATTTTGTTGTAAGACTGTATTATAAAAAGTTTTTATATGACTTGAGTGACTTAAAATGTTGTAGATTTTATAATATGTATTGAGATAATATTATCTATTATATTTATGTAAAAAATTTCATGATTTAATCAGATTTCACATTAACAGCATTACACATTTTTCATTTTAAAAGTTTTTTTATTAAGGTAAAACTCTAATTAAGAAACTGAAACTACTTTATACGCGTATGATTCTTTTAAAAATTAAACAAATTAATACTGTTCTTACTTCAATAAAAATAAATAAATAAAAAAAGTCTGAGGAGTAGTGAGTAACACCCTCGATTCCCGACAGTCATGAACCGGGATTGAATCCCGCGTTAACATTTTGTTTTAATATGTGAATAACCTTCACATATTGGTTTAAAATCACATTAATCGGTACCGCTCATCAAGAGCAACCTAGTTCATGATAATTGAAACAGTGAATAATATGTGAAGGTTATTCACATATTAAACAAAATTTTAACGCGGGATTCAATCCCGGTTCATGACTGTCAGGAATCGAGGGTTTTACCCACTCGTCCACCGACTTTTTATTCCTTCACATATTATCCGTTGTTGTAATAATCATAAACTAGGTTGCTCTTTTTGAGCGGTACCTAATAAAGTGAATTTTGGAACAATAAAAAATTAATGGGAGTGTCTGGCTCTAATCAGTTGTGAACCTTCCCAGCAGTTTCCCCAGTTTAATCCACCATACCGCTGTAATATTGAATTTTCCTGTTTTCCTTTTATATAGATACTGTAAGTAGTCCATTGTAGTAAGGGCAGAAGAAAACATTGTTTAATTTTTAAAATAATCATAGGCGTCTAAAATACTTTTAATTTCGTTCAACAGAGGGCACGCTAATGCATTTTTGCGCGCTAATTACAAATTTCAATCGTTCTAAACACGTTCCTTTAACGAGATAATTTTGTAGTTATTTTATATATTTGTATGGAGATGTATTCATATGACACTACTGTAATATATTGTCGTTTCTCAAATAAGTAAAATTATTTTTCATCTAAAAAAAAATCATCAATAGAAATAATAATTAAAATATTTGAAAAAATATATATCATCGCTTTTTTAATAAATTATTCATAGAAAATAAAAAGATGATTATTCAAATCATAGGTTATATTCATTTTTTTTGTCTCTTTCATTTTTTATAGATTAAAATTGTATAATCAATTTGAAAGTAGATTATTTTCTAGACTAGAAAAATTTAAAGCTGAAAATGCCTTCATCAAAATCTGATATTTCATCTGAAGAACAGAATAGTGATCAAGAAATGATGTCAATCGATAATATTTCGATTACAGAAAATCAAATAATCAAAATAGAGAATGATTTACTTCCAGAAGACAATGAAAAAATGGATGAAATTTCTGAAGATCAAGAAACAAACAACAAAAATCAAACTACAGAAAATCAAGAAGAAAACCAAATGGCAGAAGATCACTTGAATACCAAAGAAAATGTTAAATATTCACTTCCAAAAGATGCTAACAATGAAAACAATGAAGTTACTATACCGATACTAATCCCGATTGGAGACATAAAACGTGAAGAAGATTCTGTTCCAGAAGAACAAAATATTATCCCAGAAGTTATTTCAGATCAACAAGCCCGTTTACAGGATTTCATTAATAAATATGGAGATTTGCGTTTTTGCAAATTATGCAATTTAGAGTTTGAAAATGTAGAGATAGCCCTAGTTCATTGTTACGAAGACCATTGGAAGCTGACTAAAGCGGCACCAAAAGCAAAGAAAAGATATCCAAGAAAACTAACAATATTTAAATGCCCAAAATTTACATACCAGAGCAATCTAAAGCAGAATCGAGACAGACACGTCGACCATATTCATGAAAAGAAGACACCTTTCCACTGTGATATTTGTGACTATAAGGCGGGAACTAAGCAAAATTTGGATCGTCATCTTTATGGAAAGCACAAGAAAGCTGAATAGATACAAAAGAAATACATGTAAAAATCTTGTTTGTATATAAAACTATCTACCCCATGTATACATTAAAGAATGTGAAATAGAATATAGACTCTGATTTTATATATTTAATCAACATATATAGTCTCACGACCGTCTTTCCTCAATTTCTCATGTCACGGATGCGCGCGCATCATTATTATGATCATTATCATTATCTAATAATAATAATAATTATTATTATATTATTATTATTATTATTAATATATAGTCACGACCGTCTTTCCTCAATTCCTCATCGCTGCACGGATGCGCGCGCATCATCATTATGATCATTATCTTCTATAGAAGCTTCTATCTTTATAATTATGTATATTTACAAAAAGTCAATTCGCTCGCGCCTCTAGCGGTGAAAATGAGGGGTAATACCAGCTGACCTAATGTACATGTAAAGTTTGGAGCGGGACGTTTCACAAGAGTGACATCCACGGCTCTAATTTATAATTGTAACAAATAGTATTGGAATAAAAACATTCAATCGGGTAAAACATCAACATATATAGTCACGACCGTCTTTCCTCAATTCCTCATCGCGGTCACGGATGCGCGCGCATCATCATTATGATCATTATCATTATCTAATGATAATAATAATAATTATTATATTATTATTATTTTATTATCAAAATATATCACAGATATTATCAGTGAAGCAGCTTACGCATCCCTCAAGTTAAAATCAACCATAAACAAAAACAAAGTCAAATTCAAGTGGTGAACGAATAAACTTGAAAAAATGAAAAATGATTTTAATTATATAAGACACACAGATCATGAATTCAATCTAGCAAACCCAAATATTCATTACACAAACATAAACAGTAAATACAAAAGATTAATACTAGAAGCATTGATATCAACAAAATATAACAGTATAAACAGACATATAGACATCCCAGAGACATATGATAGGCTGGTCCAAAACCTAAAATAGATTTTTCCGTTTTTTCTTCGTCACACCATTTTACAATTATGCATTTAATAATAATATCAGCAAATTGACTAATTTACATAACAATAATTTTTCTTAAATAATAAAATATAATACTTCATAATTAATCCTAGATATGCAAAAATTACCTGTTATATATATGTATATACATCTTTACTTGAAATTGTTCCATTATTTCCTGTGGAAGGGCCGCTTACGCCCGAAAGCTAGAAACGTTTTTCCCAATAAAAGAAACTCATCCTTTTTGATTCTATGCGTATTACAGAAATTTATTCTATCGAGGCAAAATAATTAATGAAATTTTTTTAAAGCTGCTCGTAACAAATATAATAAAGCCATTAACAAGGCAAAATTTAAAAGCTGGAGATTCTTTCTCTAAGAAAACGGATCAACTAATCCTTTTGGGAACACTTATAAAACTTTCAAAACTTTAAAAGCATCATTTAACACAACAGGGATTCCATTGATAGACAACGCACCGGATTTTGCTAGGACTTCAAAAATGGAAAGTTTATTGAGCGATCTTTTCCCGGACGATGATATTTCTTCCGAGGAGGAACTTCACAAAGCAACTAGATATTACTCGCCAATTTACAATAATAGAAACAAAGTGAGTATAAGCCTAAAAGATATTGATTCAATTATTGTATTATTGAAAAATATGAAAGCACCTGGATCAGATAATATTAGGCAATAATATGATAAAATGCGCCTACCCTAGGATTTCCTTAATCCTCCATCAAATATTCGAAAAATGTATAAGTTTGGGATATTTCCCAGATTATTGGAAAATTTCTTTTGTGAAAATCATTCCTAAAGTAGATAAAACTAGTTATGATGTTAGTAAAAGCTACAGACCAATTTCCTTGCTATCAAACATTTCAAAAATTTTCGAAAATATAATTAAAAATAAACTTACTACCTTTTATGACGAAAACAATTTGATGAGTCATAGACAACATGGCTTCTCCAGGCATAAATCAACAATTACTGCTATGAAAGAGCTGACTGAAACTATTCTGGAACACAAGCAAAGAGAACTGACGGCGTTGATCGCAGTGGACTTATCAGGGGCTTTTGATAATGCATGGTGGCCAGCTATAATAAAAAGAATGGATTTAGACAACGTTCCCAGCTCTCTGATTCAAATCATCCAATCCTATTTGAATAATAAAAGGACAGTTTGTCTGTCATACGGTGGCAAAACGGTCTCCAAAAACCTTACTAAGGGATGTCCTCAGGGTAGTCCACTGTCACCGTTATTATGGAACATCCTGCTAAATGATATTTTAATTAATTTTAAATCAACAAACGCTGAAATTATTTGCTACGCGGACGACATCTCTATTATATGTTGGCATTATAATTTAGAGGGTCTAAAAACTGAGTTAGTGAACACCCTAAACTATGTCACTCAATGGTGTCGCTCAAACAAGTCAAAAATAAATCCAGAAAAAAACAAACTTGATTCACTTTCACAATTTCCATAGGTGTCAGTTGGAATTTCAAAAAACCGTCATAAAGCCTTCAAATGAAATCAAAATTTTAGGAACGAAACTATCTAATCATAGGTTCAAAACAAAAATAAATTTCACCCCACACATCAATGAGATTTTGCATAAAGCGCATCGCATGAAAAATTTGCTTTTTTCCCTCAGCGGCAAAATATGGGGTATAAACTCTAATAAAAGGTTAATTTTGTATAAGACGCTAATTACACCTATTCTAACATATGGAGCTGAAATTTGGTTTTACCAAATAAATAACCGCTGTAAACAGAAATTAAATTCGATGCAATACCAAATTGTTCTTTGGGCAACTAGATCGTTTAAAAAATCTTCCTCAAATTGTGTCCACTGTCTGGCAGAGATCCCATTCCTGACTGATTTTATCGAATCAAGATTGATTATATATGAATTGGACCAACTAAGCGAGGAAGACCAACGAACGTTCAGTCCACATTCTCCTTCAATAATAAATGGATTTTTAAGAACAAGAATGGAAGATATGTTTTCTAATACAAGTGATCACTTTCGTCTCTTTTTCCCTTTGGGCATTCCAAAATATTTCCGCCCTGACTTTTACAATGTGCAATTCGTTACTGGACATGGAAATTTCGGAGATTTTCTGTTTCGAATAGGAGCCATAGACGATCCGGGATGTTTATGTGGAAAGAGAAAGCAGGATTCCAGTCATCTGCTTCTTGAGTGCCCAATCTTCCAGAGCTACAGAAACCGGCAAAACATCGAATGCAAGGATCTTTTTATGTTTGTAAATAGTAGGGACTCGTATTTTAAATTTAGAAAATTCTGAAAATATATCTATGATTTTCTCTCTTGGTTAAAAAAACCTTAATTACTACCTAATTGTATTATTTTTGGTTTGTTTATTTTGTTGGTTGTGATGTAAAATCAAGAATGATTTTAATGTCCTCTTTCTTATCTTTTAAAATCTTGTAATTATTTAATTTTTTTTTTTGTAATATAGTATCTGAATTTAATGTTGTTATTGACACAAGCATCCCTTTTAGGGATATCGCGTCTGATTTGATAAATAAATAAACATATATAGTCACGACCGTCTTTCCTCAATTCCTCATCGCTGTCACGGATGCGCACGCATCATCATTATGATCATTATCATTATCTAATGATAATAATAATAATAATTATTATTATATTATTATTATTATTTTATTATCAACATATATAGTCACGACCGTCTTTCCTCAATTCCTCATGTCACGGATGCGCGCGCATCATTATTATGATCATTATCATTATCTAATAATAATAATAATAATTATTATTATTATTATATTATTATTATTATTATTAATATATAGTCACGACCGTCTTTCCTCAATTCCTCATCGCTGCACGGATGCGCACGCATCATCATTATGATCATTATCTTCTATAGAAGCTTCTATCTTTATAATTATGTATATTTACAAAAAGTCAATTCGCTCGCGCCTCTAGCGGTGAAAATGAGGGGTAATACCAGCTGACCTAATGTACATGTAAAGTTTGGAGCGGGAAGTTTCACAAGAGTGACATCCACGGCTCTAATTTATAATTGTAACAAATAGTATTGGAATAAAAACATTCAATCGGGTAAAACATCAACATATATAGTCACGACCGTCTTTCCTCAATTCCTCATCGCTGTCACGGATGCGCGCGCATCATCATTATGATCATTATCATTATCTAATGTTAATAATAATAATAATTATTATTATATTATTATTATTATTTTATTATCAACATATGTAGTCACGACCGTCTTTCCTCAATTCCTCATCGCTGTCACGGATGCGCACGCATCATCATTATGATCATTATCATTATCTAATGATAATAATATTTATTATTATTATATTATTATTATTATTATTTTATTATCAACATATATAGTCACGACCGTCTTTCCTCAATTCCTCATCGCTGTCACGGATGCGCGCACATCATCATTATGATCATTATCTTCTATAGAAGCTTCTATCTTTATAATTATGTATATTTACAAAAAGTCAATTCGCTCGCGCCTCTAGCGGTGAAAATGAGGGGTAATACCAGCTGACCTAATGTACATGTAAAGTTTGGAACGGGACGTTTCACAAGAGTGACATCCACGGCTCCAATTTATAATTGTAACAAATAGTATTGGAATAAAAACATTCAATCGAGTAAAACAAGGGCGTTGCACGGGTCATTCGTCTAGTCAACATATATAGTAACGACTGTCTTTCCTCATCGCTGTCACGGATGCGCGCGCATCATCATTATGATCATTATTTTCTATAGAAGCTTCTATCTTTATAATTATGTATATTTACAAAAAGTCAATTCGCTCGCGCCTTAGCGGTGAAAATGAGGGGTAACACCAGCTGACCTAATGTACATGTAAAGTTTGGAGCGGGACGTTTCACAAGAGTGACATCCACGGCTCCAATTTATAATTGTAACAAATAGTATTTGAATAAAAACATTCAATCGGGTAAAACACGGGCGTTGCCCGGGTCATTCGTCTAGTATATATATAAACTTCAGCAAATATTTATGTGTACTTTTAATTGTTCATTTACTAATTATACAAATGAATTGACTTGATTGCTCAAAAACCATTTTTAAAATAAAAGTTATTCCTTATATGCATGTAATATTGTAAATTCATCAATATATACAGTAGAACCTGGCTAAAGGTACCTGCTGTAAAGGACAACACCTAAATACAGAGCCAAGATATCCTTTAGGGAGAAGTGTCCTCTTACCGGAAAGTTGCTAAATATTAAAAATGGTAATTATGCAAATGAAAACTGCTCTTTATAGAGAGGTGTCCTTTCATGAAGGTTCTACTGTATTAACAGAATCATCTTTAAATGAAAAAAAAACAATAAATTGTATTTAATACCAAGATTTTCTGTTCCAAATACTTTATTGGTTTGTATTCTATCCACTTTATGTAATAGCTGATTAAATTTACTATCGTGTGACCTTAAACAGCCACAATCAGTTTTAAGTTAAAAATAAAATTGTAAAAAACGTTTATAAAAATTACACAGGTTTTTCAAATAATATATAATAACGGTGGACGAGTGGGTAACACCCTCGATTTCCGACAGTCATGAACCGGGATTGAATCCCGCGTTAACATTTTGTTTAATATGTGAATAACCATCACATATTATTACTGTTTCAATTATCATGAACTAGGTTGCTTTTGTTGAGCGTTGCCCATTAATGTGATTTTGAACCAGGTTTCTCACAATGAGTTTTTTTTTATGTTAGTTTTCAAATGATTTTCGCTTGAATAATAGCATTTTATAAGGTTGTCCCAAAAGTTCGTAAATACTTGAAAAAAATTTAAATACCAATATTATTCGCCGTTATGTATTATCTCTATGTATTATGTATAAAGTAATTGTATTATTATGTATTCGCCGTAATAATATTATTCGCCAGGTAATAGGAAAATCCACGTTTTAAGAAAAAAAAACGAACTTTTGGGACAACCTTGTAAAATAAAAAAAGAAACTCATTTTGAGAAATCTTAATAGTTTTTTTTAACAGATATAAGTTTTATCATTGGCCAACAATCATCGTGGAAATGTTTTACCTCAATAGTTGCATTGAGCAACGAAATACCTTATTAAGTATAATATCATAGGTTCAATACTAAGAATTTTTCTATAATTTTCAATAAAAAAAGATGTATTTGTCATTCTATTTAAGCTCTTTAAAAGCAAATTTAATTCAGAGAGTTGTAATTATGAATCATATTGTGGTTAAACTTTCAAAATATTTGTATCGAATCTCGCACATTGAGAACTTACACAATTTTTTTTTCAATTAGAAATGTTAGTTTTCAAGCGAGAATTCGCTCTTCGACTAATTTTTGAAAAATTCCAATCCTACCTGTATCAATACAGGTATACCAATACAGTAATAAAGCTCTAAAGAAGCCGTCTGGGAGATTAAATTAACGAAACCGCTGGGAGGATTGACCACTGATTTATTTGTGAAATGACACATTCACGTCATAATGTCTTCATTCGTTATATATACACCATTTTGAAAATAAGGTAATGAAAATATATTGTAGTTACCCGTGTCAAATGTTTTATTAAGTATTTTACTATCAAAGAAGCTCGACAATAGTTAATTGATCTAAAAAAGGACACTTCTCCCGTTAAAATAGACGCTGAAGCAAAGCTCCAACTATTGATCGTCTCTGAAAACTAGCGGACTCGAACTACACCAGCTTTGGCAAATTCAAAGCGCCATGGAGACCATGGCTTCGGGATAATGACCTTTGTCAGTCCATGGCATTCTTTGCTTTCATGATATCAGCACGATAATTATGTAATTCTAAGAGTTTGCCAAAGAGGCATTTAGCTGGCTAAGGAGCTAGGCCAAATTTCTGGCCAAAATATAGATTAAAGTTTTGCCTGGAAATTTTCTATTGAACAGAATGAAAAATGAGTTATTATATATATCGATTTATACAGGTAGAAATCTGCCTATCTAGTTTTTATACTGCTGAACCTTAATAAGAATTACGTTTTGATTGACTTTGAATTTTTCACTTTGTCTACGCATACAATCTTCATCCCTGAGGAAAATTTTAATTTTTAACGAAATTTTTGTGAAATGATATTAGATGATTTAATGACAAATATTGTGTGTTATCTATTTTAAATACGATTTCTGTGTGTGAAGCACGATTTAAACTCGTTAACTATTGGGAACTTGAAACTTGATTTTTTCAGCGATTTTTCATTCTCAAACTTGCTTGGAATTTCAATAAACAAATATAGAAAAATTAGAGATGAATGTTCATTTTTTATCTGTTTTATATTTCAATAATCTGTACCAAATATTATCATGCATATATTTATATTCATTATATCATCTATAATCATCATATGTAAAAATATGATATATGTTCGTATGTGATATACAAGATTTCAACTCGTAAACAGCTTTATAGGAGTTGAGAGAAAATAATATAATACTTATATCTCATATTTACTCTATATATATTCTTCTTCTTCTTTCTTATCTCCAATCAATCATATCTGGATGAAGTAGAATGCGTCTGCTTTTGTCATTAAGATTGGGAGCACTACTCAGTGGCAGGCTGACTTGGCTCCAAAAGAAATGGCTGATCTGACATGAGGAACAGACGCCATGTGCAGCTGCTCCTAGCATGGAGTACAAACTCATCCTGTATCCCTGGATTAGGAGCCCTTACAGGGTACTATCGGCCAGGCCAGCTGAGCCTAGGTTTTTTAGTGAGCTTGTTACTTCTCCCCCTCCTCCTTTTTCATCCGGGCTTGGGACCAGCAAAAGCGGAGTTACTCTATATATAATTAGTGGTAAAAAAAGATTCCAATTTATTTTAAAAATATATATTAAATATTATTATTATCATGATTATTTTGTGTTTCATTTCATATTTTAATTTTAAAAATCATTTCACTTTAGAAGGATAATAAGATAAAATCATAATAAATTATATTTGTTGTAGCATTATTCATTGGACAATATTTACTTGGGGGGAACAAGGACGAAGCCAGGTCATAATACATAATTGTGAAGATTTTATTTGTATAGAAACATGTCATTTTATTTTTTATGCATATACATTTTGATAAAATACACTCGAGTAAATTCCAGGAATTTCCTTCATTAAGCTAGCTATGTTGAATATAGAGGTTGCCTAGCCGGCATTCATATTTATTTAAAAAATAGATACTTCAGCCAAAGCTTTATTTTCTCAACGTTTCAGAAAAATATTTTTGTTGAAACGTTAATAAATAAAAACTCTAACTGGTCGACGTATCTATTCATTAAGCAATAGTTAAGAATAATAATTATAAAATAAATAAAGCTTCCAGGGTTAAGTTTCTTGTTCAACTTTTTATTTTTAAGCTTTCGGACTTGTCAGTCCTTCAACAGGAGTATCACGATAATAAATTGATAATAAATATACTATTTTTATATACAAAGTTTATATCATCAATTTATTATCGTGATACTTCTGTTGAAGGACTGACAAGTCCGAAAGCTTGAAATTAAAAAGTTGAACAAGAAACTTAAACCTGGAAGCTTTATTTATTTTATAATATTATAAATCAGGGAAGAACGTATATTTATAATCAGGATAATAATTATATACACAAAAATGTTCGACATTTTTAAAAGTTTATTTCGAGAAAACATTCTCGAACTCATTTCGAGAACCCGGACGTATTTTGTTATGATAATGATGAAGACAAAGTAATAACATCATCATTATCCTTATAATCTACGAGAAACTTGAAATTTTTATCTTTTTTTTTTTAAACGAAATAAATACAGTAGAACCTCTATGAGAGGACACACGCGCTAGAGGACACCTCTCTACAAAGGACAGTTTTCATTTTAAAATTTATCTTTTTTACTATTTAGTAACTTTCTGGTAAGAGGACACCTCTCCCTAAAGTATACTTTGGCTCTGTAATTAGGTGTTGTTCTTTACAGGGAGGTTTTACTGTACTAAAATTATTGAACCTATTCTTATAAAAATAAATTGATGTTTCAAATACTTAAAAATAATACTACTGAAAAACATTGTAAACATTTTAATGTATTAAAAATAAAGAATACATCTCCTGACCACGAGCACATGTGCTTTTTAGATGGCAGAGCGCCATATAGTGGAGCAAAAAATAAACTAAACGTTTATTTAGCTTGCTCCGTGATATTTGGCCAACCCAATTTTTTGATAAATCAAGAAAAGCCATCCACGAACGCGTTTCGCGCTGTTGGCGCTCGTCAACGTGGAGAAGGCTGTAACCACTGCGACCAAAAAGATTTTTGGTCCCAATGGCTTCCCGAAAAATCAAGAAATGGGTATTTTCTTGAGATGCCTTCTTTATTTTCAATATCAACACCTGACCCACTTATCTTTTATTTTTTCTATTGTTTTTTCATTTTAATGTATATACAGTAAAACCTGTCTATAGCGCTCGATTTTAAATACGTAGTATGATGCGATTTACATAAAAAGAGACCTGTCTATAGCACTCCCTCTCTATAGCACCCTATTTTATTTAGTCCCAAGAGGGGACGCTATAGACAGGTTTAACTGTATATACTTTGGAGAGATAATATAATTAAAAATAATAACCTATTTTATTCAACCACTATATTTTTCAATACTAACTTTAATTCAACAGTATTTAAAAAGCTTCCTTGTGAAGTCCAATTAAAGAGGTTTATATGTACACTTATATATAGTAAGTTTATTAAACGGGAAAATAAAAAATATTAAAATTTACGACAAAACCACTTTTTTAAGAACAAGATTTTAACATCCTAAACTTATTTCCAATTGACCGCGTATTAAATAGCGCATCTCTCTCTCTCTCTCTACTGTATTTATAACATAAATTCACGGTAAATATTTTTGAAGAAATGGATATTTTACCGGGAGGATATTGATCTATATAATAATATAAAATATATTGAGCAGAGTCCGCTAGTTTGCGTAGACAGTCAAATAGATGACACTCGGTTTTAGCTCTATTTTGAAGGAAGAGGCGACTTTTGTTTTTATAGTTAAATATATAAATTAACACAAAAGTCATTCAAATTCTAAAATTAAATAAATAATAAACTATCTATATATATAAAATGAATGTATATGTGTGTGTGTCTGTCTGTCCTTTATGCCTGACAAACCACTCATTGGAACGCCATGAAACTTTGGGAAGTTATTTAGTATAGTACTGGGAAGGTTTCTAGCAAATAAAATTTTTGAAATAACTTTTCGCCTAAAAATAATCAAGATAAATATTCTAATTTATCTGTTATAATTCAACAATCTGCTCTAAATATTATCATGATGATACGATGATTTTGTAATGTAGAAAATTAGGAAAGACAAAATTCAGGATGACACGGCAATTTATTTGAGACAAGAATAATGATACAATTCATAGGCAAGATACTATTCCTTTAACTTCCAATTACCGAGGGAACCAATTAATATTGATTTTATTCAAAGGGACCGGGAAAAAATGTTCACTTTATCGAGAGATTCGTTAGACAAACCTTTACTCGGGTATAACCTGGGCGAAGCCGGGTACATCCATACAAGAATAATGATACAATCTAAGGCAAGATACTATTTCTTTAACTTCCAATTACCGAGGGAACCAATTAATATTGATTTTATTCAACTTATCGAGTATTTTTCAAGGGACCGGGAAAAAATGTTCACTTTATCGGGAGATTCGTTAGACAAACCTTCACTCGGGTAAAACCCGGGCGAAGCCGGGTATGTCCATACATTTTTATATATTTTATAGAGGAGTTAAAAATTATTATAATTATTATATACAAACAGAATGACCCAACTTTGTCTAGCTTCTTCCAGAATGAATATTTGCCAGATAAATATTGTTTTAACAAATGGTATTCATTGCGATATATTATATCATTAAGCCTCTTATAATTAGTCTTGATGATTTCAATGATAATATCATTATTGTAAAACAACATTTGAAATTTAACCCGCATGTGTTTCTTTTAAACGAAAAATCGAAATTTATTTTAAGGAGAAATAACGATTATTTCTAAACTTAGGGATGAAGTATGAAAGGATGAATTGTGAAGTCAAATGATAAACGGAAAAATAAAAGTGTCCAGAGATGGAATGTGGGTTCGGTTCCCATTACGTTTATCATTACTCTTCACAATTCATCCTTTGATACTTCATCCCTAAGGTTAGAAATAATCGTTATTTATCCTTTAAATAAATTTCGATTTTTCGTTTAAAAGAAACACATGCGAGATATTTTCAAATGTTGTTCTACAATCATAAGCCGCATTATATTGTATTATAAATATCATTATTACTATCATCATCCTCATTTTTAGTGTCATTTTAATATACGAAATTTTATTTTTAATTTATTTTACTTTAGATTCTTATAAATATAATAATAATAAATAGTATTTGTTGAAACATTATTCATTGGGAAAACATCCACTAAAGGAGAACTCGTGAGAAGCAGGGTCAAAATATTTAATTGTAACGATTGTTATCAATCTTAAATCCGTATTTTATTATATAGTGAGAATTCACTCGGATAAAACCTAGGAGTTACCATCCCTGTTCAGTCAGTTAGTTAGGCATAATTTTAATCAAATGGGCTGTGGTTCTATTTATAATATTATATCTCTGAACAATATTCCGAATAATCGAACATTAACATCGCGAGTGAGCAAGTTTGTATAATGCTGAAATAGTAAAATCTATATAAAACGATTTAAAATGACTTATATAAAAACAGGGTATAGTTTCAGATATCATTACAAATACAGAAGAAACTCTTTGAGGGGACACTCGCGCTAGATGACACCTCTCTACAAAGGACAGTTTTTATTTACGAAATTAGCATTTTTTACTATTTACTAACTCTTCGTTAAGAGAACATATCTACCTAAAGAGCACTTTGGCTCTGCAATTAGGTACTCTTTACAGAGAGGTTCTACTGTTCCTGATAATCCCCGATTTTTCTATATTTCCTTCGAGTAGTTAAAAATATATTAATGAAAAACATATACTCTGACACACTTACTTTATTTTAGATTTACTAAGATATGCAACTTTAATAAGCCTTAGAACAGGATATCATTCTAGACCTGTTCATAGAATTGTGGCTAATGTTCTAATATTACTATAAGAAACCATTATTGCCAATCATGATGCGGCAATATTAGCATCACATTTTCTGACTCCAAAATGAGCAAATTAAGTCTCATATTTGAATATTTTCAAATTCTGTGGGCAAATTCTTTTCATATCCATCCGTTATTTTTATATCACAAAATATGTAAATTTGATATTAGTTTAATTTGAATAAGCTTTGTATATCCTATATTTAAATTTCTTCTTCATCTAAACATATATACTCTTGTTAAATTTATAATGTTTATTTGTGTTAGTTTTAGTTAAAAAGAGTCTGAAAGTTTCATTTGAAGTTCGTTTTATATATATAGAGATTGTATAACGACCTTTGAAAATTATCCCGCATGTGTTTCTTTTGAATCAAAAATCGAAAATTATTTTGAGGAAAAATAACATTATTTCTAATCTTTGGGATGAGGTATGAAAGGATCAATTGTGAAGAGTAATGATGAACGGAAAATAAAAGTGTCCAGTGATGGGAACTGGACACCCTGGACACTTTTATTTTTCAGTTTATCATTATCTTCACAATTCATCCTTTCATACCTCATCCCTAAGATTAGAAATAATCGTTATTTCTCCTCAAAAATAAATTTATATTTTTCGTTTAAAAGAAACACATGTGGGATAATTTTCAAATGTCGTTTTACTTTATATTTTGTTGTAAGACTGTATTATAAAACGTTTTTATATGACTTGAGTGACTTAAAAGATTGGCAGAGTTTATCATATGTATTGAGATAATTTTATCTAATCTATTTATGTAAAACATTATATGATGATTTAATCAGATTTCATATTAACAGTATCACACATTCTTCATTATAAAAGTTTTTTATTAAGGTAAAACTCTAATAAAGAAATTGAAACTATTTTATACGCGTATGATTCTTTTATAATTAAACAAATTTATACTGTTCTTACTTCAATAAAAAAAAAAGAGTCGGAGGACGAGTGGGTAACACCCTCGATTCCCGACAGTCATGAACCGGTATTGAATCCCGGGTTAACATTTTGTTTTAATATGTGAATAACCTTCACATATTGGTTTAAAATCATATTAATAGGTACCGCTCAGCAAGAGCAACCTAGTTCATGATAATTGAAACAGTGAATAATATGTGAAGGTTATTCACATATTAAACAAAATTTTAACGCGGGATTCAATCCCGGTTCATGACTGTCGGGAATCGAGGGTTTTACCCACTCGTCCACCGACTTTTTATTCCTTCACATATTATTCGTTGTTGTAATTATCATAAACTAGGTTTCTATTTTTGAGCGGTACCTAATAAAGTGATTTTTGGTACAATAAAAAATTAATGGGAGAGTCTGGCTCTCATCAGTGGTGAACCTTCCCAGCAGTTTCCCCAGTTTAATCCACCATACCGCTGTGAAATTGATTTTTCTTGTTTTCCTTTTATATAGATACTGAAATTGATATCTTTGAAATGGTAATTTTCCATTGCATTAAGGGCAGAAGAAAACATTTTTTTAATTTTTAAAATAATCATAGGCGTCTAAAATAGTTTTAATTTCGTTCAACAGAGGGCGCGTTAATGCATTTTTGCGCGCTAATTACAAATTTCAGTCGTTCTAAACACGTTCCTTTAACGAGATAATTTTGTAGTTATTTTATATATTTGTATGGAGATGAATTCGTATGACACTACTGTAATATATTGTGGTTTCCCAAATAGGTAAAATTATTTTTCATCTAAAAAAAATCATCAATAGACATAATAATTAAAATATTTGAAAAAATATATATCATCGCTTTTTTAATATATTATTCATAGAAAATAAAAAGATGATTATTCAAATCATAGGTTATATTCATTTTTTTTGTCTCTCATTTTTATAGATTAAAATTGTAAAATCAATTTGAAAATAGATTATTTTTTCTAGACTAGAAAAATTTAAAGCTGAAAATGCCTTCATCAAAATCTGATATTTCATCTGAAGAACAGAATAGTGATCAAGAAATGATGTCAATCGATAATATTTCGATTACAGAAAATCAAATGATCAAAATAGAGAATGATTTACTTCCAGAAGACAATGAAAAAATGGATGAAATTTCTGAAGATCAAGAAACAAACAACAAAAATCAATCAGATCAAACTACAGAAAATCAAGAAGAAAACCAAATGGCAGAAGATCACTTGAATAACAAAGAAAATGTTAAATCTTCACTTCCAAAAGATACTAACAATGACAACAATGAAGTTACTATACCGATACTAATCCCGATTGAAGACATAAAACGTGAAGAAGATTCTGTTCCAGAAGAACAAAATATTATCCCAGAAGTTACTTCAGATCAACAAGCCCGTTTACAGGATTTCATTAATAAATATGGAGATTTGCGTTTTTGCAAATTATGCAATTTAGAGTTTGAAAATGTAGAGATAGCCCTAGTTCATAGTTACGAAGACCATTGGAAGCTGACTAAAACGGCACCAAAAGCAAAGAAAAGATATTCAAGAAAACAAACCATATTTAAATGCCCAAAATGCACATACCAGAGCAATCTAAAGCAGAATCGAGACAGACACGTCGACCATATTCATGAAAAAAAGACACCTTTCCACTGTGATATTTGTGACTATAAGACGGGAACTAAGCAAAATTTGGATCGTCATCTTTATGGAAAGCACAAGAAAGCTGAATAGATACAAAAGAAATACATGTTAAAATCTTGTTTGTATATAAAACTATCTACCCCATGTATACATTAAAGAATGTGAAATAGAATATAGACTCTGTTTTTATATATTTAATATATATATAAACTTCAGCAAATATTTATGTATACTTTTAATTGTTAATTTACTAATTATACAAATGAATTGACTTGATTGCTCAAAAACCATTTTTTAAATAAAAGTTATTTCTTATATGCATGTAATATTGTAAATTCATTGATATATACAGTAGAACCTGGCTAAAGGTACCTGCTGTAAAGGACAACACCTAATTACAAAGCCAAGTATCCTTTAGGGAGAAGTGTCCTCTTACCGGAAAGTTGCTAAATATTAAAAATGGTAATTTTGCAAATGAAAACTGTTCTTTATAGAGAGGTGTCCTTTCATGAAGGTTCTACTGTATTAACATAATCATCTATAAAGTTAAAAAAAACAGTAAATTGTATTTAATGCCAAGATTTTTGGTTCCAAATACTTTATTGGTAGGTATTCTATCCACTTTATGTAATAGCGGATTAAATTTACTATCGTGTGACCTTAAACAGCCACAATCAGTTTTAAGTTAAAAATAAAATTATGAAAAGCGTTTGTAAAAATTACACAGGTTTCTCACATAATATATAATAACGGTGGACAAGTGGGTAGCACCCTCGATTCCAGACAGTCATAAACCGGGATTGAATCCCGCGTTAAAATTTTGTTTAATATGTGAATAACCATCACATATTATTCACTGTTTCAATTATCATGAACTAGGTTGCTCTTGTTGAGCGGTACCTATTAATGTGATTTTGAACCAGGTTTCTCACAATGAGTTTTTTTTTAATGTTAGTTTTCAAATGATTTTCGCTTGAATAATAGCATTTTATAAGGTTGTACCAAAAGTTCGTAAATACTTGAAAAAAATTTAAATACCAATATTATTCGCCGTTATGTATAATGTCTTTGTATTATGTATAAAGTAATTGTATTATTATGTATTCGCCGTAATAATTTTATTTGCCAAGTAATAGAAAAACTACGTTTTAAGAAAAAAAAAACTAACTTTTGGGACAACCTTGTAAAATAAAAAAGAAACTGATTGTGAGAAATTTTAATATTTTTTTAACAGATATAAGTTTTATAATTGGCCAACAATCATCGTGGAAATGTTTTACCTCAATGGTTGCATTGAGCAACGAAATGCCATATAAAGTATAAGATCGTAGGTTCAATTCTAGGAATATTTCTATATTTCCAACACATGGCATCTGCCCGGTAAGCGGAACACTGTGGGTTCGTTTCCCATCCCTGGACACTTTTATTTTTCCGTTTATCTTTACTCTTCACCATTCACACCTTATCCGAAAGGGTAGAAATCATCGTTATTTCTCCTTGAAATAAATTTTGAATTTTCGTTGAAAAGAAACACATGCAGGATAGTATTTCAAATGTCATTTTGCAAAAGATGTATTTGTCATTCTATTTGAGCTTTTTAAAATCAAATGTAATTCAGAGAGTTCTAATTATGAATCATATTGAGGTTAAACTTTCACAATATTTGTATCGAATCTCGCACATTGAAATTACACAATGTTTTTTTTTAATTAGAAATGTTAGTTTTCAAGCGAGAATTCGCTCTTCGACTAATATTTGAAAAAGTACAAACCTACCTGTGTGTTCAAGTAATCAAAAGGTGTTTTGGAACTTTGTAAGTTTAAATGTCGAATTAATTTATACACGTGTAAAAAAAAAATGAGTTGCGCTTACATGATGAAATGCAGTTTCTAACTACCCACCATGATTCTATCTCTCTCTCTCGATGTGATGTAACCCAAATTCCTGGAACATACTAAAGTTACCCACCCACCATGATTATCATAACCTCCAGATGTACTTGGGATACATAAAAATATTTTTTACTTGAGACATGGTGAGTTGTGATGATTATTCATCAAAGAGAGTTCCAGGGCGTTGGAATTGGAGAATTAGGTCACTTTGATATTGAAAAATTCTTAAATATAAGATTTAAATTAATTTTGAAGACAAATAATTATTTCCTAATATTAAAGTTGTTAAAGTTTTCTAGATAATTTCAATAAGAAATAACAATAAGTATCTTTTTTTTATTTTTAAAAACAAGCGAACTATCAAGCAAAAACATCCTTCTAGTGTTTTTTCAAAGATATGAAAAGTAAAATGAATTATTAATAAAAATTAATCATTTTAATGTGAAAAATATCACAAAGTGAAATTTTACTGGGATAAGGTGGATAAATTAAGAAAAAAAACATACTCCTGATCGTACAACTTTGCAAGATCAGGAGATGCCTTTTTCTTAATTAATCATTTTAATTCCTTCCTCTTCTCTTTCTTTGATAAATCAATAGAAGATCGTCATTTCTCGAAAGCTCTTCCTTTACTTTCACAATAAAAAGATATTCTTATTATTAATTTTTTATTGAAAGGTATTTCCTAACTTGATTATAGGAAATATATCTTATAGTTTGGGTTAGTTAAGTATGCTCACAACAATACGTATTATTCAATAGATTTTTTATATCTAAAATCCAATACCTTTTTGAAAACAGATCCTGATATATGCGTCCGTTCTGTTTTTGACCTGTTAGTGAATTATATTTACACCAAACTGAAAAAAATGCATTCTCAATTACGGTAAAAATGCGTTTTCATAAAAGGTATTATTTTTGATTGGTTGGTAATATACTTTTAAACAATATTTAATAAAAAAAGTCGGTGGACGAGTGGGTAACACCCTCGATTGCTGACAGTCATGAACCGGGATTGAATCCCGGGTTAAAATTTGGTTCAATATGTGAATAACCTTCACATATTATTCATTGTTTCAATTATCATAAACTAAGTTGCTCTTGTTGAGCGGTACCTAATAAAGTGATTTTGAATATATTATATCATTAAGCCTCTTATCAGTAGTCTTGATGATTCCAATGATAATGTCATTATTACTATCATCATTGTCATTTTTAATGTCATTTTAACATACAAAATTTCATTTTAAATTTATTTTATTTTAGAATCTTATAAATATAATCATAATAAATATATGTTGTAATGTAGATTGTTATTCTGTTGAATGACTGTAGTGTGGCATGTTGGTTGCAGTCATGGCGGCCACAATGTTCAGATTTGGTTCAGGCGTGGAATTGGGATTACACAAAAGGACGAGACATGTTGGATGTCACCATAGAGATGGCAGGAGAGTAAGTAAAGACGACGCCGATCAGGGCAGATCTGTAAGTGAGGGGTCTGTCAATCATCGTGTCTCAAAGCGGACTGATCTGTTCGAGCAAGAAGGGGGCACACCTGGGATCCCGACATGTTTTTCGGACCTGTTTTCTCTCCTGGCGACGGCTGTCACTCAATCGGATTTTATTTTGTCATGCATTACATGATAGCCGAAATAGCGATTTAATTTGTTTTTACAGTTTTGGCTATTATACTATATTACATATGATATATAAGTATATATTAGAATATATTACAACATATATATGTTGAAACATTATTCTTTAGGAAAACATCCACACGAGGAGAACTCGTGGAAGACAGGGTCAAAATATATAATTGTGACGAATGTTATCAATCTTAAACCAGTATATTCTTATATGGTGAAAATTAACTTGGATAAAACCTGGGAGTTACCAGCCCTGTTCATTAAGTTAGTTAGACATAATTTTAATCAAATGGGCTCTGGTTCTATTTTAATTTAAAATATGATATCTCTCGAAAATATTCCAAATAATCGAACATTAAAATCGCGAGTGAGCAAGTTGTAATAATGCTGAAATAGTAAAATCTACATTAAACGCTTTAAAATGACTTGTATAAAAACAGGGTATAGTTTCAGATATCATTACAAATATAGGAGAATCTGCATGAGAGGACACGTCTCTACAAAGTAGAGTTTTCCTCTAGAGCTCACCTCTCTAGAGTAGACCTCTCTACAAAGGACAGCTTTTATTTACGAAATTAGTATTTTTTTCTATTTAGTAACTCTTCGTTAAGAGAACATCTCTCCCTAAAGGACACTTTGGGTATGCAATTAGGTATCCTTTACAGAGAGGTTTACTGTATTGTGAAAATAGATACATATTTAGCTGAAACATTATTTCCTGAAAATCCCCGATTTCGCTATATTTCATTCAAGTAGAGTTAAAAATATATTAATGAAAAACATATACTCTTACATTTACTTTATTTTAGCTTTACTAAGATAAAACTTTAATAAGTTCTAGAACAGGATACCATTCTAGACCTGTATGAAGAATGGACTAATGTTCTAATATTATTATAAGCAACCATTATTGCCAATTATGATGTAGCAATATTAGCATCACATTTTTTGAATCCAAAAAAAAAAAACAAATTAGTCTGATATTTGAATATTTTTAAATTCTACGGTCAAATTCTTATCATATATATCCACTAGCCGAATGACCCGGGCAACGCCCGGGGTTTACCCGATTAAACGCTTTTATTCAAATACTATTTGTTACAATTATAAATTGGCGCCGTGGATGTCACTCTTGTGAAACGAATCGCTCCAAACTTTGTGTCTGAGAAGCGATATTTTTATAGAAAGATGATCTGACTTTTGTTTTCTGCTCGAATGAATGTTTTTCTGTTAGAATTTTGTTCCTGCGTACAAAATAATGAACTGGTTTCACCCGTGGTCTCTGCTTTTTGGAATTTTTCCCGATATAATTTTGTATCTGATAATCAAACATGATACAGCAATATCTTCATCATCATTTTCTGACTAAAAATATATAGTTTTAATAAATGATTTATATATTTTTAAAATAGCCTATCGTCTTCCCCGTATTTTTTTACCTATGTATGGAAATTTTGGTTTGAATTAGTGAACTACTGCGAATTTGTATACCGAACATATACAAACAAACATACAAACATTTATTTATATATATACTAGCGGATGTGTACCCGGCTTCGCCCGGGTTTTATCCGAGTGAAAGTTTGCCTAACGAATATTATATATTATGAAGTATAATAAACAATGTTAAAGATTAGTTTTAATTATTAATCAAGATTGTGTGTGAATATGTGAGAAAGATGTAATATCGTTGTTGTTTTCTTGGCCGACTGTTTTACATATGGTGTTATCTTAAAATTGCTTGTTTTGAATATTTTTTTAGATTGAGTTGAATGAATTGCTGAAATTTTTTTTGTATTTATATATAAATAAAATTAACTCTGTGGATTTTTTTGTATTTAATCGATAACAGCAAAGTTATGTATTTTAAAGTTAGGAAAAATATTTTGATGTTAAGCAAAACCTGCTCCATCTCGTTTTACATAAATGTTCAAAATTTGGTCGAAATTGATGCATTGTAACGAAAGTTTTTAGCGAACACCACTTATGAAATTTGCATTTTATTAATATATAGATAGAAGATAGATAATCCAAATTGTACCTTATGTACCAAATGGTCTCCAGCGAAGAGGTGTGAATTAACTTTTTTAAAATATACATAATTATAAAGATAGAAGCTTCTATAGAAATAAATAAAATAAGCCGAAATAGCTGTTAGGAGAGCGTTAGACTGAATATCTAAAGGTCCCTGGTTCGATCCCGGGTTTCGGCATCTTTTTTTAATTTTTAAATTTCATCCGTGACAGAGGCCAGGAAAGACGGTCGTGACTATATATAGGGATGATGATGCGCACGCATCCGTGAAAGAGGCCAGGAAAGACGGTCGTGACTATATATGTTGATAATAATAATAATTATCATTAGATGATCATAATGATGATGCGCGCGCATCCGTGACAGAGGCCAGGAAAGACGGTCGTGACTATATATGTTGAATCATTTTTCTATCACAAAATATGTAAATTTGATATTAGTTTAATTTGAATAGGCTTTGTATATCCTATATTTAAATTTCTTCTTCATCTAAACATATATACTATTGTTAAATTTATAATGTTTATTTGTAGTTTTAGTTAAAAAGAGTCTGAAAGTTTCATTTGAAGTTTGTTTTATATATAGAGAGATTGTAAAATGACATTTGAAAATCATCCCGCATGTGTTTCTTTTGAATCAAAAATCGAAAATTATTTTAGGGAGAAATAAAGATTATTTATAACCTTAGGGATGAGGTATGAAAGGATGAATTGTGAAGAGTAATGATAAACGGTAAAATAAAATGTCCAGGGATGGGAATCGAACCCACAGTGTTCCGCTTACTGGGCAGTTGCCATGTCCACTAGGCTATCCTGGACATAATTTGACTGGGGATAATTTGACTATGCTTTGTATATCCTATATTTAAATTTCTTCTTCATCTGAACATATATTCTCTCGATGAATTTATAATTTTTATTTGTAGTTTTAGTTTAAAAGAGTCTGAAAGTTGTATTTGAAGTTTGTTTTATATATAGACAGATTACCTATCTACATCCGTCTTCTAGAGTGAATGTTTTGTTCTTAGAATCTTGTGCCTGATTATTAAGAAATACAATTATTATCATTTTGTAATACCCTATTTATATTTTGCATAGACTACTTTATATTTTATAATACAATATAATGCGGCTTATGATTGCAAAACGACATTTGAAAATTATTCCGCATGTTTTTCTTTTGAATGAAAAATCTAAATTTATTTTTGAGGAGGAATAACAATTATTTTTAACCTTAGAGATAAAGTATGAAAGGATGAATTGTGAAGAGTAATGATAAACGGAAAAAATAAAAGTGTCCAGTGATGGGAACTGGACACCCTGGACACTTTTATTTTTCAGTTTATCATTCTCTTCACAATTCATCCTTTCATACTTCATCCCTATGGTTAGAAATAATTGTTATTTCTCCTCAAAAATAAATTTAGATTTTTCGTTTAAAGAAACACATGCGGGATAATTTTCAAATGTCGTTTTACTTTATATTTTGTTGTAAGACTGTATTATAAAACGTTTTATATGACTTGAGTGACTTAATAAAGAAATTGAAACTATTTTATACGCGTATAATCTACTTATATATTTGCCTTATTCTGTCTGTTTGTCTGAAGCTCACGGATGGGATTTTTCATAACCATCGGTGGTTCAGTGGTAGAATGCTTGCCTGCCACGCGGGCGGCCCGGGTTCGATTCCCGGCCGATGCATTTTTTTTTTTTTACAATTTTTAAAACTCATTTATATATTATACAAGAATGACATCCACGGCGCCAATTTATAATTGTAACGAATAGTATTTGAATAAAAGCATTTAAACGGGTAAAACCCGGGCGTTGCCCGGGTCATTCGTATCTACTTATATATTTGCCTTATTCTGTCTGTTTGTTTGTCTGAAGCTCACGGATGGGAATTTTCATAACCATCGGTGGTTCAGTGGTAGAATGCTCGCCTGCCACGCGGGCGGCCCGGGTTCGATTCCCGGCCGATGCATTTTTTTTTTTTACAATTTTTAAAACTCATTTATCTATATATATAAAAATGAATGTATGTGTGTCTGTTTGTTTGTTTGTTTGTCCTTTATGCCTGACCAAACCACTCATTGGATCGCCATGAAACTTTGGGAAGTTATTTAGTATAGTACTGGGAAGGTTTCTAGCAAATAAAATTTTTGAAATAACTTTTCGCCTAGAAATAATCAAGATAAATATTCTAATTTATCTGTTATAATTCAACAATCTGCTCTAAATATTATCATGATGATACGATGATTTTGTAATGTAGAAAATTAGGAAAGACAAAATTCAGGATGACACGGCAATTTATTTGAGACAAGAATAATGATACAATTCCAAGGCAAGATACTATTCCTTTAACTTCCAATTACCGAGGGAACCAATTAATATTGATTTTATTCAAATTATCGAGTATTTTTCAAGGGACCGGGAAAAAATGTTCACTTTATCGAGAGATTCGTTAAACAAACCTTTACTCGGGTAAAACCCGGGCGAAGCCGGGTACATCCATACAAGAATAATGATACAATTCCAAGGCAAGATACTATTCCTTTAACTTCCAATTACCGAGGGAACCAATTAATATTGATTTTATTCAACTTATCGAGTATTTTTCAAGGGACCGGGAAAAAAATGTTCACTTTATCGAGAGATTCGTTAGACAAACTTTTACTCGGGTAAAACCCGGGCGAAGCCGGGTACGTCCGCTAGTATATTATACAAGAATGACATCCACGGCGCCAATTTATAATTGTAACGAATAGTATTTGAATAAAAGCATTTAATCGGGTAAAACCCGGCGTTGCCTGGGTCATTCGTATATAATAATTGTATAAACGAATGCAAGACAAAATCACCGCGAATGTTTCTTTTTTTTTAAGGCAATTTCTTTTTAAGGCAATTATCGTTATTTATCGTTAATTTTTGTTTCGATTTTATTGAAAAAAAACGATATGGTGCCTTTAAAAAATGATCTTTATTACTATGCAGTTTTCTATTTAGTCAATATACCTAAGTTCATGTTGCAAATGTAATTATCTCTATCGATTTAGTAGTTGAAATGCAAAAAAAAAAATCGACATGATGAAATCTTTATGAAAATTCACATTTTTATTTTTATATTTTCAAGACACACACAGTTTGGGGCGGGACGTTTCACAAGAGAGACATCCACGGCGCCAATTTATAATTGTAACGAATAGTATTTTAATTAAAACATTTAAAAAAACACAGTTTGGAACGGGACGTTTCACAAGAGTGACATCCATGGCGCCAATTTATAATTGTAACGAATAGTATTTGAATTAAAACGTTTTTAAAATATATACGCACTCGGGTAAAACCCGGGCGTTGCCCGGGCCATTCGTCTAGTTCTTTTATAATTAAACAAATTTATACTGTTCTTACTTCAATAAAAAAAAAAAAGAGTCGGAGGACGAGTGAGTAACCCCCTCGACTCCAGACAGTCATGAACCGGGATTGAATCCCGCGTTAACATTTTGTTTTAATATGTGAATAACCTTCACATATTGGTTTAAAATCACATTAATAGGTACCGCTCAGCAAGAGCAACCTAGTTCATGATAATTGAAACAGTGAATATATGTGAAGGTTATTCACATATTAAACAAAATTTTAACGCGGGATTCAATCCCGGTTCATGACTGTCGGGAATCGAGGGTTTTACCCACTCGTTCACCGACTTTTTATTCCTTCACATATTATTCGTTTGTGTAATAATCATAAACTAGGTTGCTCTTTTTGAGCGGTAGCTAATAAAGTGAATTTTGGAACAATAAAAAATTAATGGGAGTGTCTGGCTCTCATCAGTGGTGAACCTTCCCAGCAGTTTCCCCAGTTTAATCCACCATACCGCTGTGAAATTGAATTTTCCTGTTTTCCTTTTATATAGATAATGAAATTGATATCTTTGAAATGGTAATTTTCCATTGTATTAAGGGCAGAAGAAAACATTGTTTAATTTTTAAAATAATCATAGGCGTCTAAAATAGCTTTAATTTCGTTCAACAGAGGGCGCGCTAATGCATTTTTGCGCGCTAATTGCAAATATCAGTCGTTCTAAACCCGTTCGTTTAACGAGCTAATGTTATAGTTATTTTATATATTTATAAGTAGATGTGTATTTGTATGATACTACTGTAATATATTGTCGCTTCTCAAATAGGTAAAATTATTTTTCATCTATAAAAAAATCATCAATAGAAATAATAATTAAAATATTTGAAAAAATATATATCATCGCTTTTTTAATAAATTATTCATAGAAAATAAAAAGATGATTATTCAAATCATAGGTTATCTTCATTTTTTTGTCTCTTTCATTTTTTATAGAATAAAATTGTATAATCAATTTGAAAATAGATTATTTTCTAGACTAGAAAAATTTAAAGCTGAAAATGCCTTCATCAAAATCTGATATTTCATCTGAAGAACAGAATAGTGATCAAGAAATGATGTCATTCGATAATATTTCGATTACAGAAAATGAAATAATCAAAATAGAGAATGATTTACTTCCAGAAGACAATGAAAAAATGGATGAAATTTCTGAAGATCAAGAAACAAACAACAAAAATCAATCAGATCAAATTACAGAAAATCAAGAAGAAAACCAAATGGCAGAAGATCACTTGAATACCAAAGAAAATGTTAAATCTTCACTTCCAAAAGATACTAACAATGAAGTTACTATACCGATACTAATCCCGATTGGAGACATAAAACGTGAAGAAGATTCTGTTCCAGAAGAACAAAATATTATCCCAGAAGTTATTTCAGATCAACAAGCCCGTTTACAGAATTTTATTAATAAATATGGAGATTTGCGATTTTGCAAATTATGCTATTTAGAGTTTGAAAATGTAGAGATAGCCCTAGTTCATAGTTACGAAGACCATTGGAAGCTGACTAAAACGGCACCAAAAGCAAAGAAAAGATATTCAAGAAAACAAACCATATTTAAATGCCCAAAATGCACATACCAGAGCAATCTAAAGCAGAATCGAGACAGACACGTCGACCATATTCATGAAAAGAAGACACCTTTCCACTGTGATATTTGTGACTATAAGACGGGAACTAAGCAAAATTTGGATCGTCATCTTTACGTAAAACACAAGAAAGCTGAATAGATACAAAAGAAATGCATGTAAAAATCTTGTTTGTATATAAAACTATCTACCCCATGTATACATTAAAGAATGTGAAATAGAATATAGACTCTGATTTTATATATTTAATCAACATATATAGTCTCACGACCGTCTTTCCTCAATTTCTCATGTCACGGATGCGCGCGCATCATTATTATGATCATTATCATTATCTAATAATAATAATAATAATTATTATTATTATTATATTATTATTATTATTAATATATAGTCACGACCGTCTTTCCTCAATTCCTCATCGCTGCACGGATGCGCGCGCATCATCATTATGATCATTATCTTCTATAGAAGCTTCTATCTTTATAATTATGTATATTTACAAAAAGTCAATTCGCTCGCGCCTCTAGCGGTGAAAATGAGGGGTAATACCAGCTGACCTAATGTACATGTAAAGTTTGGAGCGGGACGTTTCACAAGAGTGACATCCACGGCTCTAATTTATAATTGTAACAAATAGTATTGGAATAAAAACATTCAATCGGGTAAAACATCAACATATATAGTCACGACCGTCTTTCCTCAATTCCTCAATGCTGTCACGGATGCGCGCGCATCATCATTATGATCATTATCATTATCTAATGATAATAATAATAATTATTATATTATTATTATTATTTTATTATCAAAATATATCACAGATATCAGTGAAGCAGCTTACGCATCCCTCAAGTTAAAATCAACCATAAACAAAAACAAAGTCAAATTCAAGTGGTGGACGAATTAACTTGAAAAAATGAAAAATGATTTTAATTATATAAGACACACAGATCATGAATTCAATCTAGCAAACCCAAATATTCATTACACAAACATAAACAGTAAATACAAAAGATTAATACTAGAAGCATTGATATCAACAAAATATAACAGTATAAACAGACATATAGACATCCCAGAGACATATGATAGGCTGGTCCAAAACCTAAAATAGATTTTTCCGTTTTTTCTTCATCACACCATTTTACAATTATGCATTTAATAATAATATCAGCAAATTGACTAATTTACATAACAATAATTTTTCTTAAATAATAAAATATAATACTTCATAATTAATCCTAGATATGCAAAAATTACCTGTTATATATATGTATATACATCTTTACTTGAAATTGTTCCATTATTTCCTGTGGAAGGGCCGCTTACGCCCGAAAGCTAGAAACGTTTTTCCCAATAAAAGAAACTCATCCTTTTTGATTCTATGCGTATTACAGAAATTTATTCTATCGAGGCAAAATAATTAATGAAATTTTTTTTAAAGCTGCTCGTAACAAATATAATAAAGCCATTAACAAGGCAAAATTTAAAAGCTGGAGATTCTTTCTCTAAGAAAACGGATCAACTAATCCTTTTGGGAACACTTATAAAACTTTCAAAACTTTAAAAGCATCATTTAACACAACAGGGATTCCATTGATAGACAACGCACCGGATTTTGCTAGGACTTCAAAAATGGAAAGTTTATTGAACGATCTTTTCCCGGATGATGATATTTCTTCCGAGGAGGAACTTCACAAAGCAACTAGATATTACTCGCCAATTTACAATAATAGAAACAAAGTGATCATAAGCCTAAAAGATATTGATTCAATTATTGTATTATTGAAAAATATGAAAGCACCTGGATCAGATAATATTAGCAATAATATGATAAAATGCGCCTTACCTAGGATTTCCATGATCCTCCATCAAATATTCGAAAAATTTATAAGTTTGGGATATTTCCCAGATTATTGGAAAAACTCTCTTTTGTGAAAATCATTCCTAAAGTAGATAAAACTAGTTATGATGTTAGTAAAAGCTACAGACCAATTTCCTTGCTATCAAACATTTCAAAAATTTTCGAAAATATAATTAAAAATAAACTCACTACCTTTTATGACGAAAACAATTTGATGAGTCATAGACAACATGGCTTCTCCAGGCATAAATCAACAATTACTGCTATGAAAGAGCTGACTGAAACTATTCTGGAACACAAGCAAAGAGAACTGACGGCGTTGATCGCAGTGGACTTATCAGGGGCTTTTGATAATGCATGGTGGCCAGCTATAATAAAAAGAATGGATTTAGACAACGTTCCCAGCTCTCTGATTCAAATCATATTTGAATACCAATCCTATTTGAATAATAAAAGGACAGTTTGTCTGTCATACGGTGGCAAAACGGTCTCCAAAACCTTACTAAGGGATGTCCTCAGGGTAGTCCACTGTCACCGTTATTATGGAACATCCTGCTAAATGATATTTTAATTAATTTTAAATCAACAAACGCTGAAATTATTTGCTACGCGGACGACATCTCTATTATATGTTGGCATTATAATTTAGAGGGTCTAAAAACTGAGTTAATGAACACCCTAAACTATGTCACTCAATGGTGTTGCTCAAACAAGTTAAAAATAAATCCAGAAAAAACAAACTTGATTCACTTTCACAATTTCCATAGGGTCCAGTTGGAATTTCAAAAAACCGTCCTAAAGCCTTCAAATGAAATCAAAATTTTGGGAACGAAACTATCTAATCATAGGTTCAAAACAAAAATAAATTTCACCCCACACATCAATGAGATTTTGCATAAAGCGCATCGCATGAAAAATTTGCTTTTTTCCCTCAGCGGCAAAATATGGGGTATAAACTCTAATAAAAGGTTAATTTTGTATAAGACGCTAATTAGACCTATTCTAACATATGGAGCTGAAATTTGGTTTTACCAAATAAATAACCGCTGTAAACAGAAATGAAATTCGATGCAATACCAAATTGTTTCTGGGGCAACTAGATCGTTTAAAACATCTTCCTCAAATTGTGTCCACTGTCTGGCAGAGATCCCATTCCTGACTGATTTTATCGAATCAAGATTGATTAAATATGAATTGGACCAACTAAGCGAGGAAGACCAACAAACGTTCAGTCCACATTCTCCTTCAATAATAAATGGATTTTTAAGAACAAGAATGGAAGATATGTTTTCTAATACAAGTGATCACTTTCGTCTCTTTTTCCCTTTGGGCATTCCAAAATATTTCCGCCCTGACTTTTACAATGTGCAATTCGTTACTGGACATGGAAATTTCGGAGATTTTCTGTTTCGAATAGGAGCCATAGACGATCCGGGATGTTTATGTGGAAAGAGAAAGCAGGATTCCAGTCATCTGCTTCTTGAGTGCCCAATCTTCCAGAGCTACAGAAACCGGGAAAACATCGAATGCAAGGATCTTTTTATGTTTGTAAATAGTAGGGACTCGTATTTTAAATTTAGAAAATTCTGTAAATATATCTATGATTTTCTCTCTTGGTTAAAAAAACCTTAATTACTACCAAATTGTATATTTTTGGTTTGTTTATTTTGTTGGTTGTGATGTAAAATCAAGAATGATTTTAATGTCCTCTTTCTTATCTTTTCAAATCTTGTAATTATTTAATTTTTTTTTGTAATATAGTATCTGAATTTAATGTTGTTATTGACGCAAGCATCCCTTGTAGGGATATCGCGTCTGATTTGATAAATAAATAAACATATATAGTCACGACCGTCTTTCCTCAATTCCTCATCGCTGTCACGGATGCGCACGCATCATCATTATGATCATTATCATTATCTAATGATAATAATAATAATTATTATTATTATATTATTATTATTATTTTATTATCAACATATATAGTCACGACCGTCTTTCCTCAATTCCTCATGTCACGGATGCGCGCGCATCATTATTATGATCATTATCATTATCTAATAATAATAATAATAATTATTATTATTATTATATTATTATTATTATTATTAATATATAGTCACGACCGTCTTTCCTCAATTCCTCATCGCTGCACGGATGCGCGCGCATCATCATTATGATCATTATCTTCTATAGAAGCTTCTATCTTTATAATTATGTATATTTACAAAAAGTCAATTCGCTCGCGCCTCTAGCGGTGAAAATGAGGGGTAATACCAGCTGACCTAATGTACATGTAAAGTTTGGAACGGGACGTTTCACAAGAGTGACATCCACGGCTCTAATTTATAATTGTAACAAATAGTATTGGAATAAAAACATTCAATCGGGTAAAACATCAACATATATAGTCACGACCGTCTTTCCTCAATTCCTCATCGCTGTCACGGATGCGCGCGCATCATCATTATGATCATTATCATTATCTAATGATAATAATAATAATAATTATTATTATATTATTATTATTATTTTATTATCAACATATGTAGTCACGACCGTCTTTCCTCAATTCCTCATCGCTGTCACGGATGCGCACGCATCATCATTATGATCATTATCTAATGATAATAATATTTATTATTATTATTATATTATTATTATTATTTTATTATCAACATATATAGTCACGACCGTCTTTCCTCATCGCTGTCACGGATGCGCGCGCATCATCATTATGATCATTATTTTCTATAGAAGCTTCTATCTTTATAATTATGTATATTTACAAAAAGTCAATTCGCTCGCGCCTCTAGCGGTGAAAATGAGGGGTAATACCAGCTGACCTAATGTACATGTAAAGTTTGGAGCGGGACGTTTCACAAGAGTGACATCAACAGCTCCAATTTATAATTGTAACAAATAGTATTTGAATAAAAACATTCAATCGGGTAAAACACGGGCGTTGCCCGGGTCATTCGTCTAGTATATATATAAACTTCAGCAAATATTTATGTGTACTTTTAATTGTTCATTTACTAATTATACAAATGAATTGACTTGATTGCTCAAAAACCATTTTTAAAATAAAAGTTCTTCCTTATATGCATGTAATATTGTAAATTCATTAATATATACAGTAGAACCTGGCTAAAGGTACCTGCTGTAAAGGACAACACCTAATTACAGAGCCAAAATATCCTTTAGGGAGAAGTGTCCTCTTACCGGAAAGTTGCTAAATATTAAAAATGGTAATTTTGCAAATGAAAACTGTTCTTTATAGAGAGGTGTCCTTTCATGAAGGTTCTACTGTATTAACAGAATCATCTTTAAATGAAAAAAAAACAATAAATTGTATTTATTACCAAGATTTTCTGTTCCAAATACTTTATTGCTATGTATTCTATCCACTTTATGTAATGGCTGATTAAATTTACTATCGTGTGACCTTAAACAGCCACAATCAGTTTTAAAAATAAAAATAAAATTGTGAAAAACGTTTATAAAAATTACACAGGTTTCTCAAATAATATATAATAACGGTGGACGAGTGGGTAACACCCTCGATTCCCGACAGTCATGAACCGGGATTGAATCCCGCGTTAACATTTTGTTTAATATGTGAATAACCATCACATATTATTCACTGTTTCAATTATCATGAACTAGGTTGCTCTTGTTGAGCGGTACCTAATAATGTGATTTTGAACCAGGTTTCTCACAATGAGTTTTTTTTTTAATGTTAGTTTTCAAATGATTTTCGCTTGAATAATAAAATTTTATAAGGTTGTCCCAAAAGTTCGTAAATACTTGAAAAATTTTTAAATACCAATATTATTCGCCGTTATGTATAATGTCTTTGTATTATGGATAAAGTAATTGTATTATAATGTATTCGCCGTAATAATATTATTCGCCAGGTAATAGGAAAATCCACGTTTTAAGAAAAAAAAAAGAACTTTTGGGACAACCTTGTAAAATAAAAAAAGAAACTCATTGTGAGAAATCTTAATAGTTTTTTTAACAGATATAAGTTTTATCATTGGCCAACAATCATCGTGGAAATGTTTTACCTCAATAGTTGCATTGAGCAACGAAATACCTTATTAAGTATAATATCATAGGTTCAATACTAAGAATTTTTCTATAATTTTCAATAAAAAAAAGATGTATTTGTCATTCTATTTAAGCTTTTTAAAAGCAAATTTAATTCAGAGAGTTGTAATTATGAATCATATTGTGGTTAAACTTTCAAAATATTTGTATCGAATCTCGCACATTGAGAACTTACACAATTTTTTTTTTCAATTATAAAATGTTAGTTTTCAAGCGAAAATTCGCTCTACGACTAATTTTTGAAAAATTCCAATCCTACCTGTATCAATACAGGTATACCAATACAGTATTAAAGTTCTAAATAAGCGGTCTGGGAGATTGAGAGAATTAACGAAACCGCTGGGAGGATTGACCACTGATTTATTTGTGAAATGAAACATTCACGTCATAATGTCTTCATTCGTTATATATACACCATTTTGAAAATAAGGCAATGAAAATATATTGTAGTTACCCGTGTCAAATGTTTTATTAAGTATTTTACTATCAAAGAAGCTCGACAATAGTTAATTGATCTAAAAAAGGACACTTCTCCCGTTAAAATAGACGCTGAAGCAAAGCTCCAACTATTGATCGTCTCTGCAAACTAGCGGACTCAAACTACACCAGCTTTGGCAAATTCAAAGCGCCATGGAGACAATGGCTTCGGGATAATGACCTTTGTCAGTCCATGACATTCTTTGCTTTCATGATATCAGCACGATAATTATGTAATCCTAAGAGTTTGCCAAAGAGGCATTTAGCTGGCTAAGGAGCTAGGCCAAATCTCTGGCCAAAATATAGATGAAAGTTTTGCCTGGAAGCTTTCTATTGAACAGAATGAAAAATGAGTTATTATATATCGATTTATACAAGTAGAAATCTGCCTATCTGGTTATTACTACTGCTGAACCTTAATAAGAATTACGTTTTGATTGACTTCGAATTTTTCACTTTGTCTACGCATACAATCTTCATCCCTAAAGAAAATTTAGAATTTTTACGAAGTTTTTTTGAAATATATGATATTAGATGATTTAATGACAAATAATGTGTGTTATCTATTTTAAAAACGATTTCTGTTTCTGAAGCACGATTTAAACTCGTTAACTATTGGGAACTTGAAAATTGATTTTTTTCTACGATTTTTCATTCTAAAACTTGCTTGGAATTACAATAAACAAATATAGAAAAATTAGAGTTAAATGTTGATTTTTATCTGTTATATTTCAATAATCCGTACATAATATTATCATGCATATATTTATATTCATCATATCATCTATAATCATCATATATAAAAATATGATATCTGTTTGTATGTGATATACACGATTTTAACTCGTAAACTGCTATATAGGAGTTGAAAATGATATATAATAATTATATCTCATATTTACTCTATATATTATTAGTGGTAATAAAGATTCCAATTTACTCAAAAAATATATTAAATATTATTATTATCACGATCATATTGGGTTTTTCATTTCATATATCAAATTCAAAAATCATTTCACTATAAAAGGATAATAAGGTACAATCTTAATAAATTATATTTGTTGAAGCATTATTCATTGAACAATTATTACTTGGGGGGAACAAGGAAGAAGCCGGGTCATAATACATAACTGTGAGCATTTTATTTGATTTGAAACATGTCATTTCATTTTTATATGCATATAGATTTTGATAAAAATACACTAAAGTAATTCCAGGAATTTTCTTCATTAAGATAACTTGAAGAAAGAGAACTCCTGAGCGGCATTTATATTTATTTTAAAAAATAGATACTTCGGCCAGAGTTCAAATTTTATTTTCCAAAGTTTCAGCAAAAGATTTTTGTTGAAACGTTGGTAAAATAAAACTTTTACTGGTTGGCGTATCTATTCATTAAGCTATAATTAAGAATAATAATTATAAAATAAATAAAGATTCCAGGGTTAATTTTCTTGTTCAACTTTTTATTTTCAAGCTTTCGGACTTGTCAGTCCTTCAACAGGAGTATCACGATAATAAATTGATGATATATATTATGTTTATATACAAAGTTTATATCATCAATTTATTATCGTGATAATCCTGTTGAAGGACTGACAAGTCCGAAAGCTTGAAAATAAAAAATTGAACAAGAAACTTAGCCCTGGAAGCTTTATTTATTTTATAACTAGCGGATGTACCCGGCTTCACCCGGGTTTTACCCAAGTAAAGGTTTGTCTAATGAACATTTGTTAAAACAATTCTCTATAAACTTATATAAAAAAAAATAATAGATATATTTTGATAATTTGAAACTCGTAAATTTGAAACTCTCGATAAAGTGAACATTTTTTCCCGGTCCCTTGAAAAATACTCGATGAGTTGAATAAAATCAATATTAATTGGTTCCCTCGGTAATTGGAAGTTAAAGGAATAGTATTTTGCCTTGGAATTGTATCATTATTCTTGTCTCAAATAAATTGCCGTGTCATCCTGAATTTTGTCTTTCCTAATTTTCTACATTACAAAATCATAATTTTATCTATTCTCCCAATATATATGTTGTAGATAAATGATAAAACTAACTTTGACTTGTGCGCAATTAATAGGTAGAAAATCTTACTTTTGATAAATAATCATCATCATTTAGTTAAATCTACAAATCTGCAAATAACTCTAAGGATATTAAAGAAATTATTTTTCAAAAACCTTCCCGGGGATATACCTAATAATATCCCAAAATATCACGGCGATTGGATGTATGATTTTTGAATCTATAGAGTACAGACAGACATTCAATTTTATATATATACTAGCCGAATGACCCGGGCAACGCCCGGGATGTCACTTTTGTGAAACGTCCCGCTCCAAACTTTGTGTGTTTTTAAAATATAAAAATAAAATGTAAATTTTCATAACGATATTTGAAAATTATATTATTTTGATTTTCAAATTATATTATTTTGATTTTCAAATTATATTTGTTACAATTATAAATTGGCGCCGTGGATGTCACTCTTGTGAAACGTCCCGCTCCAAACTTTGTGTCTGAGAAGCGATATTTTTATAGAAAGATGATCTGGCTTTTGTTTTCTGCTCGAATGAATGTTTTTCTGTTAGAATTTTGTTCCTGCGTACAAAATAATGAACTGGTTTCACCCGTGGTCTCTGCTTTTTGGAATTTTTCCCGATATGATTTTGTATCTGATAATCAAACATGATACAGCAATATCGTCATCATCATTTTCTGACTAAAAATATATAGTTTTAATAATTGATTTATATATTTTTTAAAATAGCCTATCGTCTTCCCCGTATTTTTTACCTATGTATGGAAATTTTTGTTTGAATTATTGAACTACTGCGATTTGTATACCGGACATACAAACAAACATACAAACATTCATTTTTATATATATAAGATATAGATATTATAAATCAGGGAAGAACGTATATTTATAATCAAGAATAATAATTATATACACAAAAATAGTTGACATTTCAAAAAAATTATTTCGTGAAAACATTCTCGAACTCATTTCTAGAACCCGGACGTATTTTTTTATGATAATGATGATAACAAGGTCATATCAGCATCATTATCTTTATAATCCACGATAAACTTTAATTTTCTCTTTTTTTTTTTAACGAAATATTTACAGTAGAACCTCTATGAGAGGATACACGTGCTAGAGGACACCTATCTACAAAGGACAGTTTTCATTTTCAAAATTACCATTTTTAGTATTTAGTAACTTTCCGGTGAGAGGACACCTCTCCCTAAAGTATACTTTGGCTCTGTAATTAGGTGTTGTCCTTTACAGGGAGGTAGTTCTACTGTACTAAAAATATCGAACCTATTCTTAGAAAAATAAATTGATGTTTTAAATATTTAAAAATAACACTACTGAAAACCATTGTAAATATTTTAATGTATATACAGTTTAACCTGTCTATAGCGCCCGATTTTAAATACGTAGTATGATGCGATTTACATTAATATTAAGCAACCTGTCTATAGCACCCCCTCTCTATAGCACCCTATTTTGGTGAGTCCCAAGAGGGGACGCTATAGACAGGTTTAACTGTATATACTTTGGAGAGATAATATAATTAAAAAAAATAACCTATTTTATTCAACCACTATATTTTTCAAAACTAACTTTAATTCAACAGTATTTAAGAAGCTAACTTGTGAAATCCAATTAAAGAGGTTTGAATGTACAATTCTGTACAGTAAGTTTATTGAACGGGAAAATAAAAAATATTAAAATTAACGACAAAACCACTTTTTGAGAACAATATTTTAACATCCTAAACTTATTTCTAATTGACCGCGTATTAAATAGCGTATCTACTGTATTTATAATATGAATTCACGTTAAATATTTTGAAGAAATGGATATTTTGCCTGGAGGATATTGATCTATACAAAAATATAAAATATGTATATTGACCTGAGTCCGCTAATTTGCCTAGACAGTCAATAGTTGACACTCAGTTTTAGCTCTATTTTGAAGGAAGAGACGACCTTTATGTTTATAGTTAAATACATAATTTAACACAAAAGTTATTCAAATTCTAAATTTAAATGAATAATAAACTATTTTTATATATTTTATAGAGGAGTTATGAAATGATTATAATTATTATATATACAAATTAAATGATCCAACTTTGTCTAGATTCTTCCAGAATGAATATTTTCCAAATAAATATTGTTTTAACAAATATTATTCATTACAATATATTATGAAATAACGAAAGAAAAAAATATAAGATAAAAATATATTAACAATCAACATATATAGTCACGACCGTCATGGGCCGGCTGGCCGGCCGGCCGGTTCTGTCACGGATGCGCGCGCATCATCATTATGATCATTATCATTATCTAATGATAATAATAATAATAATAATAATAATTATTATTATTATTATATTATTATTATTATCAACATATATAGTCACGACCGTCATGGGCGGCCGGTTCTGTCACGGATGCGCGCGCACAGGGAGGTCACGTGCTTAGCCGGCAGCCAACGGGCGCGCGCCGCCGGCATTACGTCATAGATTATATGAGATTATAGTAGATTATAAACACAAAGTAATAAGACCAAATCTAATGATAAGGTACAATTTGGATTATAGATTATTCTGATATTTTGTATTTTGATTATTCAATGTATTCTTAAACGTTGTCAATCATGTTTTAAAAAAAGCTTTTATACTACAGAAATTCGGGTAACATCAATAAAGAGGGATTTGAAAAAAATTGAAACTACTATTATTATATAATTCAAATAATATTTTATATAGGTTTAAAAGTGATAGAGAGATTGAATATACTTTTATTGTGGAAATGGAAACATCTTTATTTACGGGGCTGCTAACCAAAATGGATGATTTTTGAGTCCCAATGGCCGCGTAAAGCGGAATATATACAAAGCACCAGGCTGGAGAGGCTAGAGACAGGATCTCCGTCAGGGAAGAGGCATCCCTATATATAGTCACGACCGTCATGGGCCGGCTGGCTGGCCGGCCGGTTCTGTCACGGATGCGCGCGCATCATCATTATGATCATTATCATTATCTAATGATAATAATAATAATAATAACTAGCCGAGTGACCCGGGCAACGCCCAGGGTTTACCCAAAGGGCCTGCAGAGACTTTAAAAGTATAGATTGACCATGTTTTGATGTCCTGAACTATAGCCTATCATATAACAAACTGTAATTCGACACTATCAATAATTCGACACTTCCGATAATTCGACCGTTTTAAAAATCAAATTTACACAGTCGATTGTTGTTTAAATACAACCTTACCGGTAAAAAGGTATTACAGAGGCGATGACAGCCACTGAAAATGTACAAAATTTATGTATAGAGAAATGGAAGAATCTAGTGAATAAAGAAAAGTCCAAAATCTAAATAATTGATAATAGTGTATTAACAAACAACTAATACAAAAAAAATCCTTTGAGGTAAGAAAGTATAGACATTAGTAAAAAGTTTATGAAAATAAATCAGAAAAAAGAGGTTGTCAACTATATTGCAGAGGAGACTACTTATAAAAGGAATTAATCTAAAGGACGCATTAAAAATTAATTTCTATTTTTATTCATACATGGGTTCAACTTTATATGTATTTTGTCCAAAGTTCAAACACGTGAAAAAGCCGCATAGAGCTGTCCATGCGTATGTAGCAAGAACCCAAATATTATTTATAGTCATAGCAAAAGCCAACTTTAGTGAAAACTGATGCCTCTTAAGAATGAAGGGAAGGCTGATATCTGAAGGAGCAAAATATATTTTTGGCACCAATACAGTGTGTCCAACATTGGTCCCGGTCAGTATTTGTGCTTCAACTTTACTTGTATGCCATCCAAAGTTCACACACGTGAAAAAGCCACATAGAGCTGTCCATGCATAAATGCAGGCTCTTGTAGCAAGAAACTCACTCTAGCAAAGGTTTGGCCTTAAGCCTTATTTATAGTCATAGGAAAAGCCAACCCTATTGGAAACTCTTGCCTCTTCAGAATGAAGGGAATGTTGATATCTGAAGGAGCCAAAGATGTTTTGACACCAATACAGTGTGTCCAACATTGGCCCCTGTCAGTAGTTGTACCTCAAGGACATGAGAGCACATGCACTGTATCACCATACATGTACCATTGTAAAGACCCTGCTTAAGATTAAAATTTCTCAGAAGCATAACAATAGCACCAACCTAGAGTTTAACTGGTGTGGAGGCATTCTTCTGGGAGTAAGGCTATTGAAAAATTCAATGGGAAGTTATTTTGCTCCTCCACAATCTTACACTCCACACTGTTAACACTGAGGAAACACTGACTCGTGTTTGGTAAGCAATTTCAAGAAAGAAACTATACGTATTGGTTGAAGAGTTTAAAAATATATATTTTGAGTGAAAAAAAAAGACACAAATCAGCAAATAAAATTGCAAACAATACTACTATATCACAGATAAGACAACATATAAAAGGAATGAATTCATTTAAATGACCTCATTAAAACTACATTTATAGTTTTATATATACAATATAACCTCGATAATTCGACCATGTTTTGTTGTCCTTACCTACAGCCTATTATATAACAAATTTAATTTGACACTATTGATAATTCGACCATGTTTTGTTGTCCTGACCTACAGCCTATCATATAAAAAACTGTAATTCAAGAGTTTAAAAATATATATTTTGAGTGGAAAAAAAAAGACACAAATCAGCAAATAAAATTGCAAACAATACTACTATATCACAGATAAGACAACATATAAAAGGAATGAATTCATTTAAATGACCTCATTAAAACTACATTTATAGTTTTATATATACAATATAACCTCGATAATTCGACCATGTTTTGTTGTCCTGACCTACAGCCTATCATATAACAAACTGTAATTCAACACTATCGATAATTCGACCATTTTAAATTTCAACAATTGTTTGTTGCTCAAATATAACTTCACTGCTAAAAAGGTATTACAGAGAAAACTTCTGACATTGTAAATGTACAAAATGTATATATAGAGCAGGGGAATAATAAATAAAGACCAAAATAAAATTAATTGATAATAAATAGATTATTGCCAAAAAAATATATATAAAAAATATTTTTTTCTCCTTTCTTATCTTCACTCAATCATATTAGAGTGTCAAGCTTGTAAAGCTTGAAATTAACAACCATCATGATTGGATGAAGTAGAATGCGTCTGCCTTTTTCATCAAGACTGGGAGCACTACTCAGTGGCAGGCCACTGACTTAGCTCCAAAAGAATGTATCCCTGGATTAGGAGCCCTTACAAGGTACTATCAGCCGGGCCAGCTGAGCCCAGGTTTTTTTAGTGAGCTTGTTACTGCTCCCCCTCCTCCTTTTTCATCCTGGCTATGTATATAAAAAAGCAAAGCCCAATTCTAAACCCAAATATTTTTTTATGAGAAGAACATCAACATATTGCATGATTACGGCAGTCCATAGCTTCCCTGACAAAAATTCACCAAGAAAGTTAAATATTCCAAATTTTTCTGTGTGTAAATTGCTAAATATGTAAAAAACATGTATACAAAAAAGCAAAGCCCAATTCCAAACCCAAATATTTTTTTTATGAGAAGAACATCAACATAATGCATGATTACGGCAGTCCATAGCTTCCCTGACAAAAATTCACCAAAAAAGTCAAATATTCCAAAATATTTCTGTGTATATATTGCTAAATGTGTAAATAACATGTATATAAAAAAGCAAAGCTTAATTTTAAATTTCATTATCCTTTTCACAGGAAAAGCATCAAAATACTGCATAAGTACGGCACTTTTGCAGCCCCCCTGACAATAATTCACTAAAAGAGTTAAGTATTCAAAAAAATATTTTGGTATATATATTGCTAAATGTGTAACAAACAACTATATAAAAAAGCAAATCTTAATTCTAAGTTTTAATATTTTTTTTATAAGAAAAGCTACAAAAGCAAATAGGGAGAAGTGGGGCCATTTAGCCATTTTCAAAATTTGATTATGAAAGAGTAAATAAATGAGTAAATAAGGACAGATATAAAGAGAAAGTATTGCTAAATGTGTAACAAACATGTATATAAAAAAGCAATGCCTAATTCTAAGTTTTAATTTTTTTTTTATAAGAAAAGCTACAAAAGCAAATAGGGAGAAGTGGGGCCATTTAGCCATTTTCAAAATTTGATTGTGAAAGAGTAAAAAAATGAGTAAATAAGAGCAAATATAAATAAAAAGTATTGCTAAATGTGGAATAAACATGTATACAAAAAAGCAAAGCCCAATTCCAAACCCAAATATTTTTTTTATGAGAAGAACATCAACATAATGCATGATTACGGCAGTCCATAGCTTCCCTGACAAAAATTCACCAAAAAAGTTAAATATTCCAAAATATTTCTGTGTATATATTGCTAAATGTGTAAATAACATGTATATAAAAAAGCAAAGCTTAATTATAAATTTCATTATCGTTTTCACAGGAAAAGCATCAAAATACTGCATAAGTACGGCACTTTTGCAGCCCCCCTGACAAAAATTCACTAAAAGAGTTAAGTATTCAAAAAAATATTTTGGTATATATATTGCTAAATGTGTAACAAACATGTATATAAAAAAGCAAAGCTTAATTCTAAGTTTTAATATTTTTTTTATAAGAAAAGCTACAAAAGCAAATAGGGAGAAGTGGGGCCATTTAGCCATTTTCAAAATTTGATTATGAAAGAGTAAATAAATGAGTAAATAAGGACAGATATAAAGAGAAAGTATTGCTAAATGTGTAACAAACATGTATATAAAAAGCAATGCTTAATTCTAAGTTTTAATATTTTTTTTTTTAAATAAAAGCTACAAAAGCAAATAGGGAGAAGTGGGGCCATTTAGCCATTTTCAAAATTTGATTGTGAAAGAGTAAATAAATGAATAAATAAGGACAAATATAAAGAGAAAGTATTGCTAAATGTGTAACAAACATGTCTATAAAAAAGCAATGCCTAATTCTAAGTTTTAATTTTTTTTTATAAGAAAAGCTACAAAAGCAAATAGGGAGAAGTGGGGCCATTTAGCCATTTTCAAAATTTGATTGTGAAAGAGTAAAAAAATGAGTAAATAAGAGGAAATATAAAGAAAAAGTATTGCTAAATGTGTAATAAACATGTATATAAAAAAGCAAAGCTTAATTCTAAGTTTTAATTTTTTTTTTATAAGAAAAGCTGCAAAAGCAAATAGGGAGAAGTGGGGCCATTTAGCCATTTTCAAAATTTGATTGTGAAAGAGTAAAAAAAAGAATAAATAAGAACAAATATAAAGAAGAAATAATTAAGCAAAAGAAAGACATAAATAAATATTTCAATCTACAATTCGAAAAATAATATAACCTCAGCCTATTTATGAGAAAAAAAAAGTTGCCAAAGACATTAGGAAAGATACTGCAAATAGAAAACATACACAAAAATCGAGCTCTATTTAAATGAAAAACTATAACAAAGTACTTACAAATTATAATCATTATCAAATGTATATATAGTAAATATACACAAATAGTATATATAGACAAAAGAACGCATTTCAAAACAAAATTTCAAAACAAAGGAATTGATGATGATAAATGCAAAAAATCTACGATTGTAAAATAGATTAAATTAAAAAATAAAAATAACTGTTAACATTAGGAAAATAAAAACAGGCCTATCATACGAAGAAAAAAATAACGAAAATTTTGGTATATAGATCGTTATGTGTAGTTCAGAATCTTCGAAGGAGATAGCTCAGGACTTTACAATGGAAAACTCTGTTACGGTATTATCTATATAGATAAGAACAAATATAAAGAAGAAATAATTAAGCAAAAGAAAGACATAAATAAATATTTCAATCTACAATTCGAAAAATAATATAACCTCAGCCTATTTATGAGAAAAAAAAACGTTGCCAAAGACATTAGGAAAGATACTGCAAATAGATAACATGCACAAAAATCGAGCTCTATTTAAATGAAAAACTATAACAAAGTACTTACAAATTATAATCATTATCAAATGTATATATAGTAAATATACACAAATAGTATATATAGACAAAAGAACGCATTTCAAAACAAAATTTCAAAACAAAGGAATTGATGATAAATGCAAAAAATCTACGATTGTAAAATAGATTAAATTAAAAAATAAAAATAACTGTTAACATTAGGAAAATAAAAACAGGCCTATCATACGAAGAAAAAAATAACGAAAATTTTGGTATATAGATCGTTATGTGTAGTTCAGAATCTTCGGAGGAGATAGCTCAGGACTTTACAATGGAAAAATCTGTTACGGTATTATCTATATAGATAATAATAATAATTATTATTATTATATTATTATTATTATCCATCCCTATCAACATATATAGTCACGACCGTCATGGGCCGGCCGGTCGGTTCTGTCACGGATGCGCGCGCATCATCATTATGATCATTATCATTATCTAATGATAATAATAATAATAATAATAATAATTATTATTATTATTATTATATTATTATTATTATCCATCCATTATATATATAGTCACGACCGTCATGGGCCGGCCGGTTCTGTCACGGATGCGCGCGCACAGGGAGGTCACGTGCTCGCCGGCAGCCAACGGGCGCGCGCCGCCGGCATTACGTCATAGATTATAAACACAAGGTAATAAGGCCAAATAAAAAAATAGTGTGTGATAAGGCACAATTTGGATTATCTACTTATATAATTGCCTTATTCTCTCTGTGTGAAGTTCACGGATAGATTTTGGTCAGAATGGATAAAATAAAAAAAGTGTCAAGGGATGGGAATCGAACCCACGACCTTCCGCTTACCGGGCTTACCTAGGCTACCCTGGACATATTTTTCCGTTCACACTTTTATTTTTATATTTTCAAGACACACACAGTTTGGGGCGGGACGTTTCACAAGAGAGACATCCACGGCGCCAATTTATAATTGTAACGAATAGTATTTTAATTAAAACATTTTTAAAATATATACGCACTCGGGTAAAACCCGGGCGTTGCCCGGGCCATTCGTCTAGTATATTATATCACATTAAACCTCTTTCATCAGTAGTCTTGATGATTTCAATGATAATATCATTATTGTAGAACACATTTGAAATTTATCCCGCATGTGTTTCTTTTAAAGGAAAAATCGAAATTTATTTTAAGGAGAAATAATGATTATTTCTAACCTTAGGGATGAAGTAAGAAAGGATGAATTGTGAAGAGTAATGATAAACGGAAAAATAAAAGTGTCCATGGATGGGAATGTGGGTTCGGTTCCCATTACGTTTATCATTACTCTTCACAATTCATCCTTTCATACTTCATTCCTAAGGTTAGAAATAATCGTTATTTCTCCTTAAAATAAATTTCGATTTTTAGTTTGAAAGAAACACATGCGGGATATTTTCAAATGATCTACAATCATAAGCCGCATTATATGGCATTATACATATCATTATTACTATCATCATCCTCATTTTTAGTGTCATTTTAATATATACGAAAATGTATTTTCAATTTATTTTATTTTAGATTCTTACATATATAATCATAATAAATAGTTTAACACAAAGCAATAACGCGCCATCTATACATATAAAATAAAAGGATTTAAAAGCGCGAATATTTCTTTTATACATAAAACGAACTTCTACTGTCCTTACTGCGATGAAAAAATATATTGGGAGGGCTTGGCTCATCAGTGGTGAACCCTCCCAGCGGTTTCGCCAATTTAATCCACCAGACCGCTTCTCAGAGCTCTAATACTGTATTGGATCATTCTGCTTTTATATGCAACACTGAAGGATGGAATCTTAGAAATGGTTTTCACGTAAACTATGGACATAAGCTTATAGGACAGTAGAATTACATTCAAATATTTGCTTCGAGCAATGCTCTTCAGCAAACTATAAAGACAAGGCCATCAGGAATAAATTAACACAAAGCAATAACGCGCCATCTATACATATAAAATAAAAGGATTTAAAAGCGCGAATATTTCTTTTATACATAAAACGAACTTCTACTGTCCTTACTGCGATGAAAAAATATATTGGGAGGGCTTGGCTCATCAGTGGTGAACCCTCCCAGCGGTTTCGCCAATTTAATCCACCAGACCGCTTCTCAGAGCTCTAATACTGTATTGGATCATTCTGCTTTTATATGCAACACTGAAGGATGGAATCTTAAAAATGGTTTTCACGTAAACTATGGACATGAGCTTATAGGACAGTAGAATTACATTCCATCCTTCAGTGTTGCATATAAAAGCAGAATGATCCAATACAGTATTAGAGCTCTGAAAAGCGGTCTGGTGGATTAAATTGGCGAAACCGCTGGGAGGGTTCACCACTGATGAGCCAAGCCCTCCCAATATATTTTTTCATCGCAGTAAGGACAGTAGAAGTTCGTTTTATGTATAAAAGAAATATTCGCGCTTTTAAATCCTTTTATTTTATATGTATAGATGGCGCGTTATTGCTTTGTGTTAATTTATTCCTGATGGCCTTGTCTTTATAGTTTGCTGAAGAGCATTGCTCGAAGCAAATATTTGAATGTAATTCTACTGTCCTATAAGCTTATGTCCATAGTTTACGTGAAAACCATTTCTAAGATTCCATCCTTCAATGTTGCATATAAAAGCAGAATGATCCAATACAGTATTAGAGCTCTGAGAAGCGGTCTGGTGGATTAAATTGGCGAAACCGCTGGGAGGGTTCACCACTGATGAGCCAAGCCCTCCCAATATATTTTTTCATCGCAGTAAGGACAGTAGAAGTTCGTTTTATGTATAAAAGAAATATTCGCGCTTTTAAATCCTTTTATTTTATAATAAATAGTATTTGTTGAAACATTATTCATTGGGAAAACATCCACTCAAGGAGAACTCGTGAGAAGCAGGGTCAAAATATATAATTGTAATGAATGTTATCAATCTTAAATCCATATTTTATTATATAGTGAGAATTAACTCGGATGAAACCTGGGATTTGCCAGCCCTGTTGAGACAGTTGGTTAGACATATTTTTATCAAATGGGCCTTGGTTATATTTATAATATGATATCTCTGAAATATATTCCAAATAATTGAACATTAACATCGCGAGTGAGCAACTTTGAATAATGCTGAAATAGGAAAATCTGTATAAAACGCTTTAAAATGACTTATATAAAAACAGGGTATAGTTTCAGATATCATTACAAATATAGTAGAACCTCCATGAGAGGACACCTCTTTACAAAGTAGAGTTTTCCTCTAGAGCTCACCTCTCTAGAGTAGACCTCTCTACAAAGGACAGTTTTTATTTATTTGCATATTTTACTATTTAGTAACTCTTCTGTAAGAGAACATCTTTCCCATTTCTTCTCTGGCTCTGCAATTAGGTATTCTTTATAGAGAGACTAGACGAATGGCCCGGGCAACGCCCGGGTTTTACCCGAGTGCGTATATATTTTAAAAACGTTTTAATTCAAATACTATTCGTTACAATTATAAATTGGCGCCATGGATGTCACTCTTGTGAAACGTCCCGTTCCAAACTGTGTGTTTTTAAAATGTTTTAATTAAAATACTATTCGTTACAATTTTAAATTGGCGCCGTGGATGTCTCTCTTGTGAAACGTCCCGCCCCAAACTGTGTGTGTCTTGAAAATATAAAAATAAAAATGTGAATTTTCATAAAGATTTCATCATGTCGATTTTTTTTTTTTTGCATTTCACCTACTAAATCGATAGAGATAATTACATTTGCAACATGAACTTAGGTATATTGACTAAATAGAAAACTGCATAGTAATAAAGATCATTTTTTAAAGGCACCATATCGTTTTTTTTTTCAATAAAATCGAAACAAAAATTAACGATAAATAACGATAATTGCCTTAAAAAGAAATTGCCTTAAAAAAAGAAACATTCGCGGTGATTTTGTCTTGCATTCGTTTATACAATTATTATATACGAATGACCCGGGCAACGCCCGGGTTTTACCCGATTAAATGCTTTTATTCAAATACTATTCTTTACAATTATAAATTAGCGCCGTGGATGTCATTCTTGTATAATATATAAATGAGTTTTAAAAATTGTAAAAAAAAAAAAAAAATGCATCGGCCGGGAATCGAACCCGGGCCGCTCGCGTGGCAGGCGAGCATTCTACCACTGAACCACCGATGGTTATGAAAAATCCCATCCGTGAGCTTCAGACAGACAAACAAACAGACAGAATAAGGCAAATATATAAGTAGATTCTACTGTATTGTGAAAATAGATACAACTTTAGGTGAAACACTATTTTTTGATAATCCCCGAGTTCGCAAATTTTTCTTCAAGTAGAGTTAAAAATATATTAATGAAAAACATATACTCTAACACACTTACTTTATTTTAGATTTACTAAGATGCAACTTTAATAAGCCTTAGAACAGGATACCATTCTAGACCTGTTCATAGAATTGTGGCTAATGTTCTAATATAACTATAAGCAACCATTATTGCCAATTATGATGTAGCAATTATAGCATCACATTTTCTGAATCCAAAATAAACAAATTAGTCTGATATTAGAATATTTTAAAATTCTACAGTCAAAATCTTATCATATATATCCATCATTTTTTTATCACAAAATATGTAAATTTGATATTAATTTAATTTGAATAGGCTTTGTATATCCTATATTTAAATTTCTTCTTCATCTAAACATATATACTATTGTTAAATTTATAATGTTTATTTGTAGTTTTAGTTAAAAAGAGTCTCTGTTGTTGCATTTGAAGTTTGTTTTATATATAGAGAGATTGTAAAATGACATTTGAAAATTATCCCGCATGTGTTTCTTTTGAATCAAAAATCGAAAATTATTTTAAGGAGAAATAACGATTATTTCTAACCTTAGGGATGAGGTATGAAAGGATGAATTGTGAAGAGTAATGATAAACGGGAAAATAAAGTGTCCAGGGATGGGAATCGAACCCACAGTGTTCCGCTTACCGGGCAGTTGCCATGTCCACTAGGCTACCCTGGACATAATTTGACTGGGGATAATTTGACTATGCTTTGTATATCCTATATTTAAATTTCTTCTTCATCTGAACATATATTCTCTCGATAAATTTATAATTTTTATTTGTAGTTTTAGTTAAAAAGAGTCTGAAAGTTGTATTTGAAGTTTGTTTTATATATATAGACAGATTACCTGTCTACATCCGTCTTTCAGAGTGAATGTTTTGTTCTTATAATCTTGTGCCTGATTATTAAGAAATACAGTTATTATCATTTTGTAATAACCAATTTATATTTTGCATAGACTACTTTATATTTTATAATACAATATAATGCGGCTTATGATTGTAAAACGACATTTGAAAATTATTCCGCATGTTTTTCTTTTGAATGAAAAATCTAAATTTATTTTTGAGGAGGAATAACGATTATTTTTAACCTTAGAGATAAAGTATGAAAGGATGAATTGTGAAGGGTAATGATAAACGGAAAAAATAAAGTGTCCAGTGATGGGAACTGGACACCCCGGACACTTTTATTTTTCCGTTTATCATTCTCTTCACAATTCATCCTTTCATAATTCATCCCTATGGTTAGAAATAATTGTTATTTCTCCTCAAAAATAAATTTAGATTTTTCGTTTAAAGAAACACATGCGGGATAATTTTCAAATGTCGTTTTACTTTATATTTTGTTGTAAGACTGTATTATAAAACGTTTTATATGACTTGAGTGACTTAAAAGATTGGCAGAGTTTATCATATGTATTGAGATAATATTATCTATTCTTTTTATGTAAAACATCATATCATGATTTAATCAGATTTCACATTAACAGTATTACACATTCTTCATTTCTAAAGTTTTTTTATTAAGGTAAAACTCTAATTGAAAAATTGAAACTATTTTATACGCGTATGATTCTTTTAAAATTAAACAAATTTTCTACTGTTCTTACTTCAATAAAAAAAAAAAAGAGTCGGAGGACGAGTGGGTAACACCTTCGATTCCCGACAGTCATGAACCGGGATTGAATCCCGCGTTAACATTTTGTTTTAATATGTGAATAACCTTCACATATTATTCATTGTTGTAATAATCATAAACTAGGTTGCTCTTTTTGAGCGGTACGTACTAAAAGGATTTTTGGAACAACAAAAAATTAATGGGAGAGTCTTGCTCTCATCAGTGGTGAACCTTCCCAGCAGTTTCCCCAGTTTAATCCACCATACCGCTGTGATATTGAATTTTCCTGTTTTCCTTTTATATAGATACTGTAAATGATCTCTTTGAAATGGTAATTTTCCATTGCAGTAAAGGCAGAAGAAAACATTGTTTAATTTTTGAAATAATCATAGGCGGCTAAAATAGTTTAAATTCGTTCAACAGAGGGCGCGCTAATGCATTTTTGCGCGCTAATTACAAATTTCAGTCGTTCTAAACACGTTCCTTTAACGAGATAATTTTGTAGTTATTTTATATATTTGTATGGAGATGTATTTGTATGACACTACTGTAATATATTATCGTTTCTCAAATAAGTAAAATTATTTTTCATCTAAAAAAATAAAATCATCAATAGAAATAATAATTAAAATATTTGAAAAAATATATATCATCGCTTTTTTAATAAATTATTCATAGAAAATAAAAAGATGATTATTCATATCATAGGTTATATTCATTTTTTTTGTCTCTTTCATTTTTTATAGATTAAAATTGTATAATCAATTTGAAAATAGATTATTTTCTAGACTAGAAAAATTTAAAGCTGAAAATGCCTTCATCAAAATCTGATATTTCATCTGAAGAACAGAATAGTGATCAAGAAATAATGTCAATCGATAATATTTCAATTACAGAAAATCAAATGATCAAAATACAGAATAATTTACTTCCAGAAGACAATGAAAAAATGGATGAAATTTCTGAAGATCAAGAAACAAACAACAAAAATCAATCAGATCAAACTACAGAAAATCAAGAAGAAAACCAAATGGCAGAAGATCACTTGAATACCAAAGAAAATGTTAAATCTTCTTTTCCAAAAGATACTAGCAATGACAACAATGAAGTTACTATACCGATACTAATCCCGATTGGAGACATAAAACGTGAAGAAGATTCTGTTCCAGAAGAACAAAATATTATCCCAGAAGTTACTTCAGATCAACAAGCCCGTTTACAGGATTTCATTAATAAATATGGAGATTTGCGTTTTTGCAAATTATGCAATTTAGAGTTTGAAAGTGTAGAGATAGCCCTAGTTCATAGTTACGAAGACCATTGGAAGCTGACTAAAAAGGCACCAAAAGCAAAGAAAAGATATTCAAGAAAGCAAACCATCTTTAAATGCCCAAAATGCACATACCAGAGCAATCTAAAGCAGAATCGAGACAGACACGTCAACCATATTCATGAAAAGAAGACACCTTTCCACTGTGATATTTGTGACTATAAGACGGGAACTAAGCAAAATTTGGATCGTCATCTTTATGGAAAGCACAAGAAAGCTGAATAGATACAAAAGAAATACATGTAAAAATCTTGTTTGTATATAAAACTATCTACCCTATGTATACATTAAAGAATGTGAAATAGAATAAAGACTCTGATTATATATATTTAATATATATATAAAAACTTCAGCAAATATTTATGTATACTTTTAATTGTTCATTTACTAATTTTACAAACGAATTGACTTGATTGCTCAAAAACCATTCTTTAAATAAAAGTTATTTCTTATATGCATGTAATATTGTAAATTCATTGATATATACAGTAGAACCTGGCTAAAGGTACCCGCTGTAAAGGACAACACCTAATTACAGAGCCAAGATATCCTTTAGGGAAAAGTGTCCTCTTACCGGAAAGTTGCTAATATTAAAAATGGTAATTTTGCAAATGAAAACTGTTCTTTATAGAGAGGTGTCCTTTCATGAAGGTTCTACTGTATTAACATAATCATCTTTTAAGTTAAAAAACCCAGTAAATTGTATTTAATGCCAAGATTTTTGGTTCCAAATACTTTATTGGTAGGTATTCTATCCACTTTATGTAATAGCGGATTAAATTTACTATCGTGTGACCTTAAACAGCCACAATCAGTTGTAAGTAAAAAATAAAATTATGAAAAGCGTTTATAAAAATTACACAGGTTTCTCAAATAATATATAATAACGGGGGTTGGTGGAAGGCTGGGTAAACCGTTTGGTTTTCGACCACTAGGACCCGGGTTCGAATCCCGCATTGGGCACTTTTTTCTGTTTAAAAAAAAATGCTCCAATGGCCCCCCGATTCTTGCAAAAGTCCAACCCTACCAGCGAGTGCAAGTAACCAAACGGGGCTCTGGCATTTGTAAGTGCAAAGTCGAACTGCTTTTCACATGTGTAGACATGTGGTGCGCTTACAGTAAAAGCAGTCGCTAACTACCCACCATGATTAGCATGGCCTGTACCACGTGTACTAGGGATAAGCAAAAATATATATATATATATATATATATATAATAACGGTGGACGAGTGGGTAACACCCTCGATTCCCGAGTCATGAATCGGGATTGAATCCCGCGTTAAAATTTTGTTTAATATGTGAATAACCTTCACTTATTATTCATTGTTTCAATTATCATGAACTAGGTTGCTCTTGTTGAGCGGTACCTATTAATGTGATTTTGAACCAGGTTTCTCACAATGAGTTTTTTTTTATGTTAGTTTTCAAATGATTTTCGCTTGAATAATAGCATTTTATAAGGTTGTCCCAAAAGTTCGTAAATACTTGAAAAAAAATGAAATACCAATATTATTCGCCGTTATGTATAATGTATTTGTATTATGTATAAAGTAATTGTAATATCTAATATTATGTATTCGCCGTAATAATATTTTTTGCCAAGTAATAAGAAAAACTACGTTTTAAGAAAAAAAACGTACTTTTGGGACAACCTTGTAAAATAAAAAAGAAACTCATTGTGAGAAATCTTAATAGTTTTTTTTAACAGATATAAGTTTTATAATTAGCCACAACAATCATCGTGGAAATGTTTTACCTCAATGGTTGCATTGAGCAACGAAATGTATATAAAGTATAAGATCGTAGGATCAATTCTAGGAATATTTCTATATTTCCAACACATGGCATCTGCCCGGTAAGCGGAACACTGTGGGTTCGTTTCCCATCCCTGAACACTTTTATTTTTCCGTTTATCATTACTCTTCACCATTCACCCTTTCATACCTTATCCAAAAGGGTAGAAATCATCGTTATTTCTCCTTGAAATAAATTTTGAATTTTCGTTGAAAAGAAACACATGCAGGATAGTATTTCAAATGTCGTTTTACAAAAAGATGTATTTGTCATTCTATTTAAGCTTTTTAAAATCAAATGTAATTCAGAGAGTTGTAATTATGAATCATATTGAAGTTAAACTTTCAAAATATTTGTATCGAATCTCGCACATTGAGAACTTACACAATTGGTTTCTTTTTTTTTTTTCAATTATAAATGTTAGTTTTCAAGCGAGAATTCGCTCTTCGACTAATTTTTGAAAAAGTACAAACCTACCTGTGTGTTCAAGTAATCAAAAGGTGTTTTGGAACTTTGTAAGTTTGAATGTCGATTTAATTTGTACATGTGTAAAAAATGAGTTGTGCTTACGCGATAAAAGCAGTCGCTAACTACCCACCATGATTCTATCTCTCTCTCTCTCTTGATGTGATGTAACCCAAATTCCTGGAACATACTAAAGTTACCAACCCACCATGATTATCATAACCTGCAGGTGTACTTGGGATACATAAAAATAATATTTTTTACTTGAGACGTTGTGATGAGTATTCACCATACTTTGCAAGAGGGTAGATAATGGATGGAGAGTTCCAGGACGTTGGAATTGGAGAATGAGGTCACTTTGATATTGAAAACTTCTTAAATAGAAGATTTAAATTAATATTAAAGATAAATAATCATTTCCTAATAATTGGGTTGTTAAAGATTTCTAGATAATATTTCAATAATAATTAACAATAAGTATCTTTTTTTATTTTTGAAAACAAGCGAACTCTCAAGCAAAAACGCCCTTCTAGTGGTTTTTCAAAGATATGAGAAGTAATATGAATTATTAATAAAACTTAATCATTTTAATGTGAAAAATATCACAAAGTGAAATTGTACTGGGATAAGGTGGATAAATTAAGAAAAAGGTATCTTCTGATCGTGCAACTTTGCAAGTTCAGGAGATGCCTTTTTCTTAATTAATCATTTTAATTCCTTCCTCTTCTCTTTCTTTTTTAAATAAATAGAAGAACTTCATTTCTTGAAAGCTCTTCCTTAATTTTCATAATAAAAAGAGATATTTATTATTAATATTTTATTGAAAGGTATTTCCTAACTTGATTATAAAATATATCATCTAGTTTGGGTTAGTTAAGTATGCTCACAACAATATGTTTTATTCAATGGATTTTTTATACCTAAAATCTAATACTTTTTATGACGACAGATCCTGATATATGCATTCAATCTATTTTTATACTTGCTGTTAAATTATATTTACGACAAAATGATAATGCATTCTCAATAACGGTAAAAATGCATTTTCATAAAAGGTAAAACTTTTGATTGTTTGATATATCAATTTTAAACAGTATTTGAACAATATTTTGATGATGTCATTTTTTTTGCGATATTTATTTTCTTTATAGTATTTTTGATGTACAGTATAATCTCCATGAGAGGACACTCATGCTAGAGGATACCTCTCTACAAAGCACAGTTTTCATTTGCAACATTATAGATTTTACTATTTAGCAACTCTCCAGTAAGAAGACATCTCTCCCTAAAGAGGACTTTGGCTCTGCAGTGTCCTTTACAGGGAGTTTCTATTTTACATTTAAAATTTCAAGTTGGCGTCAAGTTAACGCCAGGTAATTTGACATGACTGGTTTCCTTGATTTTATTGTCCTTTTTTTTTAGATTGTAGCTTTATTTTTTATTATCTTATGGAAGAAACACTATAGCTGGTGTCTTGTGGGTGTGGATGTCTAACTTCCATTCTTCGCATCATTTGATGATGACCTTTAGGTTGTTTTGAAGTTGAACGGTAAACAGTCCAACAGAATTTGATTATATTGCTGTGTCATTCTCAAAAATCCTTTTTTTTTTTCCTTTTGAATGTGATGGAAAATCGCTAAGAGAGGTAAAATAAATAGTTTGGAGGTAAAGATCTTTGTTTACTACCCCCAATATGACTTGACTTTACATTGCTTTATTTCTTTATTTAAAAAAGTGCGCGCGCGCATAAGGTTGAAAAAATGATAAAGTCAATTGAAATTTTTTTTGCAAATATTTTATTTGACTATCGTTCCACACCTTGATTTATTTTAAAACAAGCAAGAAACTGTGTGCAAGTCATGGGGACTATTTTTTTTTTGCCTTCTTCCTGCCTCCTGACCTCCGCGGATCCAATCCGTCCTAACCTACCTCTTCCCTAACGGAGATCCTGTCCCTAGCCTCTCCAGCCTGGTCATAGTGGTTTTATATATTCTGCTTTACGCGGCCATTTGCTCAAAAATCATTTTATTTTGGTTAGCATCTCCGTAAATAAAGATATTTCCGAATTTAGAAAGAGGGAATCATATATCGCCGCAACTCTTTTTATTAATAAAAAGAATTGCGGCGATATATGATTCCCTCTTTCTAAATTTGTCGAAATCCGCAATCCGTTTACCATGAAAGATATTTCCGTTTGTGTAAGCTAGACTTCTGTAGCCATGTACATAAGTCGCCAACACACACACACTATCCGGGTTAGTTTTCAGACTTATTGTCTCGTTGTTGACATCCATCTGATCATATGTCGCTAGACCGATTTGGTTTTTAGAGAGGTCTCTTAATGTCTCTGGATTAGGAATACCTCGACTCCGAGGAGATTTTCACAGTATGATATCTCTGGAGATGATAATAGGAACATTTAAAAATGAGATGATCGACAGTTTGGTTTTCTTCTTGACAGTGAGGGCAGGAGGGGTCATTTTTGAAGATTATTTACAATATTCTCTTGAATGAAACCATATTCTGTCAAAATTGGGAAAGGAATGTTGCAAAGATTTCGTTTTCGAAGCATGGAAAGTAAAAGTCTGAGAGATGCTGCTAATCTTCTGAAATATCTAGTGGAGTGATCGGTGGTACACAATCAAAATACGATGATTTACATTTATCTTTCATCATCATCTTCACTTTAAAACATTTGAATACAAAGTTTTACATTTATTTATTCAGTAGAACCTTCCATGATGACACCATAAAACATTGATAAACCTGGTCTTTATTGGAGGTGGTCTCTCATTAGAGGTTGAATTAGATTGAGACAAATCGTTTTTAATTTTACAACAAAGTGGTCGCTGATGAGAGGTTTTACTTTTTCTTTTATTGTAATGAACTTGTAGTGCGAGTGTGTCATAATTCTCTATCTATAATAATTTCCTGATAGAGTCTCATGAGAGACCATAGTCAAAAATCAATCTCTCCTGGAGATGGTCTCTTATCAAAGGCCGTCATCGCCGGACCTGCAGTCCTGGATCTTTCCAGTTGGTCTCGAGGACCACGCCATCACCATCTCCTTAGCGGCGAAGTACGCGATCTACGTATTCTTCGTAGATAGCGAAATACGTGGTTTCGCTGGAAACCCGCTGGTGATTCTCCACCAAACTCTGCAGCGCTGGCAGAGGCGCCATATTCATTGTATATAGTATAATGCATTATATATCATTATTATCTTTTTTAAATAGTGTAAACTGTGTACTTTTGCATGTATTGACAAGATGCAAATCAAATTATTTTAATTGTCAAAGACTGTCATGTTAGGCAAGTTATGAAAAGTCTTTCATACGAAACGGAATCTATAATGATAAGCCACTTTCAAGAGAGACCAGATTTAGCCATGTTTTTAGGCAGCCTATCATAGGAAACTCTACTGTATAATAAATGATTTGCTAACTATAATGCCATTTAATGACTATTTTTGAAAATAATTCATCTTTCTTTTGAAAATTGTTATTCATATTTAACCTATTACAAAAAGCATAAAACGCCACAACTCTTTTATTTACTTGATTAAAGGAAACTTAAATTGTTTAAATTTGTCAAAATACTATGACAATGCATTTTTATCCTGCCTAGCTTTCCAATATCAGAGCTTATATGCGATTACCCTTCCTAGAAATAAGCAATCTAAGCCCATCATATCTGAATAGTCTTCCAAAATATAAACCTGTTTGGCGCAGTCCTTCATGAATCAGACTTCTTAAATGTTTTGTAAATAAAACAAAAGTTAATTGTCTTATTATTATTATTATTATTATTATTATTATATATAGACAACCTTTCAAAAAAAAAATATATATATATATATATATATACTAGACGAATGGCCCGGGCAACGCCCGAGTTTTACCCGAGTGCGTATATATTTTAAAAATGTTTTAATTAAAATACTATTCGTTACAATTATAAATTGGCGCCGTGGATGTCTCTTTTGTGAAACGTCCCGCCCCAAACTGTGTGTGTCTTGAAAATATAAAAATAAAAATGTGAACGGAAAAATATGTCCAGGGTAGCCTAGTGGTCATGGCATCTGCCCGGTAAGCGGAAGGTCGTGGGTTCGATTCCCATCCCTTGAAATTTTTTTATTTTATCCATTCTGACCAAAATCTATCCGTGAACTTCACACAGTGAACTTCACACAGAGAGAATAAGGCAATTATATAAGTAGATAATCCAAATTGTGCCTTATCACACACTATTTTTTTATTTGGCCTTATTACCTTGTTATTAATTAATAGGTAATCCCATAATATTATGTTTAAATCAATAAGCTTGAGGGATAAGTTTCTTTTAAATACATTTATTTCAAGCTTTCGGGCTCAACCGCCCTTCGACAGGAAAAATTCTATTAGCTACTAAAGTTTTCGGATCTAAACTATAAATACATTTGTGAGACGCCTGAGTCTCGAGTGAATGCGAGGCTTGCCGCGGGAGGGGATGAGATCTTTGAAAAAGATGGCCGTTTAGCCCTTTGAAATATCGGAAATAAGAGATCATTTATTGAATCGCAGAGTTCATGATACTGAGGGGGGTTTGGTGGCTGCAGGGAATATTACATTGTAAATTTCAGGTAAATCAATTTTTCTATTGAGGCTATGGAATTTGCTTGATAGGATAGATTCAATGATTAGTCTTTGGTGTTTGTTGGCAATATTGGAATAGTGAATTTTCGGTGATGTAATGTTGAAGGAATGGCCAGTTTCGTTTATGTGCTGTACTATTAAGGATCTATGGTCTAAGTTATCAATATTTCTTTTGTGTTCATGAATTCTAATATTGACATGTCTCCCGGTTTCGCCTACGTAGATTTTTGGGCAGTTCAAACATTCTATGGAGTAAATAGCGTTTCGTGGAGTGCTGCTAGGTTCATTGAGTTTCATGATCTGGTTTCGGAGAAGGGATCCAGAGGTAGGTGCGCAGGTGAAGTATGTTTTGATTCCAAATTTCAATAAGAATCTCGCTATTGTGGAGGATAATGGTGAATATGGCATATTGCAAATAGATCTGTATATTGGAGACTGTGTCTTTTTAGTTGGGTCATAAAAGTGTCGCAATATAAAGGATATCGGGTATGCGCAGTACCTGAGGTTAGCTAATATGTTCTGTGTTTCGAGGTTCTTGTACATCTGGAGGGAGCAGTGGGTATGGACTCGTTTTGATAGAGCAATGACTGTGTTGATTTTGTGACTGATAGGACAGAAGGACGAGTATTGAACATAATTAGGACGGAAGGATGGTTTATAATAAACGGTGGTGTGCAATTCATGTTGGTGCCGGATGATTTTAACGTCGAGAAATGGAAGGGTATTATTGGTTTCTTTTTCAACGGTAAAGTGAAGATCAGGGTGATAATTGTTTAGATTGTAGAGGATGTCATCGGTTTTGGTGGTGGTGCAAATGCAAAAGATGTCATCGATGTACCTGCGCCAAAAGAACATATCAGGGGGGAAATTGGCGGTAATCCTTCGGTCTATTGCGCGCATAGAGATCTCAGCAATTGTGGTCGATAGAGGGCTTCCCATTGGGGACCCTTTTGCTTGCCTGAATGATTCGGAGTTATATGTGAAAATGCTCAAAATCCTAGAAGACCGAACTGCTTTCCATCCCATATCCGAAAGTGATAAAAAATCTGCTTATAAATCATTCAAAAAAAAAACTGAAAAAGATGAATACCGACCACAAGATCTCAGACGATGAACTTAAAGAATTCCTATCTAACCTGTCCAGCCCACACAATGAGCCCTATATTTACGGTCTCCCAAAAACACACAAACCTGAAACTCCCCTGCGTCCTATAGTGGCCTTTTTCTCTTCTCCAACAGCCCCTCTTTCCAGATTTATAGCCAACTTCCTAAAACCGTTCCTCCAATTACAGAATGACCCATTCCCCATATCCAACACCCAAACCTTTATAGGAGAAGTACTAAAGATCAAACCTGAATCTGACCGCATCATGGTGTCTTTTGACGTGCAAGCCTTATACCCCAGCCTTCCACATCCTCTGATCATAAGTGATACAATAGAACTTCTGCAGGAACAGCATATTGAAACAGATATCATCCAAAAAATCATACAACTAATTTCCATATGTCTAGATAACTGCATATTCACATATAACTCCGAATCATTCAGGCAAGCAAAAGGGTCCCCAATGGGAAGCCCTCTATCGACCACAATTGCTGAGATCTCTATGCGCGCAATAGACCGAAGGATTACCGCCAATTTCCCCCCTGATATGTTCTTTTGGCGCAGGTACATCGATGACATCTTTTGCATTTGCACCACCACCAAAACCGATGACATCCTCTACAATCTAAACAATTATCACCCTGATCTTCACTTTACCGTTGAAAAAGAAACCAATAATACCCTTCCATTTCTCGACGTTAAAATCATCCGGCACCAACATGAATTGCACACCACCGTTTATTATAAACCATCCTTCCGTCCTAATTATGTTCAATACTCGTCCTTCTGTCCTATCAGTCACAAAATCAACACAGTCATTGCTCTATCAAAACGAGTCCATACCCACTGCTCCCTCCAGATGTACAAGAACCTCGAAACACAGAACATATTAGCTAACCTCAGGTACTGCGCATACCCGATATCCTTTATATTGCGACACTTTTATGACCCAACTAAAAAGACACAGTCTCCAATATACAGATCTATTTGCAATATGCCATATTCACCATTATCCTCCACAATAGCGAGATTCTTATTGAAATTTGGAATCAAAACATACTTCACCTGCGCACCTACCTCTGGATCCCTTCTCCGAAACCAGATCATGAAACTCAATGAACCTAGCAGCACTCCACGAAACGCTATTTACTCCATAGAATGTTTGAACTGCCCAAATATCTACGTAGGCGAAACCGGGAGACATGTCAATATTAGAATTCATGAACACAAAAGAAATATTGATAACTTAGACCATAGATCCTTAATAGTACAGCACATAAACGAAACTGGCCATTCCTTCAACATTACATCACCGAAAATTCACTATTCCAATATTGCCAACAAACACCAAAGACTAATCATTGAATCTATCCTATCAAGCAAATTCCATAGCCTCAATAGAAAAATTGATTTACCTGAAATTTACAATGTAATATTCCCTGCAGCCACCAAACCCCCCTCAGTATCATGAACTATGCGATTCAATAAATGATCTCTTATTTCCGATATTTCAAAGGGCTAAACGGCCATCTTTTTCAAAGATCTCATCCCCTCCCGCGGCAAGCCTCGCATTCACTCGAGACTCAGGCGTTTCACAAATGTATTTATAGTTTAGATCCGAAAAATTTAGTAGCTAATAGAATTTTTCCTGTCGAAGGGCGGTTGAGCCCGAAAGCTTGAAATAAATGTATTTAAAAGAAACTTATCCCTCAAGCTTATTGATTTAAACAAAACAAAACAACTTATTACCTTGTGTTTATAATCTATGACGTAATGCCGGCGGCGCGCGCCCGTTAGCTGCTGGCGAGCATGTGACCTCCCTGTGCGCGCGCATCCGTGACAAAACCGGCCGGCCGGCCGGCCCATGGCGGTCGTGACTATATATGTTGACTAGACGAATGGCCCGGGCAAAGCCCGGGTTTTACCCGAGTGCGTATATATATTTAAAATGTTTTAATTAAAATACTATTCGTTACAATTATAAATTGGCGCCGTGGATGTCTCTCTTGTGAAACGTCCCGCTCCAAACTGTGTGACTTGAAAATATAAAAATAAAAATGTGAACGGAAAAATATGTCCAGGGTAGCCTAGTGGTCATGGCATCTGCCCGGTAAGCGGAAGGTCGTGGGTTCGATTCCCATCCCTTGACACTTTTTTTATTTTATCCATTCTGACCAAAATCTATCCGTGAACTTAACACAGTGAACTTCACACAGAGAGAATAAGGCAATTATATAAGTAGATAATCCAAATTGTGCCTTATCACACACTATTTTTTTATTTGGCCTTATTACCTTGTGTTTAAAATCTATGACGTAATGCCGGCGGCGCGCGCCCGTTGGCTGCCAGCGATCACGTGACCTCCCTGTGCGCGCGCATCCGTGACAGAACCGGCCGGCCCATGACGGTCGTGACTATATATATACTGGATGGATAATAATAATAATATAATAATAATAATAATAATAATAATAATTATAATTATTATTATTATCATTAGATAATGATAATGATCATATTGATGATGCGCGCGCATCCGTGACAGAACCGGCCGGCCGGCCCATGACGGTCGTGACTATATATATTGATAATAATAATAATATAATAATAATAATAATTATTATTATTATTATTATTAATATTATTATCATTAGATAATGATAATGATCACAATGATGATGCGCGCGCATCCGTGACAGAACCGGCCGGCCGGTCCATGACGGTCGTGACTATATATGTTGACTAGACGAATGGCCCGGGCAACGCCCGGGTTTTACCCGAGTGCGTATATATTTTTAAAATGTTTTAATTAAAATACTATTTGTTACAATTATAAATTGGCGCCATGGATGTCTCTCTTGTGAAACGTCCCGCTCCAAACTTTACATGTACATTAGGTCAGCTGGTATTACCCCTCATTTTCACCGCTAGAGGCGCGAGCGAATTGACTTTTTGTAAATATACATAATTATAAAGATAGAAGCTTCTATAGAAGATAATGATCATAATGATGATGCGCGCGCATCCGTGACAGCGATGAGGAATTGAGGAAAGACGGTCGTGACTATATATTAACTAGACGAATGGCCCGGGCAACGCCCGAGTTTTACCCGAGTGCGTATATATTTTAAAAATGTTTTAATTAAAATACTATTCGTTACAATTATAAATTGGCGCCGTGGATGTCTCTCTTATGAAACGTCCCGCCCCAAACTGTGTGTGTCTTGAAAATATAAAAATGTGAACGGAAAAATATGTCCAGGGTAGTCTAGTGGTCATGGCATCTGCCCGGTAAGCGGAAGGTCGTGGGTTCGATTCCCATCCCTTGACACTTTTTTTATTTTATCCATTCTGACCAAAATCTATCTGTGAACTTCACACAGTGAACTTCACACAGAGAGAATAAGGCAATTATATAAGTAGATAATCCAAATTGTGCCTTATCACACACTATTTTTTATTTGGCCTTATTACCTTGTGTTTATAATCTATGACGTAATGCCGGCGGCGCGCGCCCGTTGGCTGCCGGCGAGCACGTGACCTTCCTGTGCGCGCGCATCCGTGACAGAACCGGCCCATGACGGTCGTGACTATATATGTTGATGGATAATAATAATAATATAATAATAATAATAATAATAATAATAATAATAATTATTATTATTATTATTATTATTATTATCATTAGATAATGATAATGATCATAATGATGATGCGCGCGCATCCGTGACAGAACCGGTCGGCCGGCCGGCCGGCCCATGACGGTCGTGACTATATATAGGGACTAGACGAATGGCCCGGGCAACGCCCGGGTTTTACCCGAGTGCGTATATATTTTAAAAATGTTTTAATTAAAATATTATTCGTTACAATTATAAATTGGCGCCGTGGATCTCTCTTTTGTGAAACGTCCCGCCCCAAACTGTGTGTGTCTTGAAAATATAAAAATAAAAATGTGAACGGAAAAATATGTCCAGGGTAGCCTAGTGGTCATGGCATCTGCCCGGTAAGCGGAAGGTCGTGGGTTCGATTCCCATCCCTTGAAATTTTTTTATTTTATCCATTCTGATCAAAATCTATCAGTGAACTTCACACAGTGAACTTCACACAGACAGAATAAGGCAATTATATAAGTAGATAATCCAAATTGTGCCTTATCACACACTATTTTTTTATTTTGCCTTATTACCTTGTGTTTATAATCTATGACGTAATGCCGGCGGCGCGCGCCCGTTGGCTGCCGGCTAAGCACGTGACCTCCCTGTGCGCGCGCATCCGTGACAGAACCGGCCGCCCATGACGGTCGTGACTATATATGTTGATAATAATAATAATATAATAATAATAATTATTATTATTATTATTATTATTATCATTAGATAATGATAATGATCATAATGATGATGCGCGCGCATCCGTGACAGAACCGGCCGGCCGGCCAGCCCGCCCATGACGGTCGTGACTATATATAGGGATAATAATAATATAATAATAAAATAATAATAATTATTATTATTATCATTAGATAATGATATAATGATCATAATGATGATGCGCGCGCATCCGTGACAGAACCGGTCGGCCGGCCGACCGGCCCATGACGGTCGTGACTATATATAGGGATAATAATAATATAATAATAATAATAATTATTATTATTATTATTATTATCATTAGATAATGATATAATGATCATAATGATGATGCGCGCGCATCCGTGACAGAACCGGCCGGCCGGCCCATGACGGTCGTGACTATATATAGGGATATATACAGTTAAACCTGTCTATAGCGCCCCCTCTTGGGCCTCAACAAAATAGTATATATGCATATATATGTGGAGTCATTACAAGTACCATCCAGATCAGCATATTAATCGAGAGAGGGGGTTATATGCAAAAAAGTTTATTTCGATGATAAAACAATGTGTATTAACTTTGATAAAACTATTAATATATATAGTCACGACCGTCTTTCCTCAATTCCTCATCGGCCGCTGTCACGGATGCGCGCGCATCATCATTATGATCATTATCATTATCTAATGATAATAATAATGATTATTATTATTATTATCAACATATATAGTCACGACCGTCTTTCCTCAATTTCTCATCGCTGTCATGGATGCGCGCGCATCATCATTATGATCATTATCATTATCTAATGATAATAATAATAATAATAATTATTATTATTATATTATTATTATATTATTATTATTATTATTATCAACATATATAGTCACGACCGTCTTTCCACCGTCATGTCACGGATGCGCGCGCATCTTCATTATGATCATTATCATTATCTAATGATAATAATAATAATTATTATTATTATATTATTATTATTATTATCAACATATATAGTCACGATCGTCTTTCCTCCTCAATCAATTCCTCATGTCACGGATGCGCGTGCATCATCATTATGATCATTATCATTATCTAATGATAATAATAATAATAATTATTATTATATTATTATTATTATCAACATATATAGTCACGACCTTCTTTCCACCGTCAACAATTCCTCATGTCACGGATGCGCGCGCATCATCATTATGATCATTATCTTCTATAGAAGCTTCTATCTTTATAATTATGTATATTTACAAAAAGTCAATTCGCTCGCGCCTCTAGCGGTGAAAATGAGGGGCAATACCAGCTGACCTAATGTACATGTAAAGTTTAGAGCGGGACGTTTCACAAGAGTGACATCCACGGCTCTAATTTATAATTGTAACAAATAGTATTTGAATAAAAACATTCAATCGGGTAAAACCCGGGCGTTGCCCGGGCCATTCGTCTAGTCAACATATATAGTCACGACCGTCTTTCCTCAATTCCTCATCGCTGTCACGGATGCGCGCGCACAGGGAGGTCACGTGCTCGCCGGCAGCCAAAGGGCGCGCGCCGCCGGCATTACGTCATAGATTATAAACACAAGGTAATAAGGCCAAATAAAAAAATAGTGTGTGATAAGGCACAATTTGGATTATATACCTTTATAATTGCCTTATTCTGTCTGTGTGAAGTTCACTGTGTGAAGTTCACGGATAGATTTTGGTCAGAATGGATAAAATAAAAAAAGTGTCAAGGGATGGGAATCGAACCCACGACCTTCCGCTTACCGGGCAGATGCCATGACCACTAGGCTACCCTGGACATATTTTTCCGTTCACATTTTTATATTTTCAAGACACACACAGTTTGGGGCGGGACGTTTCATAAGAGAGACATCCACGGCGCCAATTTATAATTGTAACGAATAGTATTTTAATTAAAACATTTTTAAAATATATACGCACTCGGGTAAAACCCGGGCGTTGCCCGGGCCATTCGTCTAGTTAATATATAGTCACGACCGTCTTTCCTCAATTCCTCATCGCTGTCACGGATGCGCGCGCATCATCATTATGATCATTATCTTCTATTGAAGCTTCTATCTTTATAATTATGTATATTTACAAAAAGTCAATTCGCTCGCGCCTCTAGCGGTGAAAATGAGGGGTAATACCAGCTGACCTAATGTACATGTAAAGTTTGGAGCGGGACGTTTCACAAGAGTGACATCCACGGCTCTAATTTATAATTGTAACAAATAGTATTTGAATAAAAACATTCAATCGGGTAAAACCCGGGCGTTGCCCGGGCCATTCGTCTAGTCAACATATATAGTCACGACCGTCTTTCCTCAATTCCTCATCGCTGTCACGGATGCGCGCGCACAGGGAGGTCACGTGCTCGCCGGCAGCCAAAGGGCGCGCGCCGCCGGCATTACGTCATAGATTATAAACACAAGGTAATAAGGCCAAATAAAAAAATAGTGTGTGATAAGGCACAATTTGGATTATATACTTATATAATTGCCTTATTCTGTCTGTGTGAAGTTCACTGTGTGAAGTTCACGGATAGATTTTGGTCAGAATGGATAAAATAAAAAAAGTGTCAAGGGAGGAATCGAACCCACGACCTTCCGCTTACCGGGCAGATGCCATGACCACTAGGCTACCCTGGACATATTTTTCCGTTCACATTTTTATATTTTCAAGACACACACAGTTTGGGGCGGGACGTTTCATAAGAGAGACATCCACGGCGCCAATTTATAATTGTAACGAATAGTATTTTAATTAAAACATTTTTAAAATATATACGCACTCGGGTAAAACCCGGGCGTTGCCCGGGCCATTCGTCTAGTTAATATATAGTCACGACCGTCTTTCCTCAATTCCTCATCGCTGTCACGGATGCGCGCGCATCATCATTATGATCATTATCTTCTATAGAAGCTTCTATCTTTATAATTATGTATATTTACAAAAAGTCAATTCGCTCGCGCCTCTAGCGGTGAAAATGAGGGGTAATACCAGCTGACCTAATGTACATGTAAAGTTTGGAGCGGGACGTTTCACAAGAGTGACATCCACGGCTCCAATTTATAATTGTAACAAATAGTATTGGAATAAAAACATTCAATCGGGTAAAACACGGGCGTTGCCCGGGTCATTCGGCTAGTATTATACAGGGTGTACCAGGTAAATTGGGACTAACTTTGACAGTCCATAAAACAAAAACTACTTGAGATTAAAAACTTGTTTTTTTTTCATTACGTAGCCATATTAATGTAAAATGCAACAGTACATGTGTGCGCAGTGTAGTGATGAACAGTAACCGAGAATTTGAAAATCGAACTGCCATCATCGTTGCTCTGCGCGCCGGAAGGAGTCCCAAAGAGATAGTGGATTTTCTTAAGTTGCCCAAAACCACTATTTATCGTGTCAAGAAGCAGTTTGATGAGGCCGACAGTAACAAAGAGGGGATAGCTACAAGGAAAAAGCACTCGCGTAGATCGGACAGGGTAAGAGGCGAAGAATTTGTCAAAAATGTCAAGGAGAAGATTGATGGAAACCCTGGGAAGAGCATGAGGGCCATAGCCAAGGAAATGGACGTTGGCTCTATGACAATTGTCAGAACTATCCATGAGGACCTTGGTCTCAAGTCTTATGCCCTTCGGAAAGGTCAGTTGCTGACTGAGAATATGAAGAATAACAGAAAAGGAAAGGCTGCTGCCCTCCTCAACAACCTGAAACACGACTCTTTTGGCATGCTAAGGTTCTTCTCTGACGAAAAGAACTTTGACGTGGACCAAAAGGTAAATCCCAGGAATGATCGCTGAATCTGTAAAGACCCCTCAGAGATACCTGTCGTGATGCACACGAAATTTCCTGCCTCCGTAATGGTCCTTGGCGTTATCAGCAGTGAAGGTGATGTCATGCCTCCCCATTTCTTTGAGAAGGGACTTAGGATGAACGCTGACACCTACATCAATGTTCTGGAGACCGTTGTGAAGCCTTGGATGGACATGGTGGCCGCAGTAAGGAAGTATGTCTTCCAACAGGACTCAGCTCCAGCCCATAAGGCAAAAAAGACACAATCGTGGCTGACACTTAACGTCCCTAGTCACTGGGGTCCTGATATTTGGCCCCCTAATTCTCCAGATTGCAATCCCCTCGACTACTATGTATGGGGCGTTGTTGAGAGAGATGTCAACAAAGCTCCTCATACCACCATCCAGTCTGTCAAGAAAGCAGTTCACACGGTGATGACCCAAATGGACAAGGTCATCGTCGCCAAGGCCTGTGCTTCATTCCGCACTCGCCTCGAGACTGTTGTAGCTAATAATGGAAACTTCATTGAATAAAAAAATCTATATCCTTTTATCTACTACTGTGTCAAATTTCATTCGGATATTTTAATTTTTACTTGCAAAAAATTTCAGTTAAAATACCATTGTTGAAATTCTCAATTTACCTGGTACACCCTGTATATAGAGTGTTGGTCAACAAAGATGATACATAACTCCATTCAGCCTATCAAACAAGATACTGAAGGAGGACTTAAACCAATCCTATATAAAAGATATGTACCAAATTTCCGTTAAGAAATTATGCCTTAAACTGCAAAATTCATCTAATCCAACTATTCAATATATTCTTTAAAATAAAGGAGATATCAATCATCGACGACCTGACTCTTAGTTAGGAGTTCCAACAGCTACAAGATCTGTCACCTCTACTCCACTAACTCACCATATGTAAATAGCCAGGACAAGGTGATTCGAATGTAACACCTGTAAACTGAGAAGAAATAAATAAATTAAAAAAATGATACATGTGCCCCCCAGTTAATAGGATTATATGCTTATCTGTATATATATATATAAATGAATGTATGTGTGTGTGTCCTTTATGCCTGACCAAACCACTCATTGGAACGCCATGAAACTTTGGGAAGTTATTTAGTATAGTAATGGGAAGGTTTCTGAAAAATAATTTCTTGAATATCTTGAATATCCTTAGAGTTATTTGCAGATTTGTAGATTTAACTCGCAAGCAGCGCCCCCATTGCGACGATGTTAGCAAGTTTTTTTATCCATAAGTTTTATTATCACTAAGTTTTTTATCTTAAAGATTATTTATCAAAAGTAAGATTTTCTACCTATTAATTGCGCACAAGTCAAAGATAGTTATCGAGTATTTTTCAAGGGACCGGGGAAAAATGTTCACTAGATAAAACGATGATTTTGTAATGTAGAAAATTAGGAAAGACAAAATTCAGGATGACACGGCAATTTATTTGAGACAAGAATAATGATACAATTCCAAGGCAAGATACTATTCCTTTAACTTTCCCATTACCGAGGGAACCAATTAATATTGATTTTATTCAACTTATCGAGTATTTTTCAAGGGACCGGGGGGAAAATGTTCACTAGATAAAATGATTTTGTAATGTAGAAAATTAGGAAAGACAAAATTCAGGATGACACGCCAATTTATTTGAGACAAGAATAATGATACAATTCCAAGGCAAGATACTATTCCTTTAACTTCCAATTACCGAGGGAACCAATTAATATTGATTTTATTCAACTTATCGAGTATTTTTCAAGGGACCGGGGAAAAAATGTTCACTTTATCGAGAGATTCAAATTTACGAGTTTCAAATTATCAAAATATATCTATTATTTTTTTTTTATAAGTTTATAGAGAATTGTTTTAACAAATGTTCGTTAGACAAACCTTTACTCGGGTAAAACCCGGGCGAAGCCGGGTACATCCGCTAGTCTGTATATAAATCTTTTACCTTGTATCATAAACCTTTGTAGATAGTTTGAGTAAAACGTGGTAACATGTTGAGTTTACATAAAACGAAATGTGCCCGCGGGAGAAATAAATTTTGATTGGAATATAATGCATTTTAAATTAACAATACAGTAGAACTTCCTTGTAAAGAACACCTAATTGCAGAACCAAAGTGTCCTTTAGAGAGAGGTGTTCTCTTACCAGAGAGTTGCTAAATAGTAAAAATAAATAATTTTACAAATGAAAACTGTCCTTTATAGAGAGGTGTCCGCTAAAGGGAGGTTCTACTGTATTTTCAAAAGTTGATTCGAAACAGTGTTGACTGAAGGTATTATGTATGAAGTAATTGTATTATATATTCGCCGTAATAATATTATTCGCCAAGTAATAAGAAAAAAACGTTTTAAGAAAAACACTAACTTTTAAGACAACTTTATCTACTTATATATTTGCCTTATTCTGTCTGTTTGTTTGTCTGTCTGAAGCTCACGGATGGGATTTTTCATAACCATCGGTGGTTCAGTGGTAGAATGCTCGCCTGCCACGCGGGCGGCCCGGGTTCGATTCCCGGCCGATGCATTTTTTTTTTTTACAATTTTCAAAACTCATTTATATATTATACAAGAATGACATCCACGGCGCCAATTTATAATTGTAACGAATAGTATTTGAATAAAAGCATTTAATCGGGTAAAACCTGGGCGTTGCCCGGGTCATTCGTATATAATAATTGTATAAACGAATGCAAGACAAAATCACCGCGAATGTTTCTTTTTTTTTTAAGGCAATTTCTTTTTAAGGCAATTATCGTTATTTATCGTTAATTTTTGTTTCGTATTGAAAAAAAAAACGATATGGTGCCTTTAAAAAATGATCTTTATTACTATGCAGTTTTCTATTTAGTCAATATACCTAAGTTCATGTTGCAAATGTAATTATCTCTATAGATTTAGTAGGTGAAATGCAAAAAAAAAAAATCGACATGATGAAATCTTTATGAAAATTCACATTTTTATTTTTATATTTTCAAGACACACAAAGTTTGGGGCGGGACGTTTCACAAGAGAGACATCCACGGCGCCAATTTATAATTGTAACGAATAGTATTTTAATTAAAACATTTTAAAAACACACAGTTTGGAACGGGACGTTTCACAAGAGTGACATCCATGGCGCCAATTTATAATTGTAACGAATAGTATTTGAATTAAAACGTTTTTAAAATATATACGCACTCGGGTAAAACCTGGGCGTTGCCCGGGCCATTCGTCTAATATTTAATAATGTTAGCGTACGCACCAGAGAGGCCTCTTATATATATATATTTAGATTTAAAAAGGATATACCTGGATCTGTGAAAGAAAAAAAATCTCAAAATATTTCAAGGGATTTCTCCTTCTTATCAATTTATTACCCAATAAACTAAAGTTTATTGTGATCTTTAAGTTTATTGTGTAATAAATTGATAAAGAGGGAACAATCCCTCGAATTATTTTAAGAAAAATTGTTTTTTTTTCTTTCACAGAGAGAGATATTTATAACCCAGGTTCCTGGAGTGCAGAACACCAACTACCCGGGGAGTCCAGTTCACTAGTATGGACTAGTGTTGAGCGCTTTTACTCGTGTCCTGTTTTGATTGCTGAGTTGAACCAGTTGACCAGAAAGTTCCATGTTGAGGTTGAGTCTGGGAGGCTGGCCATAGATGTAGGATTGAGGTGAGTCAGGCGCGTGCGCCTTATATGACGTTTAAGCACACGCTATTATATATATTATTATTATTCTGAGGTTTTAGGATTTTCAACCTGTTTGGAAAACGATATTTAATATATACACTCAAAGAAACCCACCCAGATATTGCTCGGGTCCTTTATCTAGGTATATTTTGAGTTTTTAATTTTTACTACACATATAAGTAAAGATAATAATTTTTTTCCATTAAATTTTATTTGGTTACTAGCGGATGTACCCGGCTTCGCCCGGGTTTTACCCGAGTAAAGGTTTGTCTAACGAATCTCTCGATAAAGTGAACATTTTTTCCCGGTCCCTTGAAAAATACTCGATAAGTTGAATAAAATCAATATTAATTGGTTCCCTCGGTAATTGGAAGTTAAAGGAATAGTATCTTGCCTTGGAATTGTATCATTATTCTTGTCTCAAATAAATTGCCGTGTCATCCTGAATTTTGTCTTTCCTAATTTTCTACGTTACAAAATCATCGTATCATCATGATAATATTTAGAGCAGATTGTTGAATTATAACAGATAAATTAGAATATTTATCTTGATTATTTTGAGGCGAAAAGTTATTTCGAAATTTTTATTTGCTAGAAACCTTCCCAGTACTATACTAAATAACTTCCCAAAGTTTCATGGCGTTCCAATGAGTTGTTTGGTCAGGCATAAAGGACACACACACACACACATACATTCATTTATATATATATAGACTAGCGGACGTACCCGGCTTCGCCCGGGTTTTACCCGAGTAAAGGTTTGTCTAACGAACATTTGTTAAAACAATTCTCTATAAGTTTATAAAAAAAGACATATTTTGATAATTTGAAATTCGTAAATTTGAATCTCTCGATAAAGTGAACATTTTTTCCTGGTCCCTTATCTCATCTTGTTTCAAATAAATTGCCGTGTCATCCTGAATTTTGTCTTTCCTAATTTTCTACATTACAAAATCATCGTTTTATCTAGTGAACATTTTTTCCCGGTCCCTTGAAAAATACTCGATAACTAACTTTGACTTGTGCACAATTAATAGGTAGAAAATCTTACTTTTGATAAATAATCTTTAAGAGAATAAACTTAGTGATAAAAAAACTTGTTATCATCGTCGCAATGGGGGCGCTGCTTGCGAGTTAAAATCTACAAATCTGCAAATAACTCTAAGGATATTCAAGATATTCAAGAAATTATTTTTCAAAAACCTTCCCGGGGATATCCCAAAATTTCACGGCGATTGGATGTATGGTTTTTGAATCTATAGAGTACACACAGACAGACAGACAGACATTCAATTATATATATATATATATATATATATATATATATATAGATAATAAATGTTTTGATAGCTAGCAATAGCTGCAGGCTCTCTCTGGTAATAAAGCATAGAAAAACCGTCAACTGTTTGAAATTAAGCGCTCCAAAAACATGTGTTAAATATGAAATAAAAAACTCATTAATTTTAATTATAAGGTTGTGTTTAAATAATTAATATAACTACAGTATAACCTCCCTGTGGAGGACACCTTGTTGTAGAGCCAAAGTGTTCTTTAAGGAGAAGTGTCCTCTTACTGGAAAGTTGCTACTTAGTAAAAATGGAAATTTTGAAAATAAAAACTGTCCTTTCTAGAGAGGTGTCCTCTAATGGAGGTTCTACTGTACATACATTTGAACCTCACTATGATAACATCACTTGTGACCTAGAAATGTCCTCTAGCGAGTGTCCTCTCATGGAGGTTCTACTGTACATACATTTGAACCTCACTATGATAACATCATTCGCGACCTAGAAATGTCCTCTAGCGAGAGTGTCCTCTCATGGAGGTTCTACTGTACATACATTTCAACCTCATTATGATACCATCATTCGCGACCTAGAAATGTCCTCTAGCGAGAGTGTCCTCTCATGGAGGTTCTACTGTACATACATTTTAACCTCACTATGATACCATCATTCGCGACCTAGAAATGTCCTCTAGCGAGAGTGTCCTCTCATGGAGGTTCTACTGTACATACATTTTAACCTCATTATGATAACATCACTTGTGACCTAGAAATGTCCTCTAGCGAGTGTCCTCTCATGGAGGTTCTACTGTACATACATTTTAACCTCATTATGATACCATCATTCGCGACCTAGAAATGTCCTCTAGCGAGAGTGTCCTCTCATGGAGGTTCTACTGTACTACAAAATGTACATAACCAGGACTTCTTTAACTACGTACAGAAGTTGCCAACTATCCGGGTTGATCTCCAGACTTATTTTGTCTCGTTTGTTGCGCTGGACATCCAGATAATCCTGTCACCAGGTCAATTTGTATATTTATATATTAGGAGGTTCTTTAATATATCTTTATATTAAATGTGTTGACATACCGAGGAGAGGATATAGAATTCTTATACAATTTTATTGTTACAAATAAACCTGTGTATAGCGCCCCCTTCTTGGGACACACCAAAATATAGTGCTATAGAGAGGGGGTGCTATAGACAGGTCACTTTTAATGTAAATCGTACTACGTATTTCAAATCGGGCGCTATAGAGAGGAAGGTACTATTTAGAGGGGTCACTATAGGCAGGTATAACTGTATTATTATTAACAGTATTATTTATTTGGCTAATCCAGGTTTCTGGAGGGTAAAATATTTTTGCGTTTTCAATGAAATATTCCATGAATAAAATTTAAATAAAAAAAAAAAAACAAATTTAAAGCAGAAAGAATAATCATTTTTGTCGAGTAATGTATAATTTGTAGCTCCAGGAACCTGGATTATAAATATCTATTTTTTATTTCAATTTATAGATCAACTCGACTATTTTTTAAAAATTAATTTTTCTGAATATCGATTTTTTTTTCACTCAGCTCAATGTCGAATACAACTTTCAAAGTTGTTTCTTTGAATTCCTTCAACAGTCATATTATTGGTTATATTGAAAATGAAGATATTCTGCGAATTTACGATCGTAACAATCTGAAAGAAATCAAAACTTTAAAGTATCAATATTTGAAGGAAGTTACATTAGTAGGAATGTTTGAAATGCGATATATCTTTTTTACCATTAATAATGGCTATACACTTTGCATTTATGATAACAAGTACAAGAGAGACATAGAAGAAATTAAAGAAGAAAGAAAAATACTTAATGTTAAGATAAAAGGCGATTTAATTTTTGTTGCAACTGAAAGAAGTTTGAAAGTTTATAAATTGCTTGAAATTGCATATTTACATGCGCGAATTACTGATTTTCATTCACCTACAGGAATGTTTGTTGTAACCAATAATCCCAAATCAGAATCACCACTTATTTTTTATCCATCCTCCCGTATTGGTACAGTTCATATGTATTCATTGAAAACTAAGAAAACCGAAATATTTGTTGGCTTAATAAAAGAAATAGGATTTCTTTCTCTAAATAGCAATAATGATCTTTTAGCCATTGCGGATGCTGATGGGAAATTTATACACATTTTTAGAATTGATAACCAATCTCAGATTGCAAAGTTTAGAAGAGGTTCAGAAGCATGTACCATTATAAGCATGGAATTCAGTCCATCTTCGCAGTACCTTTGTGTAACCAGCAACAAGAAGACTGTACATCTGTTTTCATTAGAAAAAGGAATTCAGAACTATGGCTCTTATTTGTTTTGGAATCAACGGTCAATTGCTAGATTCCATGCTAATTCTATAAGTTCCTGCATCGCTGGATTCAACACTATGTTCAGTAACTTGGTATATGTAGTTTGTGAGGATGGTACCTTCTATGAAATCTTATTTTATGAAAATGGAGAAATCAGAATAAGCCAAACAGCTAAACTCATTGACGAAACTACTACTAACATATTAAGTATGTTAGGTTGAAATATATCGTAATATAATTTGATTTTATTTTTTGACTCATATTTATATAAAATTTGGTATTTTGTATCATAAAATTTGTATATGTAAGTAATAAATATTAAAATACAATTTATCGAATAATGCTTGTAGTGCTTGTAAATTAAATAAATTGCTGCTTAAGCCTGAAGTTTGTCTTTCCTAATTTTCTACGTTACATTATATATTTGATAAGACATCCCATTCTCTACACTCTCAATTTTATTCAACAACAATTTCTTTCTACCGCGTGTACCATTCGCTCTATACGAACTCTACACAGTACCACGTCTTACTCAAACTATCTATAAAGGTTTATGATACAAGGTTATATATTTTAATTAAAAAGGCATATATTAGATAAAAAATAATTTATTTTATCAATATTTCAGTTGGCTGAGCGCAAACCTTTATCAAGGGTTATAACATATTAATATTGGTAAAATAAATGATTTTTTGATCCAATATATGCCTTTTTAATTAAATATTTATTTATGGATTGCTCTATTTTCAAAAAGGTTATATATGTTACATGGTAGTTCTATATGGTGTGAGATACAGATAAACATGTGATGGATAGAATCTTATTAAATGGGACACAAGTGGTAGCTAGGTTTTGGTTCAAGTTGGATAAAATTGAAGCTTCTTTACTTTTTATTCTGAAGCTAGGATTTAGCCTGTTTGATAACTCCAAGCGAGGGTTGCTTTAAATGTTCTAAAATAAAAAATGAAGTCTTTTACAATGACTGGAGGAGGATGTTTTATTTATTTAATAATTTTCGAGAAAAGGGTGTCTCTATTATCACTCAGATCTTCGGAATTAAAAAGATTGTGTTAAAAGGTTTTATTATTATCAGATTCACAAAAGGACACGTTGGTATCCTCTACTTTACAAATTCTTCTCGAAAACGCATAGATCCAAGTATAGCCAGTCACTAGACCTACTGCACAGTGGGAATACAGGTAAAGATAATTGTATCTTCTTAGAGTTAATGGCGAAAAGCCAAACTTTTAAAAATTATTTTAGTTTTGTGGGTTCAATTTTTTCACCCAGCTTTCTTCTTCAACTCTTCTTATTGTGTTTTTCTCAAATTTATAAGGAGGTTTATGGTAAAAAACCTGAAAATTTTTATTTGTTCCTACTTTGAATTCCTGAAAATATTTCAATTACCAATTCCCAATTGTGGAACCGAGTTAAAATCGTGCACCACCAACTAGCGAACAATTGCTATATTAGTATAGTACTGGGAAGGTTTCTAGCAAATAAAATTTTTGAAATAACTTTTCGCCTAAAAATAATCAAGATAAATATTCTAATTTATCTGTTATAATTCAACAATCTGCTCTAAATATTATCATGATGATACGATGATTTTGTAATGTAGAAAATTAGGAAAGACAAAATTCAGGATGATACGGCAATTTATTTGAGACAAGAATAATGATACAATTCCAAGGCAATATACTATTCCTTTAACTTCCAATTACCGAGGCAACCAAAATTAATACTGATTATATTCAACTTATCGAGTATTTTTCAAGGGACCAGGAAAAAATGTTCACTTTATCGAGAGATTCGTTAGACAAACCCTTACTCGGGTAAAACCCGGGCGAAGCCGGGTACATCCGCTAGTAATTTATATAATTTGTCTTTTTCGTAGAAATTGTTAATGAATTTTTGCTATATCCTATTCATTATTTAAAGTACCTACAAATAATCTAAAATTAGCGGTCCAAAAATGCTATTTCGAGCAAAAGCGATTAAAGGTTATATATAGAATTTAAAAAATAAATCAATTTTCATCAGCCATGACCCGGGATCGAATCTCGCATTGGGCACTTTTTTTACAGAAAAAATTGCCTTAATGACTCTTTATTCTTTCAAAAATCCAACCTCACCAGAGAAAATAACCATATTAGGCTCTGACACATTTGTAAGTGCAAAAGTCGAAATGCTTTATTCATGTGTATACATACATGTAGTGCACTTGCAGTAAAAGCAGTTGCTAACTACCCATCATAATTATCATAGCCTTTACCACGTGTATATATAGTTAAAACTGTCTATAGCGCCCTCTCTAAATAGCGCCTTCCTCTCTATGGCGCCCGATTTTAAATATGTAGTACGATGCGATTTACATTAAAAGTGACCTGTCTATAGCACCCTATTTTGGTGAGTCCCAAGAGGGGACGCTATAGACAGGTTTAACTGTATATACTTTGGAGAGATAATAATTAAAAATAATAACCTATTTTATTCAACCACTATATTTTTCAATACTAACTTTAATTCAACAGTATTTAAGTAGCTTCCTTGTGAAATCCAATTAAAGGGGTTTGAATGTACAATTCTGTATAGTAAGTTTATTAAACGAGGAAATATATATATATTTTTTAATTAACGACAAAATCACGTTTTTAAGAACACGATTTTAACATCCTTAACTTATTTCCAATTGACCGCGTATTAAATAGCGCATCTACTGTATTTATAACATAAATTCACGTTAAATATTTTTTATTCATTGTGAACACTAGAAATGGTCTAGAAGGCGATAGTTATTTATAAGCCTTAATAAAGTTTGACCTATATGTATTATTGAAAATTGACCTGGACCCAGAGCAGCAGCTTTACACACCCAAGATAGTGGACATTGCGAGTGCTGTGATAGAGATGTATGGAGTTATCTGAGAATCTTCATTGAACACGACAAAAACAACAGAAAAATTGACATGGACCCAGAACAGCAGCTTTACACACCCAAGATAGTGGACATTGCGACTGCTGTGATAGAGATGTATGGAGTTATCTGAGAATCTTCATTGAACACGACAAAAACAACAGAAAAAATGACATGGACTCAGAACAGCAGCTTTACACACCCAAGATAGAGGACATTGCGACTGCTGTGATAGAGATGCATGGAGACATCTGAGGCTCTTCATTGGACATGACAACAACAACCTATATGTATTTACATAAGGTGACATTTTGATATAATGAATATAAATATAGGTATGATAATATTTATGTTCAACGTTAACAATTTGTTTGCCCTATTTTCAAAGTAGGTTTAAGTTAGGAATCTGAATAATAAAACAAAAAGAAGCTGATATTTATTTTCTTCCCCTTTCAATATAATTAATATTAAAAATATGTAAAAAAAATATTTTTTATATAAAACAGTATATATATCATCAATTTATTATCGTGATACTCCTGTAGAAGGACTAACAAGTCCGAAAGCTTGAAAATGAAAAATTTGAACAAGAAACTTAACCCTGGAAGTTTTATTTACTTCATAATATATGTATTTCTTCCTTTCCTATGAAGTCTTAAACAATCGCTGAAAATATAACGATCTATAATTGGTAATGGCATCCGATAATGATGTTGAGTGCTACAGAATTAAGACCGAATAGTATGTAATGCCAATAATTTATTTTCCAATAGTTTGATCATAAAATTAAATATAATAATTTAATTTATACTTGCCGAGAGATTGCAAGTTTTCCCCAATATGTATCAAATGTAACTCTCAACCTGCAATCTCATCATAGACTGCAATTCATTAATGAACTCTACTCATTACCAGTGGACATCATTGAAAAGTCTTAAGATACAACTTGCGACTATATTCTATTGCTATGTTAACTGTAATTTAAGACGAATAATCCTTTCAATAATTATAATAACGAATAGATTCAAAAAGGATAAGTTTCTTTATTTGAAAATCAATTCGAGCTTTCGGGCGCAAGCTGCCCTTCTACAGGAATATTGTATCCATTATTCCTGTAGAAGGGCAGCTTGCGCCCGAAAGCTCGAATTGATTTTTCAAATAAAGAAACTTATCCTTTTTGAATCTATTCGTTATTATAACTGTAATTTGTTAAATGGGATGTATTTGCTGAGAAATTGGAAAATTTTATACTATGTGGCAAGTGTAACACCCAACCTGCAGTGCCTAATGACATTAATGAGTGCGTACCATTGACGAACTCTTATTCATCCTCATTGAAGATCACCTAAAAACGCAAGATAAAGCTCAATACTCTATTAATTTTCTATATACACTGTTTTAGTTTACTTAAGATATACTTCCAGAGTGTTTGTAAGGTTTTACTTCTATATTCCAGTGTAACACCCAACCTACAATGCCTAAGATCATTGAATACACTCCATTGATGAACTCAATTCTTCAACTCCGCCTTTGCCGGTCCCAAGCCCGGATGAAAAAGGAGGAGGGGGAGCAGTAACAAGCTCGCTAAAAAACCTGGGCTCAGCTGGCCCGGCTGATAGTACCTTGTAAGGGCTCCTGATCCAGGGATACAGGATTAGCAGCGTTTGTACTCCATGTTGGGAGCGGCTGCACATGGCGTCTGTTCCTCATGTCAGAGGCGGCCATTTCTTTTGGAACTAAGTCGGCCTGCCATTGAGTAGTGCCCCCAGTCTTAATGACAAAAGCAGACGCATTCTACTTCACCCAGTCATGGTTATCAGCTCTACAAGCTTGATACCTTAGTATGATTGAGTGGAGATAAGAAAGAAGACGATGAAGAAGACTCAATTCTTACCCAGTGGAAACCATCGAAAAGGTCAAGTTAAAGCTCAAGACTCCATTGTTTTATGTTACTTAAGATATACTGAATGTTTACAATCTTTTTATACTATATTCTAGTAGCTTCACATCCAAAGAGCTTCATGTGATTCGCGAACCACAGGTTGCCGATCCTAGTGAGCAGTATGCCTGTCCTCTCAGAGCTTTCTTTCTATGGCTAGTCCATGGACGTTCTCTCTCTTTGGTGTATCATCTCAGAAGGTGTACTTCTCTGTGTTGAAGGGCATGTTAGCCCGAAAACTCGAAAAATAAAAGAAATGAGAAAACAACCCTTGATTCTTTATTAATTGTGTCAAAATGTAAAAGCAGGGAAGAATATTTTATACATAAATGTTAAATGATTTAGTTTTCACATATGTTTTCGCGTTAGACTTAGCCTTTATACAAGCCCTTTGCAGACATTGCAGAAACCGACTCGAGCTAAATACTTACAACAAAAATATGCCTAAAATGAAAACTACGCATGCGCATTTCTTGCGTTGCTAAAGCTCTCTATCTATATATATAAAAATGGATGTTTGTTGGTTGGTCCGTTGGTCCGTCCGTGAGTCCGTCCGTGAGTGATAATCTTCTACATCGCTCAACCAATCGTGATGAAACTTTGGGAAGATGTTTAGTATACTACAGGGATGGTTTCTGGCTAATTACCCTTTAGAAATAACCTTTCGTTGCATTTTTATTTACAATAAAACGTAAATTCACTCGCAATCAGCGCCCCTCTCGCGGCAGACGGGAGATGGCGGCGCGCGACGATTGGCTGCCGGCGCAGCACGTGACTTCCCTGCCCCCCCCCCCCCCCCCCGCCGGGTAAATGAGATCTCCCGGCTGACGGCCGAGCAGCGCCCTCTAGAACGCGTGACGATTTTGACGGCGCGGGGCGCTCCCGGTTGGACAGTTGCGCGGGGGCAGAGTGACCTCGCGGGTGCCCTCCGGGAACTACGTCCATCTTCCATATGTAATATACATTTAATCGTGGTAACCCGGGCGTTGCCCGGGTCATTCGTCTACAAATTCGCAGTAGTTCACTAATTCAAACCAAAATTTCCATACATAGGTAAAAGAATACTGGGAAGACTGACATTTATTAATGCAGTGATTATAATCAATGATTACAATGAAGGGCTATATTGTCTATATATATATATATAAATCACTTTCAAATTATAACGTAACGTTCCATTCTCAATCCCGTTGGGCTTTAGATCGGCTAAAACATTTTTATCTTTATTAGTGAATATTAACTTTACTGTACTGAATAGTTTAGTATAATTTATACGATAATAACAAGGCGAAGGAAGACGAGTATCTTTATTGGTGCATAAGAGCGAGCTTTCGGGCAAAAGCCCTTCGACTGGCAAGATATAACGACGCTATGAACGACATAGATGGCTGTAGAGAATATATACACTTATTAATTTACATAAATATAGAAAAAAGCATGCAAATGGGCAATTTAACTATTTGTAAAAATGAGAGGTAAAAGTAAAAATGGAAAAAATGAAATAGAAATCCTATAGGGTAATAGAAGGGATGCTAGAACATTAGCTGTAGGTAAGAAATATCAGTGAGGCATAACACATGGCTGCAATGGGATAACAAGCATATAAAAGAGAAATTTATACATAAAGGCCAGGAGAGCTTGACATGCTTCAGGGAGGTCAATATTCTACAGTTAAATACAAGGGGGAGGTTTAAATAAAGGACAGGAGAGGATGATAGGCTTCTGGAAGTTCTATTTTTCTATTGATGCTATTTAGTTTGTGGGATACTATTGATTCTAAAATGAGTCTTTGGTGTAAGATATGTATGTGGCTGTAATGTATGGTGGGGTTGTTGATGTTGAACGTGTGGCCCGTGGTCTGCATATGTTGGTAAATGAGGGACCTGGTATCTTGACGGGAAATATTGCGGGAATGTTCAGTCATCCTGATGGATACAGATCTACCCGTCTCACCGACGTAAGTGGCAGGGCACTGTTCGCATGAGACGGAGTAGACTGCACCCACAGAACGAAGGGGGGCAGGAGGAGCTGAGGACTTAGTATGAGGGTGACGGAGGGATGAAAGAAGGTTCGGGGAGTTTTTATATATGGTACGGATGCCATAGGATTTGAGTTTTCTGGCTATATCAACAGAGGAGGGGGAGTAAGGGAGAAAACACAATGATCTGTATGTCATGGAAGGATTGGAGGATGCAGGTGTGTAAGTATATTTGTTAATGAACCAGAGTGGAAAAGAAGCCATGGTGAGCTGGGTTATAATGCGATTTCTTTCTATTATTTTAAAGATGTCTATGGAACAATGGGTGGATATTCTTTTTGTAAGAGTTCTAACAATATTGATTTTATGGGAGGTGGGGCAGTGAGAATTGTAATGAGTGTAGCAGGGGGGGCATTGTTTTTTATGATAAACTGTAGTGTGAAATGAGGATGGGGTGCGGATAATTAAGATGTCTAGGAATGGGAGAACATGGTTAGTTTCAGTTTCTAGAGTGAAGGAAATATCTTGGTTGTAATTATTAAGGGTTGATAGTATGAAGCTCTCCTGACCCCTTTTGCATACACAGAAGACATCATCAATGTACCTGCGCCAGAACTGGATATCTGTTGGAAGGGTATGAGTAATCCAATTATCTATTCTAGTCATGACAATTTCGGCAATAATGGTAGATAGAGGGCTGCCCATTGGGGAGCCCCTGAACTTTCTGTAATGGTGCTGTAGGAATGAGAATGTGTTCATGCTTAAGCATGTTTTGGTAAGTTGGACTATGGTTGAGGAAGTGTGAGAATCGACATTTTGAGATTGAAGGAAATGAGTCAAGCCATCTGTGATGAGCTGATGAGGAAGACAGAGGTAGAGGGAGGTGACGTCGAAGGAGCACATAGTGTAGGCGGGGTCTGGTTTTAGAGCTGTTAATTCATTAATGAAGTGTGGGGTGCTGTTAATAGAAAGGGTATTATTATAATTGGTTAATAGAGGGGAAGGAAGCTGGAAAGATATTTAGCCAGAGGGTAAGCGGGGGATAAGTGATAGGCTATGATGGGGCGGAGGGGTACTTCAGGTTTATGTATTTTGGGGAGGCCGTAAATATAGGCTGAACTGTGGAGGTTTGAGGTAAACGAGGTGTATTCTTCAGGTGAGATGCTTTTAGATTTCTTGAGTCGGAGAAGTGAGGTTCTGAAATCTTTTTATTTACCAATCGATGTATTTTGACTTCAATTTAACCATTTTCTATAAATGAGATAGATCAAGCAAAAATAAGTTATCATAGATTTTAGCATTTCTCTCTTTAAGCTCTGAAAACTTTATATTAAAAAAAAAATAAAGTTAAAACTGTCTATAACGCCCCCTCTAAATATCGTCTTCCTCTCTATAACGCCCGATTTTAAACATTAAAATGTAAACATTAACATTAAAAGTGACCTGTCTATAGCACCCCCTCTCTATAGCACCCTATTTTGATGAGTCCTAAAAGGGGGCACTATAGACAGGTTTAACTGCATTATGACTTTTTTTTAGCATAAAAATTGTTAAAGATCGTGGAATGCTTTAAATAAACTATAAAAAATATAATGCAATAATATATATATAAATAATTTTTATATTTATAATATAAGGTTGTCCTACAAAAGTTCGTGTTTTTATTAAAACGTTGTTTTTCTTATTACTTTGCGAATAATATTATTACACGGCGCGAATACATAATACAAAGACATTATACATAACGGCGAATAATATTGGTATTTTAATTTTTTGCAAGTGTTTACAAACTTTTGGAACAACCTTGTAGTTAGTAATAATTAGAATTTCTTGATTTCGAAATTAAATATTTCTATCGAATACGTAAACTGGATTACTTATTGCTAAATAATAGCTTAAATGTTGGACATTTATTGAAAACATAATATTAATATACATATATGTCATAATATATACTCTTCCAGGAATAATAAAGCAAACCTAGAGCCAGCCGAGAGAGAGGCGGGATGTAAAGTCTGGTCACTTGAGACAGCAGCGACATTCCAAGGGGCGGCAAATGGGGCCCGTCCGTTAACACCTTGGGACTTTTAAGACAGTTGGGGGTTGTGTGCGACACGAACGACCGCCCTTCTGGGCCGGGCCCGTCTCTCTCCCTCTCTCTCTCTCTCTCTGGTTGCCTGGGTTCCTCTTCCAACTTTTGGTGCGATTATTTCTCTTCCCACCTTATTATATTGCCACATATATATATTCCGGGTAGTTGGCGATCTAAGATACGCTCCAGGAGCCTGGGTTACCTTTATGTTATTACTACATATATATATTGTAATATAATATCTAAAATAATATTATCTCTGATATAAATTACACTATGGGGCGCTGGGTTTGTACATACAAAAATGTAATGCCTCGATAAAGGTTGGCTTTCGGCCAACCGAAATATTGGAAAATAAATCTTTTATTCAATCCAATAATGCCTTTTTATTATCTAAAGATTCAAATATGGATTGCTCTATATTCAGAACAATATATATATTAAAAATAAAGAAGGCATTTCCTGATCACGAGCACATGTGCTTTTTAGATGGCAGGGCGCTCTGGCACCTAAAAAGCACATGTGCTCGTAGTCAGAAAATGTCTTCTATATTTTTAATATCAACACCTGACCCACTTATCTTTTATTTTTTCTATTGTTTTTTCATATATATATATAATTAGTAAATTCGTAAAGGCTTCAATGAAATAAACAATTATTTTCGATAATTATATTTGACTAAAGATAAAATAACCGATAAATTTGGTATCTGAAAAGCCCCAAAAAAAATCACAATATATATTTCATTTAGATTTAAAAAGAGCTAACCAATATCACATATTTTGATATCAAGAAAAAAAAATGATTGAAGAAAACTTTAAAAGTTTTTGCTTCGATTCTTCAAGCAACAGAATTTATAGTATTCTTAATACTGGAGATATCATTACCTACAGCGTTGAAGATTTTTATAAGAATTTTACAGTGGAAGAAAGAATTTGCAAAAATACATCGTGTTTAGAAGGTCAAGGTGACAATCTTTATTTCACATCCCAAGATGGCAGCTCTTTAATGAATATTGAAAATTTGAATGATTGGAAAGAAGCTAAAAAGGTTTTAGAAGTCAATAGGGAAATTTTGAATATTAAGGTGAGGAGCCATTTCCTTTATGTAGCTACTCATAAGACTTTAGATATTTATATTCTACCCAATCACAATTCTTATTTTAGGATTGACGATATCAATTCATCAAAAGGATTGTTCGCAATCTCTAAAGAAACTAAACCTAAAAATATATTTTATCCCGGAAATAATAAGGGTGAAATAAGATGCTACAATATTGAAAAGGGAAAAAGTTTTGAATTTGTGACTATGAAAGATGAAATTGGCTTCCTTTCTATCGATCGAAAGGGTGAACTACTTGCTGTTTCAGATGCAACCGGCAAAAATATCAAAATTTTCAAGGTAAATAATAAGTCAATGATAGCCGAATTTACAAGAGGTTCTGAAGAGTGTACCATCATGAGTATGGAATTCAGTCCTTCATCTAAATACCTTTGTGTCACCAGTAATAAGCAAACTGTACATTTGTTTGCTATAAAGGATCAGTATTTGAACCAAAAATCCTGGATTTTCAGCGGTCAATGGTCCTTTGCCAAATTCTACACCAACTCTGAGACTCCATGCATCGCTACCTTCAATGATAAATTTGAAAACAAGGTATACATAGTTTGCGCTGATGGCAACTGCTACGAATTCGTGTTTGCGGAGAATGGAAAGATCACCGTACCGCGATCAGCAAACATCATCAAAACAACGAGTCAAAAATTGAAGGTATAAATTTAAAAAAAAAAACATTTTATATCTGTTCTTGTTAATAAATATTATTATTTTATTATATATATAGTTAAAAATATTTTTTAATATTTTGTTCCCTTAAATTGTAATTTTATTATACTTTCTAGATAAGCTCTATGTTTGTGTGTGTGTATTTAAAGCTAAAGAGGGATTTTTTTTCTAATAATAGAAATTAAAATTTTACACAAATTTTAGCCTTGCATCATAAATTATCGTCTGATTTCTTGGTGAATATGTAATTACTAGCCGAATGACCCGGGCAACGCCCGGGTTTTACCCGATTAAACGCTTTTATTCAAATACTATTCGTTACATTTATGAATTGGCGTCGTGGATGTCATTCTTGTGAAACGTCCCGCTCCAAACTTTGTGTCTGAGAAGATATATTTTTATAAAGAGATGATCTGGCTTTGTGTCTTCTGCTCGAATGAATGTTTTTCTGTTAGAATTTTGTTCCTGCATACTAAAAATGAACTGGCTTCACCCGTGGTCTCTACTTTCTGGAATTTTTCCGGATATAATTTTGTATCTGATAATCAAATATGATACAGCAATATTGTCATAATCATTTTCTGACTAAATGCTTGTAAACTGTCAAATGCTTATAAAAATGGCCATATTTGGGTATTTATTCCATTCACAAAAGCAAACGGTGACAGAATTGTTGATTATGACTCTGATACTTGTATATGTAATCATGTTATTTGAAAAGAGAGATAGCAACATCAACCGTTTTGAATTTTTCACGTTTTTTGGACAAACTTCCAACCAAGAGGGTTGCTGTAGCTATACCCATTTTTGGACAAACTTTCAACCAAGACGGTTGCTGTAGCTATATCCATTTTTGGACAAACTTTCAACCAAGACGGTTAATTTAGCTATATCCATTTTTAAACAAACTTCCAAACAAGACGGTTGCTGTAGCTATATCTATTTTTGGACAAACTTCCAACCAAGACGATTGCTGTAGCTATATCAATTTTTGGACAAACTTCCACGAAGACGGTTAATTTAGCTATATCCATTTTTGGACAAACTTCCAACCAAGACGGTTGCTGTAGCTATATCCATTTTTAGACAAACTTCCAACCAAGACGGTTGATTTAGCTATATTCATTTTCAGACAAACTTCCAACCAAGACGGTTGCTGTAGCTATATCCATTTTTGGACAAACTTTCAGCCAAGACGGTTGCTGTAGCTATATCCATTTTTGGACAAACTTCCACGAAGACTGTTAATTTAGCTATATCCATTTTTGGACAAACTTCCAACCAAAACGGTTGCTGTAGCCATATCTATTTTTGGACAAACTTCCATCTAAGACGGTTGCTGTAGCTAGATCCATTTTTGAACAAACTTCCAACCAAGATGGTTACTGTAGCTCTATCCATTTTTGGATGAATTTCCAACCAAGACGGTTGGTTTAGCTAGATCCATTTTTGGACAAACCTTCAACCAAGACGGTTTCTGTAGCTATATCTATTTTTGGACCAACTTCCAACCAAGACGGTTTCTGTAGCTATATCTATTTTTGGACAAACTTCCAACCAAGACGGTTGCTGTAGCTATATCTATTTTTGGACAAACTTCCAACCAAGACGGTTGCTGTAGCTAGATCCATTTTTGAACAAACTTCCAACCAAGACGATTACTGTAGCTCTATCCATTTTTTTGATGAACTTCCAACCAAGACGGTTGGTTTATCTAGATCCATTTTTGGACAAACTTCCAACCAAGACGGTTGCTGTAGCTATATCTTTTTTTTTTTTACCAACTCCCAGCAAAGGATTTTAAAAATAATTAAGCTGTTATAGTGTTACGTGTGAAAAGGTAAAAATGAAACTATATATATTAACAAAAATGCTACTTTTTCGTGGTTAAAATATGTTATTTCATATATAATATGTTATTTCATATATAATATATTTATCTATTCAATATATATATTTATTTAAATACAGAAACGCATATATCTTTAAGCTATGCTTGTTTAAATTCAAGAGGTACATATATTAGCGTTAAATCACAATATCGTATAAACATATTGTTATTCAAAAGGTTATCGCTAATAATTTCTTATCGTTATCTCTATACGATATAAAACATTTTATGATTTGATTATGATTGTTTAAAACTTTAAATTGTGCATTAGAGATCAATGAACGAGTGGTGATAAGGCACAATTTGGATTATAGATTATAAACACAAAGTAATAAGGCCCAAATCCGAATAAATAAACTATTTATTTATTTGGATTTAGTCTTATCACCTTGTGTTTATAATGGTCTAAACAGATGGTTTTCGACCTCTACGACACAGAATTTGGAGCTTTTTTTCTAGTTAAAAAATTCTCTAATAGGCCCCAAATTTTATAAAACCCAACCCCACCAACGAGTTGCTATCGTGTCCAATGAAGAGCCTCAGGTATCCACATGCATCTCTATCACAGCAGCAGCAATATACACTATCTTGGAAAATGGGTGCCGTTGCCATGTTAGTCATCTTGGAAAGGAACCAGAATATGGTCGAATATTCCAAGGGTCCAGGATGGACCGTGAGTAAAAGTAACAAATGTAAGTGCGAAAGTCGAACTGCTTTTCACAAGTGTAGACATGTGATGCACTTACAGTAAAAGCAGTGGCCAACTTCTGCCCAACATGGTTACCCTAGTACGCCTATACCAGGTGTACTAGGGATAATAAAACAATTAAGCACACACGTATTTTTGGATTTAATACATATATATGTATATATTTTAGGAAATGTTAATTTTCAAATTTTAAATAAAATTGAATGTCGTAATAATGAAAGAAACTTGATTATGATGCATTAGCACGCCATCTGTTATGAAAATTCGAAACTATTATAGACTTGTATGATTCTTTTAAAAATTAAACTATTTTTATGCCCTTACTGCAATGGAAAAATTACACCACTGATTAGCCAGACCCTCCCATTAATTTTTCCATTGCAGTAAGGGCAGTAGAAATTGTTTAGTTTTTAAAAGAATCATACAAGTCTATAATAGTTTCGAATTTTCAAAACTTGATTATAAAGCAATAATTCAAATGTATACTAAGTTTTAGGTGTTTTTCAATTATTATTCCTAGTACACGTGGTACAGGCCATGATAATCATGGAGTGTAGAAGTTGGTGTGGTGATTGCTTTTACTGTAAGTGCACCACATGTCTACAGATGTGAAAAGCAGTTCGACTTTTTCACTTATAAATGTGCCAGAGCCCCGTGAAGTATAATTGTTATAACCGTGGTTATATTTAAAGCTCTAGGTTCCAAGTAATGTCTTGAGGTTCCTATATATATAATTAACTCAAATGTTAATTGTGATTAGATATTCACTACAATATTTTTTGATTCTTTATTTTCAACGTTTCTCAGTGACCCGTTGTCACCTGAAAAAAAGAATCCTTCTTTTTTCATATCTCCACTCAATCATATTAGGGTATCAAGTCTGTAGAGCTTAAGACTTTTGATGGTGTCTGCTGGGGATGAGTATAGCTCATCAATGGATGAGTCAATAGAGTCAATGATATGGTTTGGAATTACAGGTTGAGAATTGTATATAGTGTGAAAATCTTGAAACCATTCTGGATATTCATTGTTCGTAGATGACCAGACTTAAGTCTGGAAATCAAAGATTGTTGTTCTCTTGGGAGGACAGAATTGGTAAATGTTCCTCCTGCTCTGTACCAGTCATGTGTAGTAGTAGAGAAAAAAGAATCCTACAATGTTTAACTTTGTCAATTTATGAATGTATTTATACACGTGTTTTGGTTTATGTGTGTGTATAATCTATATATATAAAATTGAATGTCTGTCTGTCTGTTTGTCTGTACTCTATAGATTCAAAGACCATACATCCAATCGCCTTGAAATTTTGGGATATTATTAGGTATATCACCGGGAAGGTTTTTGAAAAATAATTTCATGAATATCTTGAATATCCTTAGAGTTATTTTCAGATTTGTAGATTTAACTCGCAAGCAGCGCCCCCATTGTGACGATGATAACAAGTTTTCTTATCACTAAGTTTGTTATCTTAAATATTATTTATCAAAAGTAAGATTATCTCAGGATGACACGGCAATGTGACACGGGAAAAAATGTTCACTAGATAAAACTATGATTTTCTAATGTAGAAAATTAGGAAAGACAAAATTCAGGATGACACGGCACACAGGGACCGGGATAAAATGTTCACTTTATCGAGAGATTCAAATTTACGAGTTTCAAATTATCAAAATATATCTTTTTTTTAAATAAGTTTTTAGAGAATTGTTTTAACAAATGTTCGCTAGACAAACCTTTACTCGGTTAAAACCCCGGGCGAAGCCGAGTACGTTTTATAAGTTAATAGAGAATTGTTTTAACAAATGTTCGTTAGACAAACATTCATTCGGGTAAAACCCGGGCGAAGCCGGGCACATCCGCTAGTCATATTTATAATTCAAACTGTAAAAATGATTTTTCTATCAAATATCAGGAATAATTTTTTTCTTTCTCATCTCCATTCAACAATCATATTAGAGTTTCAAGCCTGTAGAGCTTGAGGCTTTCGATGGTGTCTCCTGAGAATGAGTAGAGCTCATAAAAGGATGAGCCAATACAATCAATGATGTGGTTTGAGGTTGCAGATTGAGAATTTCACTTAGCATATAGTGGGAAAAGCTTGAAACCATTCTGGAAAGTCCTTGTTCCTAGACTCAAGTCTGGAAAACAAGGACTGTTGTTCCCTTGGAAGGACAGAATTGGTGCTTGTCCCTCTTGCTCTCTACCAGTCATGTGTAGCAGTAGAAAAAAAAAACAAATTCTACGATGTTTAACTTTGTGGAAATATCTTTATTTACGGGGCTGCTAACCAAACTAGATGAATTTTGAGCTCCAATGGCCGCATAAAGCGGGATATATACAAAGCACTATGACCAGGCTGGGGAGGCTAGGGACAGGATCTCCGTCAGGGAAGAGGCAGGTTAGGCCGGATTGGGTCCGCGGGGGTCAGGAGGCAGGAGGTGTTTAACTTTGTCAATTTATGAATATACACCTATCCCCGATTTACACTGTAGATACGTTCCTGAGAAAAACGTCTAAATCGGGGGATAGGTGTACACAGAAATAAAAATAAAATGCATTGACAGGTTAAAATATGTAGTCAGCACATAAGCACGGGATTCCTCGTGAGATGTGTACACAGCGCATGTGTTCAATCACAGTAGCATTTAGTATAGTGCGATAAAAACAAAAAAAAACTTATTTGGAAAACCGTGTAAAAGCGAAAACGTAAAACAAGTACCGTGTAAATAGGGGGATAGGTGTATTTATACACTTGTTTTATCTGATATCTAATCATATTTATAATTATAACTTGTAAAAATACCTTTTCTATCTCAAAGATAAAAATATCAAAAAGAGTATAAAGATTATGTATAGCTTATAGTTAAATATTTTTAATAACTCGCTTTTATTATTGTCATTCAGCCACATATTATCATATCAATATTGTGCTAAGCAATAATTCTTATCAAGTGAGTAAAAATAAATGATTATTCATTAATATTAAAGTTGAAAAAAAAAAGAATCAACAAATCGCGGTTTATAAATAACTAGGCGAATGACCTGGCTTCGCCCGAGAAATCCCTTGAGTGCAATTTCCTTCATAATGAAAGTACATCAATAATAAATAGTAGAAGTGCCATAGAATAGCAATACAGAAGTAACACATAAACCACAGGAAAAAAGCGTGTGTGATTGCAAAAATGGTATTATATTTGTGTTTAGATATTTGATTTAATTATTATTTTTATTTTTATTTTTTTTTTATAGTTGTTTCAAAATCAATATAGTTTAAATAGATAGCAGCTTTTCCACCCAACCCCCGAGTTACCGGCCCCAGCGCATTAACCCTTGAAATTGCTCGAGTTGAGTGAGTGACTGCGATGGATCTTGACTGAGATGCCCATCTTCTCAGTAAGAATAAGAAAAAATAGGTTTATAAAAATAATAATCCAAAATACTGGCATGTAAATATTTTTCTGTAAAAAATAAAAGAGCACATGGAAATTAGGCAAACATATGTGTTTTCGAATGACTGCGACTGCATTTTGAACTTTTTTTTAAAAGGCATAAAAAAACAAAAGGCAAAACAAAATTACTAAAAAATACGAAAGCAATTATTTACATACAGTAACGTTAATTTTGTAAAGTTTATTTTTTTTAATTGCATTTGGTGCACTTACCGTAAACTTAGTAACATAAATTTCTCTCTCAATACTCAATACTTTTGTGAAAAAAAGAAACACTTGTATAAAAAGATATTTCAAAAAAGAGTACGCAAGCAACTTGAAAAAAAAAAAATGCAGAACGCTCATTGGTCTCTTAATTAGCCTGGTGTTGTTACTTCGCCTCGTATTTCCTCCGCGTAAAAAAAATTTCTTCACATGAAAAAAATAAATAGTCGAAAATACTAATCAAAATGCATCCGAAAATTTTCCTCATGTTTATAAAAAGCGACATGCAAAATTTGGTATCAATTGGTTCAGTAGTTTTTGAGTTTATCACGAAACAGACGACAATGACTTTCATATATATTAGATTATATAAAAAAACAAAGGCCAGAACAAAATTAATAAAAAATACGAAAGCCATTGTTTACATACAGTAACGCTAATTTTGTAAAGTTTTTTTTTTTAATTGCATTGTGTGCACTTACCGTGACTTAGTAATATAAATTTATCTCTCAATACTTTTGTAAAAAAAGGTGACACTCGTATAAAAATATATTTTTAAAAAAGTACGCAAGCAACTTGAAAAGAAATGCAGAACGCTCATTCGTCGCTTAATTGGCCTCGTGTTGTTACTTCGCCTCGTATTTACTCCGCGTAAAAAAAAAGTTCTTCAAATGAAAAAAAGAAATAGCCAAAAATACTAATCAAAATGTAGCCGAAAAATTTCCTCAGGTTTATAAAAAGCGACATGCAAAATTTGGTACCAATTGGTTCAGTAGTTTTTGAGTTTATCGCGAAACAGACAGACATTGACTTTTATATATATATATAGAGATATTGAATCTCAACGAACTTTTTATCTCTTCGCCTACCTGAACTATAATTTATTTTGGAAAATAAAAGAAGAAAGTTTTATAATTTACAAGCTTTTTGATTTATTAGCCGATGAGAGAGATATATTGATAACAAAAGTTTCTGGAGCACAGAACGCCAACTATCCGGGAAGTCCAGCTCAATAGTATGGACATTATAATCGCGATCAAATCGCTGATTTGATATTTATTGCTGAGTTGAATCAGTGGACTAAGAAGTTCCATGCTGAGGTTGAGTCTGGGAGTCTAGAGTTGAGGTGGGTCAATTCAAGCAGGATAGCTGTTTGCATCCTATGTTTCAGGAAAGCTGGATAGGTGAAGAGATGATCAACACTCTATGGCTCTTCTGAACAGTTGACCATTGAAATCGATGTCAACTTATACTGAAATATAAATAATAAGTAGAGGGGGGGATAGTTAGGGAAATGTATAAATAAGAGATGACTAGAAAGAGAGAATATATTTTTACGGGCTACAAACCAAAGTGTATTATTTTTGAGCCGAAAAAAATAGCAGAGCGTGTTTTTTCGCGTGGTGAAAACATTTAGAAACTATTATGTCTCAACCACAAGAGTATGTATAGCTGATTAATTATTGATATTTTATAATCTTATCATTGTAAATAACTTAGAATGCAAATTAAACGCTCAGGTTAGTCCTCGACACAAAACCTTCTAAACGACCTATATATATTGTTAGTAAATTAAATTTTATTGCCCTCTATCGTTAAAATTTTACACAAATAAATTTTCTGGCAAAAATTATTTGTGTAAAATTTTATATATATTGTTGTTTATTGCATAATATTGAGTAATAAGGAAATATATATTCCATATGTAATTTTAAGAAACCGCTAATTTTACTAAAACAATCTGCAGTATGAACCCTGAATTGAACGAAATGGAAAATGATATCCATGTTTTGTTTAGCATGAAATCGAATAAGCCCCACCACAACATAGTTCTTAGGGTTTCTCCAAAGGTTTACCGAATCCTTAAAAATATGAATAATAAATTATATACTGACTTTGAACGCTGTTTTGTGGAAGATAAGATTCTGGTAAAACAATGTCAGAAATGCCTTCAATTTAATCCCAACCATAAATTGGCCGATTGTACTAACGTCGAGATATGCAAAATATGCGGCGCGCAAGGAATTCATGACTGTTCAAAAATTTGCAATTGTTATAACTGTCTAAAACATCCTAAATTTAGAAACTCGCCGAATCATAGAGCTAATTCCTCGGACTGTCCTCTATACAAAATACAGATAGACAGAATTATCCAACGAACGAGATATGATCCAACCGACAATTAGGCAAATTTCGCAGCTAAGATTTTTGTTTATTTAGTTTGAATATCATGCAGGGAAAAGGAATTAAATGTTTACAACAAAATATAAGAAAAAGTTTCTTGGCACTGAATGAGCTTCAAGCTTCTATAAAAGACAACCCACCAGATATCATCCTAATACAGGAACCTTATCTGCTTGATAGAGATGTAATTTTCGATTTGGAATCTCAAATAGTGCATTCAACGACAGATGAACAAATTTATACTGCAACGATCTTTATGAATAAGAGTTTAAAATTTAATAAAATCAATAAATTCACAAACTCCTTTTGTACAACCACTTCTTTAAATTCAGCAAAATCAAATACTATTATCGCAAACTTTTATATACATCCACATAGATTTAATGACACTCATAGAAAATTTATCCAAGAGCTTCTGGAGACCTACAATCATCAACCTATTATACTATGTGGTGACTTTAATTCTAGACACCCAGTCTGGTTTGATCCGACAACAAACTCCAATGGTTTCAAATTCCACTCCATCATAGATGAACATAACCTATTTATTCATAATCTTAAGATACCCACCTGCCGAAATTCTAGCTTTATAGATCTTACGATTTCAAACAAAAAATCAATAGGTTTGGTACAAAACTGGAAGACGACTATATTGACGCACATTTCAGATCACGTAGCAATAACCTTTGACATTTATCACAATTTTAACAGGCAAAGGACAGTTCAAAACTCAACATGGAAATTTATAGAAAAAGATGCTGATTGGAAAACATTTACCGAAAAAATAGCAATACAAGACGTAGATAATATTATCACCATGATAAACCACGCGTCAAACATCAAAGATATTGACAACATTGTAAAGACTCTCACACAAATAATTAAAGAGGCAGCTTATCTGTCACTAAATGTCAAGACAAGAAGCGGAAATCATAAAACAAATACATACTGGTGGGATGGGAAGCTGGAGAAAATGAAAAACGATTTCCACTATATTAGAAATTTGTATTACCGACATGGAAAGGTCCTTGAAAAGACCTATAAATCAATGAGAAATAAATATTTAAATAAAAGTAAAAAAGCAAAAAGAGCGAGTTGGAGAATTTTTATAGAAGAAAGTCATTCAAATAACTCATTTGGTAATGCTTATAGGATATTCAAGTCATTGAGATCGAAAAATAGAAATTTAGGATTACCACTAATAGATAATTTACCAGATCATTTAAAGACCGACAAAATAAAAAGTTTAATGAACGATCTATTTCAGGATGATATTGGAGGTTTGGATAAAGATGATCATATTTTGATTAGAAATTATACGCCTAAATATAAAAATAAAAGTAGTGTTTATATCGAATCTAAGGAAATAGAGGAAACAATTTTAAAAACAAATATTAAAAAAGCACCGGGCCCTGATTACATTAGTAACAATATGATTAGACAGGCTAAAATAAAAATAATCCCAATTCTGCATAAATTATTCAATAAATGTATAGAAATGGGATATTATCCGGATGAATGGAAAAAATCATTCTTAAAAATAATTCCTAAACCAGGCAAAACGAATTATGAAATAAATAAAAGTTATAGACCTATATCATTGACATCTAATCTATCTAAAACATTTGAGAATATAATAAAAAATAAATTAAGTAACTATTATTTAGAGAATAATTTAATGAGCTCAAGGCAGCATGGTTTTATGAAATCTAGATCAACAATTACTGGAATGGATAAAATTATAGAAACTATATTGAAACATAAACAAAAAGAATTGACTTCCTTGATAGCTATAGATATTGCGGGTGCATTCGACAATGCATGGTGGCCTGCTATTATAAAAAGAATGGATAATGATGATGTTCCTTCAGATTTAATACGGATCATAAAATCTTATTTGAATAATGAAAGGGAGGTGAAATTTACATACGAATCAGAAACTTTTTATAAGAAACTAACTAAAGGATGTCCACAGGGTGGACCTTTATCTCCACTTCTATGGAATATTTTGCTAAATGATTTGTTGATAAATTTTGATTCAATGAATGCAGATATTATATGTTATGCAGACGACGTTACAATAATTTGCTGGAATAAGACTATTGAAGGACTAAAAACCGCAAGTGAATACACCTTAAATTATGTGATCCAATGGTGTAATAGAAATAAATTAACGATCAGTACAGAGAAGACTAATATGCTATACCTACATAACAGACAAAAAATACCTATTAAGGTTAATAACAATATAATAATGCCGGTCAAGCAAGTAAAAATTCTGGGAATGAAATTTTCTAATCACAAATGGAAAAACAAAGTTAACTTTACACCGCATGTTAATGATATTCTGTGTAAGGCAGGACGTATGAAAAATTTATTATGTTCACTAAGTGGCAATATGTGGGGTTTAGACACTGAAAAGAGGTTAACTTTATTCAAAACAATCATTAGGCCTGTACTTACATACGGTTCTGAAATTTGGTTCAAATATTTAAACAATCGTTGTAAACAAAAACTGAACTCCATGCAGTACCAGATCATTTTATGGGCAGTTAGAGCATACAAAACCACTTCATCAAACTGTGTGCATAGCTTGGCAAAAATTCCACTCCTAACAGATTATATAGAATCCAGAATAATCAAATTTGATCTAGCTCAAATGTCCATTGAAGATCTAATTACTTACGAACCCCATGCTCCAAGTATAGTCAAATCATTCTTACACGCAAAAATGAATGAAATTTTTGAGAACACTAATGAAATTTTCAGAAGCTTTTTCGTATTAGGAATTCCAAGATTTTTCCGTCCAAATTTTTATAATATCCAATTCATTACAGATCATGGCAATTTTGGGAAATTTTTGGCAACTATCGGCGCCGTGAAGGAACCAGGATGCTTCTGCGGAGGTGAAATTCAAGACGCGAGACATCTACTTCTGGAGTGCCCAATTTTCCGGGATTTTAGGGAAAATAGATTTGGTCGTATTGGACAGCTTGATGAATTTGTAGACAAAAAAGAAAAGTATAAAAATTTTGATCAATTTTGTAAATACATATACAACTTTCTCTTGAATTGGAAAAAAGAGAAGGAATCTTAGAAAAAAAAAAAAAGAACTGCGATGCTTGCTCTGTGTGTTTTGCTTTGTTGTTTGTTTTTCTCTTTGGACAATTTTCTTTAGTTAATTTATGTAAAATAATGAATTGAACAGGATTGTATATAGCCGAATTGCTGTAATGCAGTGAAATGTATTGGCGCAAATATCCCTGAGTTTGGGATATCGCGTTTCATGATGTTAATAAAGTTAATAAAGTTAATATGTAATTTTAAGTTAGAAATTTACTAACTCTTCTTGAAATTAATATATATTTTTTCATTTCGATATCATGATGAGTCATACAATACAATTATTTTATTACAAAAAGGTACAAAATAAAGATTCCTTTATGATAAAAAACACAAACGCAACATATCAATTGAATATGCTCCAGGAGTCTGGGTTACCTTTTTGTTACTCTTTATGACAAAAGTGTACATACAGTAACAATAAATTTTCACGACAAAAATTCCACAGTATCCTTTATTACAAGAACGCATGCAGCAACAAGACTCTTCTATGACAAAAAAATAAAAAACGGGTACATTAACAAGACTCTTCTATGACAAAAACAGGTACATCAACAATATACTTCTATGAGAAAAACGGGTACATTAACAAGACTCTTCTATGACAAAACGGGTACATCAACAAGACTCTTCTATGACAAAAACAGGTACATCAACAAGATCCTTCTATGACAAAAACGGGTACAATAACAAGACTCTTCTATGACAAAACGGGTACATCAACTGGATCCTTCTATGACAAAAACGGGTACATTAACAAGACTCTTCTATGACAAAACGGGTACATCAACAAGACTCTTCTATGACAAAAACAGGTACATCAACAAGATCCTTCTATGACAAAAACGGGTACATTAACAAGACTCTTCTATGACAAAACGGGTACATCAACAAGACTCTTCTATGACAAAAACAGGTACATCAACAAGATCCTTCTATGACAAAAACGGGTACAATAACAAGACTCTTCTATGACAAAACGGGTACATCAACTGGATCCTTCTATGACAAAAACGGGTACATTAACAAGACTCTTCTATGACAAAATGGGTACATCAACAAGACTCTTCTATGACAAAAACAGGTATATCAACAAGATCCTTCTATGACAAAAACGGGTACATTAACAAGACTCTTCTATGACAAAACGGGTACATCAACAAGACTCTTCTATGACAAAAACAGGTACATCAACAAGATCCTTCTATGACAAAAACGGGTACATTAACAAGACTCTTCTATGACAAAACGGGTACATCAACAAGACTCTTCTATGACAAAAACAGGTATATCAACAAGATCCTTCTATGACAAAAACGGGTACATTAACAAGACTCTTCTATGACAAAATGGGTACATCAACAAGACTCTTCTATGACAAAAACAGGTACATCAACAAGATCCTTCTATGACAAAAACGGGTACATTAACAAGACTCTTCTATGACAAAACGGGTACATCAACAAGACTCTTCTATGACAAAAACAGGTACATCAACAAGATCCTTCTATGACAAAAACGGGTACAATAACAAGACTCTTCTATGACAAAAACAGGTACATCAACTGGATCCTTCTATGACAAAAACGGGTACATTAACAAGACTCTTCTATGACAAAATGGGTACATCAACAAGACTCTTCTATGACAAAAACAGGTATATCAACAAGATCCTTCTATGACAAAAACGGGTACATTAACAAGACTCTTCTATGACAAAACGGGTACATCAACAAGACTCTTCTATGACAAAAACAGGTACATCAACAAGATCCTTCTATGACAAAAACAGGTACATCAACAAGATCCTTCTATGACAAAAACGGGTACATCAACAAGATCCTTCTATGACAAAAACGGGTACATTAACAAGACTCTTCTATGACAAAACGGGTACATCAACAAGACTCTTCTATGACAAAAACAGGTACATCAACAAGATCCTTCTATGACAAAAACGGGTACAATACCAAGACTCTTCTATGACAAAACGGGTACATCAACAAGACTCTTCTATGACAAAAACAGGTACATCAACTGGATCCTTCTATGACAAAAACGGGTACATTAACAAGACTCTTCTATGACAAAATGGGTACATCAACAAGACTCTTCTATGACAAAAACAGGTACATCAACAAGATCCTTCTATGACAAAAACGGGTACATTAACAAGACTCTTCTATGACAAAACGGGTACATCAACAAGACTCTTCTATGACAAAAACAGGTACATCAACAAGATCCTTCTATGACAAAAACAGGTACATCAACAAGATCCTTCTATGACAAAAACGGGTACATCAACAAGATCCTTCTATGACAAAAACGGGTACATCAACAAGATCCTTCTATGACAAAAACGGGTACATCAACAAGACTCTTCTATGACAAAAACTGGTAAATCAACCAGATCCTTCTATGTCAAAAACAGGTACATCAACAAGATCCTTCTATGACAAAAACTGGTACATCAACAAGATCCTTCTATGACAAAAACGGGTACATCAACAAGTTCCTTCTATGACAAAAACGGGTACATCAACAAGACTCTTCTATGACAAAAACAGGTACATCAACAATATACTTCTATGACAAAAACAGGTACATCAACAAGATCCTTCTATGACAAAAACAGGTACATCAACAAGATCCTTCTATGACAAAAATGGTTACATCAACAAGATCCTTCTAAGACAAAAACGGGTACATCAACAAGATCCTTCTATGACAAAAACGGGTACATCAACAAGATCCTTTTATGACAAAAACGGGTACATCAACAAGATCCTTCTATGACAAAAACTGGTACATCAACAAGATCCTTCTATGACAAAAACGGGTACATCAACAAGATCCTTCTATGACAAAAACGGGTACATCAACAAGATCCTTCTATGACAAAAACGGGTACATCAACAAGATCCTTCTATGACAAAAACAGGTACATCAACAAGATCCTTCTATGACAAAAACGGTACATCAACAAGATCCTTCTATGACAAAAACAGGTACATCAACAAGATCCTTCTATGACAAAAACGGGTACATCAACAAGATCTTTCTATGACAAAAACGGGTATATCAACAAGATCTTTCTATGACAAAAACGGGTACATCAACAAGACTCTTCTATGACAAAAACGGGTACATCAACAAGACTCTTCTATGACAAAAACGGGTACATCAACAAGATCCTTCTATGACAAAAACGGGTACATCAACAGGACTCTTCTATGACAAAAACGGGTACATCAACACGACTCTTCTATGACAAAAACGGGTACATCAACACGACTCTTCTATGACAAAAACTGGTACATCAACAAGACTCTTCTATGACAAAAACGGGTACATCAACACGACTCTTCTATGACAAAAACTGGTACATCAACAAGACTCTTCAATGACAAAAACGGGTACATCAACAGGACTCTTCTATGACAAAAACGGGTACATCAACACGACTCTTCTATGACAAAAACGGGCACATCAACAAAATTCTTCTGTGTCAAAAACGGGTACATCAACAAGGCTCTTCTATGAAAAAAAAACAGGTGCATCAACAAGACCTCCATGACAAAAACGGGTACATCAACAAGACTCTTCTATGACAAAAACGGGTACATCAACAAGATCCTTCTATGACAAAAACGGGTACATCAACAAGACTCTTCTATGACAAAAACGGGTACATCAACCAGACTCTTCTATGACAAAAACGGGTACATCAACAAAATTATTCTGTGTCAAAAACGGGTACATCAACAAGGCTCTTCTATGAAAAAAAAAAACAAAAGAAAAACAGGTACATCAACAAGACCTCCATGATAAAAAACGGGTACATCAACAAGACTCTTCTGTGCCAAAAAAAAAAAAAGAACGGGTACATCAACAAGACTTCTATGACAAAAATGGGTACATCAACAAGGCTCTTCTATGACAAAACACGTATATCAACAAGGCTCTTCTATGACAAAAACGGGTACATGATATAAACATGTAGTCACAAGAGATTTTTTTTTTTTACAAAAAAAAAAAAAAAAAAAAAAAAAAATTGTACAGCAACAATTTTTTATATTTCGTTGCCGAACTGTGTTTATCTATACAATATGATGGCATATTATATCAACTCCATAAGTTGGTGATGGCTTAGAAGCTTGGGTATTTTCCCTGGATTGTCTAATGTATCCTGGTTGAGACTTGGACACAATCAAGGAGATGCTGGGTTCCTACACTTGTTGGAAATGCCTTGCTTGTAAACTTTAAAGATTTGAGGTGGCTTCCAGTCTTGAACTTAGAAAGTGTTGAATGCTCCTGATATACCTCCGGAATTTCAATGTGTCTATTTATACTATTGTTTTTATTTTTAATTGAGGTTAATGTCTCCAGTCGTAGTCTTTTGTATTTCTTTTGAATGTTTGAGTATATAGCTTTTGGTTCTCGAAGATTGAAATCATGTCCAGTTTTATTTATGTGATGTACTAACTTGTTATCTTTGTTTTTGATATTTCTGTTTTTTTCATTGATCCTTTCTATTATTTGTCTTTCAGTTTCACCTATGTAATAAATCGTCAAATTGCTTACATTTTATTGCGTAAATGGATTACTTATTGAATATGGATGTTTTGTGAAAAAATGTTTTTAGTTATGGGGTCTCTGATCAGAGTTTCAATATTCAGTGTGTTTTCGTATATGGTTTTAATTCTCTATTCTCGTAGGTATCTAGCTATATGAACACTTATAGGTGAATAGGGTATTGTACATATCGTTCTAAAATATTGATTATTGATGTTTGTTGTTGTTTTATAAAAAAGTGCCTCAGTATAAAATATTTTGGGTATCCTGCTTTGGTTAATATGTTTAAGATATTTTGAGTTTCTTTTGTTTTTGAGGCATGGGTAGAACTGTATGAATTCTTTTGGTTAACATTCTTACTGTATTTATTTTATGGCTTAAAGGGCAATGAGTATTGTATATAGTTAGGAGAGTATATAGGTTTGTAGTAGACATCTGCTTGATAGCTATTTTCTAGTCATATTGGAAGAGCCTTATAATTTAATATTAAAGAAATAACCTTTTTAGAAAAACGTATTAAATCACTTCCCTATTTTCCATCTTTAATACATTATAATTGCGTCTGTATCAATATTAAGGTATTATTCTTCCAGGGATGAGTTTATTTATACTTTTATTTTTCCCTTGTGTGAAGAGCCTTATGTTTTCACACCTTCTTTAAATTTGTTAGAAAATTAAATTACAATAAAGAATAAGAAGTGCATCTGTTGCTCAAGGGTAGCGTGGCCGAGCGGTCTAAGGCGCTGGTTTAAGGCACCAGTCTCCTCGGAGGCGTGGGTTCGAATCCCACCGCTGCCAATTTTTTTTATTCAATGAGAAGGTTTCCGAGTCGATATCTGAGCTACCAATCCCAGGCAAGGCATATCAATTTTTACGTTGATTTAGAAGAAAATGACAAAACTAATCTGCATAAGACCCGACATAAGATGTCACAACCTACGATGAGCGATATGACACCCTGAAATACATTAAAACTGTTTCAGGAGCTTCGAATTCTGCAATCTGTAGGACATATCTCGAATGAGAGTAATGCATAGCACAACCTATTCACTTATATTTACATATATTTCTCTATAATACAATATAATGCTGCCTACGATTGTAGAACGACATTTGAAAATTATCCCGCATGTGTTTCTTTTAAACGAAAAATCGAAATTTATTTTGAGGAGAAATAATGATTATTTCTAACCTTAGGGATGAAGTATGTAAGGATGAATTGTGAAGAGTAATGATAAACAGAAAAATAAAAGTGTACAGGGATGGGAATCAAATTCACAGTGTTCTGCTTATTGGGCAGATGCCATGTCCAATAGGCTACCCTGGACATATTATATAAAGTAATTTATAATACAATATAATGTGGCTTATGATTGTAGGACTTTTAATGAAAAGTATATATTTATTTCTCTACTTAACCGAGTAGGTACATCATCATTTGGAAGGTGTAATCCTTTAAAGAGTTTACTAATCAATAAAATAATCCAATATTGAGGTGGAAATATCAAGTCTCCACGGATAGGTTTCTTTTTACACACACACACACAAAAGCCTTTATTAAGACACACAGGTCTTACAGAGGATTCTCCTTGGAGTTACAAAACGGAGAAAGTGGGAAATAAAAATGGTGAAAGAATATATACATATGGTAAATATATACAGATTATAAGAAAGAATAAAGAAATAAGAAGAATTTTAAAAAATAAATAAATAAAATAAAAAAAATTTGGAAATATGGATGGGAGAAGTGGAGAGCGAAAAGAGGAAAGAAAACAGGTATTTACATATGGAACCAGTCAATTTAAGTTTTTCTGCTCACATAGCACAAGTGGACCATGGCTTTTTAAAGAAATCTTCAAGAGATTTTCCAGGAAAATCCGAGTGTTCAGGGTTGTAAGGTAAACACCGTTTTATCAGCGTGGGGTTAACTTATCGTATCTGCCTAAACAAATAATTGGATGTTGGTTCTGTCCTTCTCATCAAACAGAATTTTTTGGTATGCTTGGATAGGTTTCTTTTTAAAATTTTATATTCATAAATCTCTCTTTTTAGTTTTCGGGCATGGAAACCCTTATACAGGAGAAAACACGATACAACGTATCATACGCTGTATGTAGTATCATACATTCCATTCACGAAAGCTAGAGAGAGATTGAGATTGAAACTGATTTATTACAACATTCATATAAGATTATATAAGGTTAAATACAGAATTGAATAAATACGAATAAATAGGATTATATAATGATAAATATAGGAATAAATAGATAAAAATAATTAATAAAAATACATATTTATAAAAATATATACAAAGTCTTCATTGATGGTGCCCACCGCGGGAAAAACTCCGCCACCGATGGACTGCGAGAGTTCTTTCCCACAGAGTGGGCAGGTCGATGAAGTAGCTGAGAGAGAGAGAGATTTGTGAATAAAAAAAATAAATATCCCTGGAGTCTTGATATTTCCACTTTAAAGAGTATATTAATTTCAATTTACCATATATTTGATGGAATAAAATTACTGTAGCATGGCTAGTAAATGGCTCAAATAGAAAAAGAATGACTGTAAAGTATAGTTCCATAGTGTTAACATGGAATGGAATTGTAATATGATGCAATAAACAATATAGGACGGAAATAAACATAAGAAATTTGTCTACATTCAATCTTTGGTTCTAAAAAATCATAGAAATCATTTCAACCAGAAATAAGAATGAACTTCACCATAAGTTCCAGAAAAACAAAGAAATGGAAGTCATGGATAGATTGTTGGAACATGTAGGGAGCTGGCGTGTGAAGACGAAGAAGGTGGAACACCGGAGATAACTTAGAAGCACAGGGATACGACAAACATAGAAGAGATCCAGAAAAACGACCTAGAAAACATGTCAGGAGACCTGACAGACAAGAATGGATCAAGGCCAGTGGACAATTTTATCGAGGAACCACCAGGAGAGGCCATAGAAAGACTGCTGGAGAGCTGCAGGACATCAGGGGACCATATCTACGAGGGCCACAGCACTGACCAGGATTCAAGATAGCAAATGTAAAAATATCTTTGTTTTCTTTTACAGTTATTATTTCGATGTTGAAAATAAGCATATGTAAATACAGACCATTTTATATAAAAGCAAAAGCCGCCTCTCCTGAAAAAATAAAACGTCAAAATCAGACGTTTGCCAAAGCTGGTGGTGTGGCTTTGTCACCGACCCGTGGCCGTTATTTTGCAGTGACGGTCAATAGATAGCGTTTAGTTTTGACGTTTATTTTGACGGGAGAGGCGACCCTTGATTTTATAGATCAATTTCCTCTTGATAAGATTTCCATCTGAATAATTTTCGTTATTTTTGAAAAATGAAAATTGATTATACGTATATTAGACATCATTGTAAAACGACACACTACCTTGAACGTTGGAGCGAGGACGGTCTAATTTTCGGCAGAGAGCTTCGGATGTGAAGTCTTGGGATCAACGAAGATGACAAATAATATAACAACTTTAAAAATAAATTTATTTTTAATTGCTTTGTGGAAAAACACGCTCGGGAAACGTGTATAACATATCAAAGTCGATAACCTTGCAAAACTGCAACCTGGCAATTTATTTTCAAATTTTCAAAACTTAAATACCTATTTCAACAATGATAAAGCTTTTTGTTAAAAATTGTATTACCTTGGCGCGTTTCTTATCTTTTCTTTAATATTTATGTGCGAATTTTAGTATATTTTTATACCTTAAAAAATCATGAAAAATTAATTCTAAACCTTATTTTTAATTAAATACTATTTCTATATGATTTATTTCCTAAGCGAATTATTTAAAAGAAGAACATGATAACCAAAATGTTACTGGATTGATTTAAAAAATTCGAAAATAGTTTAAATGGTCGTTGATAGATGGCGACTCTAGTCCATGAATTGATACTTGATTTTTCGGGATGCTATAGATATTTGAGAACACATTTAGCTAGAGTTTATTTTCTTCAGAATACATCTTCCTCTCTTTCTTTTTTGTTCCTAGTCTGTAATTCTCTTCTATCGATAAAGAGTTCTTTTCCAGGCAAGGAAGGGTTTCCACAAACTTCCTTCATCTCTAGAAGAACTTGAAGAAGCATCAATTAATATTGTTGACTAATCAACTTTTTTAAAGGAAAAAGGGCGACAATGAGTCGTCGAAACGTCAGGATAATAAACTTAAAAAAAAAAAGGTTGATGACTCTACAACTTGATCAAAATCCAACCTACAATTTAAGGTATTACTGAAAATTATAAACGCCACTTTTCTTCTACAAGCTTGTCTCAAAAGTTCGTAAACACTAATTATATATGATATATTTTTAATTAAAAAAGCATATATTGGATCAAAATATCATTTATTTTACCAATATTTCAGTTGGCTGAACGCCAACCTTTATGAAGGTATTATAACATATTAATGCCTTTTATGTTATAACTAGACGAATGGCCCGGGCAACGCCCGGGGTTTACCCGAGTGCGAATATATTTTAAAAACGTTGACTCGGGTGGTCATAGCGCCCGATTTTAAATACGTATTACGATGCTATTTACATTAAAAGTAACCTGTCTATAGCAGCCCCTCTCTATAACACCCTATTTTGGTGAGTCCCAAGAGGGAGCGCTATAGACAGGTTTAACTGTATTTGATAAACAGTGTCAAAGTTTTCTCACCCCTCTCAACAAACAGGAATGATAGTGTTATAAATAGAGAGCGTGTGATCTATTAATTTACATATTATACTAAAATTTCCAATTATATTTGACCATATTTAAACCTGTTATAAAACTTGTATCATTTATGCAACTATACCATCCATATTAATTAATTAATATTAATTTTTATTATAATAATAATTATTATATATATTTATATATATTATATAATAAATATTTTAATAATAATTATTTTAATATTATTTAATATATAAACAGTTTAAAAAATCAAACATAGATGGCGTTACCTCCCCATTGCTTTCATCACCGTCTGGCGGCGCTGCTCGCGAGTTATATCTACAATTCTGCAAATAACTATAAGGATATGCAAGATATTCAAGAAATTATTTTTCGAAAACCTTTCCGGGGATATACCTAATAATATCCCAGAATTTAATGGCGATTGGATGTATGGTTTTTGAATAACAGGGTTGTCTAGAGGGGGGCAGGGAGGCCACGTGTTCGCTGGCGGCCAATGGGAGCGCATTCTATCCGTGAGCTTCAGACAATGCTTCAGACAAAGCTTCAGACAGAATAAGGCAAATATATAAGTAGATACCTTGATAAAGGTTGGCGTTTAGCCAACTGAAATATTGGTAAAATAAATGATATTTTGATATAATATATATGCCTTTTTAATTAAAGATTTATTTATGGATTTCTCTATTTTCAATAAGATATATTGTATATGTGTTTAAGAACTTTTGGGACAATCATATAAAATATATAATTAAAATTTGATTCTACAGTCCCCATATCTTATAATGAATAAAAATTGAAAGAGGGAGGGTATGGCTCATCATTGGTGAGTCCTTCCAGTGTCTTCGTCGGCTTAGTATCCACAATACTATAATTATATTATGCTCCCATTGTTATATGTCTTGAATTTATAAAGTTATACATGATAGGGTTGTTTTAAAGGAACTATGGACAAATACTTATTGGTCTGAAGATATTAGCGATTTAATGCATCAATCAATACTCTTTCCCCCAAACATAAAAATGGCCTTTTAGACAGCATGTCAAATATCATCATTATCACCACAGTATATTTTATTTCTTTAAATTTCTAACCAGGTTTTTCACGCTACTTTTAAAAACCACTCATATACAGATCTTAAGGAAGTTGTACATTTTAGCATGTATATCGAGATTTAGACCATAAATCTGAAAGATATTACAATGACCTTTATTAGAGATATACGAGATAGCCAAGTGTGAACAAAATTGGTTCTGTCTCCTTAAATAAAGATGACCGCGACATTGAAAACTTTTTATTTCCTTAAGTTTTGTCCAAGAGTGTATATACATAGATGAAAATTCGAAACTATAATAGACGCGTATGATTCTTTTAAAAATTAAATAATATCTTTTTTTTTTTTTTTTCTTTAATTAAAATTCACTTTATTAATGGGAGGTCCTGGCTTATCAGTGGTGAACCCTTCCAGCAAAACCGCTGTAGTAAGGGCAATAGAGATTATTTATTTTTTAAAAGAATCATACGCGTCTATAATATTTTCGAATTTTCATAACAGATGGCGCGCTAATGCATCATAATATAAATAGATGAAGACTATTTCTAAAGACCTTTTTATAACGTAATGGTTAAGAATTTAAAGAGAGGACATATCTCATTCATACTATATATATGTATTAATATATTTCAATATACACTATTTTCATATGTACGATAATTATAAATAGTGTAACAGCTCCTAAATGTAGATACAATTCAACACGCCAGCTTGACCATCATGTAATCACAAGCAAAGCAATGAAGTTTTATTGAGAGTCCGCCGCACCCAAGACAGGACGGTGGCCCTATTTCAGAAGTCGTTAGTTAGTTTTATGTCCTCCCTCCACCGACAAACGGATTGGACATAAATAGATCACCTCTCTTTCTCATGTAGATCACACTCTCCTGGACCTTGTTGCGTCTCTTCGGCACTGGCCTCTCTCTGAAGTGACTTCCAACCTGCATCGTCCTTTGTGTTACCCATTGACGCCTGAAACCACTTTGTGCCTATGACTGCAAGTGCTTGTAATACCACATATATGTATAATGTATGTTATTAAGTAGTACTATATTCTGTGCTAAGAAAAAAAAAGGAGATAATGAGAGGAAAAAAATAGATTTTAAAATTTGACAAAGGACTTCTGTATGATATTGTGGCGAAGAATATTTCCTTAATTATTTAATGAAGACATTTAAAACAGATAATTACTCTGAATTTGTGAAATCATAATTCCTTAGTCTTTAGATTGCTTGTTCAATATTCTTTAGCTGTATATAGTATCTTTGGTTTTGGTTGATAATTGTCGAGTAGTCGTACTGACGTCATCAATAAATATTTTCATATCTTAAGATATTCCAGGACTTTATTTCTTCGCTACAATAATACAAACACCTTCTTTTTCCGTACATTCACATGAGAAATGTTTCTAAGAAGCTATCCTCTATTAACACAGGTCGGGGGGTTCCAAGAAGGCGGCTATGTCCTGTGATCCATCTAGCCATTCTATTCAAATTTGGATTAATCAGCATTCCGAGGAACACCGCTGCCATCTAGCGGTAATGAGGGCCTGCTAATTATTCAGGATTTTAATTAATTAGCCGGCCAAAACAAACATGGCCGCGTGTTTTTCTCCGAGACCAATCAGTCACCGGGAGTCTTAAAGGATCAGTGTGTCACGACATATCGATTCGCTGATATCCCCGGTGGATTGTTATCCTGGATAAGTATTGGTCTGATCCCCTACTTTTATACTATTTATAGGCTGGTGGGGCTTTATTGTAGTTTGTTGATTGCAATAAGTATTTTTGTGGGACTTATCCATTATTCAGTAAGTTGGCTAGATAGAGTAGTTTTCTCTGGGTTTTCCAGTATCGTTTATTAAATGAAATACTTTTATAAACATTTTTGGCTGGATAGAGTAATTTACAGGCTTTCCCAGTTTGTTGAATGATATACATATTTGTGCGTATTCAGCATCCGCTTTTTGGCTGAATAGAGCAGCTTTCTCGGCTCTACAGTTTGTTTGAAGAAATTCATATTTGTGCCTATACAGTATCCCCTTTTTAGTTGAATATATTAGTTTTTCAGAGCTCTCTAGCTTGTTTAATGAAATACATATTTGTGCGTATACAGTATCCACTTTTTTGTTGGATAGATTAGTTTTTCAGAGCTTTCCAACTTGTTAAATGAAATACCTATTTATGAGCTATTTCTCCAGTATCCATATTTTGGCTGAAGATGATGTTGGTTTTCAGGGATTTATAATTTTCTGAATGAAATACGCATTTGTGTGAGTTACTTATACATAATATCCAGTTTATTGGTTAAATAGATTTCTCTAAAATTTTATTTATTTGTTGAATCAAATAAATATTTTTGATGGATACTTTTTAGTATAATTTTCAAGTTTGTTGGCTAGATAGAGTATATTTTAATTTTCTGGAATTCATTTTGTTGAATGGAATAGATATTTGTTTGAAACATATTTAGCAATAATTTTAATGGTTAGAAAGATATTTCTGATTCTTTCTATTGTTAGGTTTATTAATGGGAAAATAAATATTTTCAAATCACTTATATTATTTAGTTTTCTTGCTGGTAAAGTACACTCTATAACAGAAAATTCGACGCACCAAGAAATAGTCGTCAGAGTGGGACAAAAATTGGTGTGTGTGTAAAGAACATGTATAGGAAAAAAAACGGTTAAAATTTCATAACAATTAATAATTTCATTCCAGAGCTTGATCGTCACAAATTGAAAAAGTTGACATTGTTGATACATCCATTATATCTTATGTGAATTCCGTTTAGTTTTGGAGATTTAACAGGTTAACAGGCAAGAGACAATTTAAAGAAATAGTCAGTTCCAGGAGAGAAGCAGTAACAGGTAAACCCAGAGAAGAGAAACTGCCAGTCTATTGATCCAAATTCTCCACCACATCTCAACCTTAATGATGCCATAGGGACGTCCTCTTCCATGTTTTGACAGCCCTCATGGATCTAACTTGGATCTTGTTTCTATAAAATAATACCATTCCTCCTTAGTTTGTATAATACTCTGGTACTTATGGTACCATAGAGAGAAATTGGTTTTTCTCTATATTAACATAACTTTAATATCAATCTTTAAAAATCATATTATATACAGAGTGAAATTCAAAAGATATCTGGAATATATTTTAATGTATAGCTAGAATGCTATAATAAGGAATATCAATAGATGAAATCGTCAAAATCCTTCCAACATAAAGGAATTTGGTGGTGGAACAGTACACATCGTTGATATTAGAGAACCACAAGCCGGTATAAATCAGTAATTAGCTTCTAATATCATTATGAATAGATTTATATATTCATCTTATATCATTATCAATATAAATTATCAATCGTCTACTATAATAAAAATACTTAAATTTAAATAAAATAGAGACTATATTAAAAGCCTATACAAATTAAGATAATAACTAACTCATTTATATTTTAATTAATTTAAAAAGATAACGATAATATATTAATGATTTTTTACTTCTACTGATAAGATCAAATTGTTAAAACAAAGTTTGCTAAGCAAATTTTCACTCGGATAAAACCCGGGTGAAGCCGGGTATAAACACAAGTAGTATATATTTCTACACATTGCTTATGTCTCTAGATTCTTTCAATACTTACACCGTTTATTCCTGCGAATTGACGGCTAGATAAGCTACAACAGTCTGGACGACACCGACTTGTAGGCTGATCCGCTGCCGGCGACACAGTCGTTCCAGTGTCCACTTCGAAAGGGCAGTCCGCATGGTAAAGTTCAGATCCCAACCTGGCATGGCAAATTTCTACTCATTGCTTGTGTTCCTAGATTGCTTCAATACTTGCACAGATAATTCCTGCGAATTGACGGCTAGATAAGCCGAACAGCTTGGACAACACCGACTTGTAGACAGATCCGCTGCCAACCGACACAGTCGTACCGGTGTCCACTTCGACAGGGCAGTCCGCACCTTAAAGTTCAGATGCCAACCTGGCATGACAAGCTTCAGGACACCTCCAAGGTCAGGTCAACAGCTGCTATCCACCGAGCAGTGTTCGATGCCTTTCTTAGGACTCCTTCTCTTTCTTGAGGTAACCCGGATTCCTGGAGCCACGTACTAAAGTCGCCAAATATCCGGGTTGGTCTTTAGACTTCAGATCTACTGGTGGCAGCAGACATCCAGTTTATCAGATGTCTCCAGGCTGATTTGTATTTGAGAATGTTCTGTAGGTCTTCAGGAGTAAATATACTTATTCCTAGGAGGGTGGCTGTTTGGAACCTATGAAGGTGGTAGGTGGGACATCTGTGGTGGTCGACAGTTTGGTCTTCCTCGTGGAAATGTGGGCAGATAGGATCGTCTTTCGATATTTTTGCAACATCGGTTTTTGACAAAGCCGTACCCAGTGATGATTGTACAGGCGGTGCCACAAAATTTTAGAATCGAAGTGAGAGTGTTTAGGGATGCAGTTATAGGATTCCTTGCTATCACTAGACTGTATTTTTCCTTCTTAAACTTCGCGGTCACTTCCTCGCGTTGTCGGTCCCCAGCCTTTTTGTTCTGCCGCTAGCTTCTTCCATCCTGTCGCGGTGATACCCTGACTGGCGCCAGTAGCCCTTCCTTATTTACTCTTTCTACCATCTCTTACTACCTACAGCGTTCTTGGCAAGCACATATTATTCCTCAATCTTCTAAACTATCCAACATGCTGACTCTTTCCTTCTAGCATATCCGTAACGCTACATATAATATTTATATTTAGCCCTTTTAAAAACTACATAGTTAACACCCCTTTATGATTAGTATTTCAATAAATTGTTATAATTTCCAAAATCAAACTGATTTTTTTCTGAGAACTCACCTTAGTATCATTGATGATACTGAAGAAGAAATAAAATCCATTAAAATAAGACAATAACCTGAATTTATCGTGTGTGTGGGCCAATATTTTCCACACAATTGGGAATACAGAATTTAAATACGATAGAAACATTTACATTGTTTTAATCCGATTTATTTACCGAAGTAATTCCTTTATATAAATATAGTGGTGTATCCTCTCTTTATTATTTCTTTACTTTTCCAGATGATTGCGTAGCTTCGTGTCTTTGTTCAATTTAATAATAAATAAACCATATCACATCGTTGACACAACGTTCTCCTTTCTATGTAGGGAAACTATTTAATTCGATTACCAAAGATAATTTGAATGTTAGACAATATTTGAGAAGCTATTTAAGTGATGTGCGGATATGGTAGATGAGAATAAAGGAGTAATTTTAGATGTTCATTTATTAAAACCTTTAATTTTCCTAAATAAGTGATAAGGACTCAAACTCTTTAATTCTACGTTCTTGTTATAATGGTTCATTAAATGAATAACTCAGATTGGCCCGGGTTCCTCCCAAGTGAATGTTTTTTATAAAGAATATTATTTTAATATGTAAGTCTACTTTACTATTGTGCTGGGTTGTTTTTTCTTATAAACCTTCTTTTACTAAAAAGGTGGCTTAGAGGTGTTTAGGTACCCTATTGACATAAGCTTATATAGGTCTGTGGAATGCATACATCCTTGATCGTCTTCAAAAACTAGCGGAATTGAGAGTAGGTGACAAAACGACTACACTAGCTTTGGAAATTTCAGAATGCCAACCAAGATATATTATGATTTCGGGTTAATAACCCTAATCAGTCCAGAGCTGCCATAGATTGGTGGCTGTCAGTATTCCTGTCCTTTCAGTATTTCTTTTCTATGAATAGTCTTTTAATGGTAGGATAATAATTTATACTCATAGGTTCCTTAAACCCTCCTAAACTACCTTCTTTAGTGAATGCGGGGTATATAATACTCCAATACAATATTAAAGTGGTCTGGAGATTAATTTGGCAAAACTGCTGAGAGAGTTTACCACTGATGGGCCAATCCCTCTCATCCAGTAATTTTGATCAACGTATAAAGGTCTGTAGAGTTAATATTTTATAATATCATAAGAGAAACATATATTTTTAAAAAGAATTACATATTTTATCGATAGATGTGACAATTGAAATTTTAATTCGATATTGATTTAAAAAAACAAATGTTAATCATTATGATTATATATACACCAATACCTCGCTTTGCGTCGTTCGTTTTGCGTTTTTTTCGAAGTTGCGTCGCTGCTTAATTTTTACTGATTTTCACTGTGCATCGTTAGATTTTCGAAGTTGTGTTGTTTTGGATTCGAGTATTTAATTTTTGTTTTGAATTTTTTTCCCTAAAATATGGCAACACCTTTGTTTTTTATTGCGCCATTTCATCAAAATTTTATTTTCACTTTGCGTCGTGTTTTTTTGGAACGTAACCCCGACGAAAAGCGAGGTATGGGTGTATATATAATTTTTAATAGTAATACAGTAGTCTTCCACGAGAGACCGCTTTAAAAATCATAAATGAATTCTATGTCTGCTAGAAGTAATCAGACATTCCATTTCAGTTGAAAGACTTGTCATGACTTAGCCTGACATAGCAGAATCTCGGATGAGAGATCACTTGTAGTAGCAAAAGTGCTGGTAAGAAATCATTTGAAAAATATATGATTATCATCAATTTATATCTTCAAAATATCTCTACAAAGTGATAAAGCTAGGATAATTAATTCAAAGTTCTATCCCCATTATAGCCACCAAGATTTATCATTTTTACTAAAGGATTATCTAATCAGTCATGTACCTCTTATAGTTAAACGATCCATTGTTCATTTGAGAATATTCTTCACCTTTTTTCGAGAAAATAATGTCAAAAGTTTAGAAGAAGAAAACAACTTGGCATGTGTTTTATTATTAACTTTATTAACATCATGAAACGCGATATCCCAAACTCAGGGATATTTGCGCCAATACATTTCACTGCATTACAGCAATTCGGCTATATACAATCCTGTTCAATTCATTATTTTACATAAATTAACTAAAGAAAATTGTCCAAAGAGAAAAACAAACAACAAAGCAAAACACACAGAGCAAGCATCTCAGTTCTTTTTTTTTTTTTCTAAGATTCCTTCTCTTTTTTCCAATTCAAGAGAAAGTTGTATATGTATTTACAAAATTGATCAAAATTTTTATACTTTTCTTTTTTGTCTACAAATTCATCAAGCTGTCCAATACGACCAAATCTATTTTCCCTAAAATCCCGGAAAATTGGGCACTCCAGAAGTAGATGTCTCGCGTCTTGAATTTCACCTCCGCAGAAGCATCCTGGTTCCTTCACGGCGCCGATAGTTGCCAAAAATTTCCCAAAATTGCCATGATCTGTAATGAATTGGATATTATAAAAATTTGGACGGAAAAATCTTGGAATTCCTAATACGAAAAAGCTTCTGAAAATTTCATTAGTGTTCTCAAAAATTTCATTCATTTTTGCGTGTAAGAATGATTTGACTATACTTGGAGCATGGGGTTCGTAAGTAATTAGATCTTCAATGGACATTTGAGCTAGATCAAATTTGATTATTCTGGATTCTATATAATCTGTTAGGAGTGGAATTTTTGCCAAGCTATGCACACAGTTTGATGAAGTGGTTTTGTATGCTCTAACTGCCCATAAAATGATCTGGTACTGCATGGAGTTCAGTTTTTGTTTACAACGATTGTTTAAATATTTGAACCAAATTTCAGAACCGTATGTAAGTACAGGCCTAATGATTGTTTTGAATAAAATTAACCTCTTTTCAGTGTCTAAACCCCACATATTGCCACTTAGTGAACATAATAAATTTTTCATACGTCCTGCCTTACACAGAATATCATTAACATGCGGTGTAAAGTTAACTTTGTTTTTCCATTTGTGATTAGAAAATTTCATTCCCAGAATTTTTACTTGCTTGACCGGCATTATTATATTGTTATTAACCTTAATAGGTATTTTTTGTCTGTTATGTAGGTATAGCATATTAGTCTTCTCTGTACTGATCGTTAATTTATTTCTATTACACCATTGGATCACATAATTTAAGGTGTATTCACTTGCGGTTTTTAGTCCTTCAATAGTCTTATTCCAGCAAATTATTGTAACGTCGTCTGCATAACATATAATATCTGCATTCATTGAATCAAAATTTATCAACAAATCATTTAGCAAAATATTCCATAGAAGTGGAGATAAAGGTCCACCCTGTGGACATCCTTTAGTTAGTTTCTTATAAAAAGTTTCTGATTCGTATGTAAATTTCACCTCCCTTTCATTATTCAAATAAGATTTTATGATCCGTATTAAATCTGAAGGAACATCATCATTATACATTCTTTTTATAATAGCAGGCCACCATGCATTGTCGAATGCACCCGCAATATCTATAGCTATCAAGGAAGTCAATTCTTTTTGTTTATGTTTCAATATAGTTTCTATAATTTTATCCATTCCAGTAATTGTTGATCTAGATTTCATAAAACCATGCTGCCTTGAGCTCATTAAATTATTCTCTAAATAATAGTTACTTAATTTATTTTTTATTATATTCTCAAATGTTTTAGATAGATTAGATGTCAATGATATAGGTCTATAACTTTTATTTATTTCATAATTCGTTTTGCCTGGTTTTGGAATTATTTTTAAGAATGATTTTTTCCATTCATCCGGATAATATCCCATTTCTATACATTTATTGAATAATTTATGCAGAATTGGGATTATTTTTATTTTAGCCTGTCTAATCATATTGTTACTAATGTAATCAGGGCCCGGTGCTTTTTTAATATTTGTTTTTAAAATTGTTTCCTCTATTTCCTTAGATTCGATATAAACACTACTTTTATTTTTATATTTAGGCGTATAATTTCTAATCAAAATATGATCATCTTTATCCAAACCTCCAATATCATCCTGAAATAGATCGTTCATTAAACTTTTTATTTTGTCGGTCTTTAAATGATCTGGTAAATTATCTATTAGTGGTAATCCTAAATTTCTATTTTTCGATCTCAATGACTTGAATATCCTATAAGCATTACCAAATGAGTTATTTGAATGACTTTCTTCTATAAAAATTCTCCAACTCGCTCTTTTTGCCTTTTTACTTTTATTTAAATATTTATTTCTCATTGATTTATAGGTCTTTTCAAGGACCTTTCCATGTCGGTAATACAAATTTCTAATATAGTGGAAATCGTTTTTCATTTTCTCCAGCTTCCCATCCCACCAGTATGTATTTGTTTTATGATTTCCGCTTCTTGTCTTGACATTTAGTGACAGATAAGCTGCCTCTTTAATTATTTGTGTGAGAGTCTTTACAATGTTGTCAATATCTTTGATGTTTGACGCGTGGTTTATCATGGTGATAATATTATCTACGTCTTGTATTGCTATTTTTTCGGTAAATGTTTTCCAATCAGCATCTTTTTCTATAAATTTCCATGTTGAGTTTTGAACTGTCCTTTGCCTGTTAAAATTGTGATAAATGTCAAAGGTTATTGCTACGTGATCTGAAATGTGCGTCAATATAGTCGTCTTCCAGTTTTGTACCAAACCTATTGATTTTTTGTTTGAAATCGTAAGATCTATAAAGCTAGAATTTCGGCAGGTGGGTATCTTAAGATTATGAATAAATAGGTTATGTTCATCTATGATGGAGTGGAATTTGAAACCATTGGAGTTTGTTGTCGGATCAAACCAGACTGGGTGTCTAGAATTAAAGTCACCACATAGTATAATAGGTTGTTGATTGTAGGTCTCCAGAAGCTCTTGGATAAATTTTCTATGAGTGTCATTAAATCTATGTGGATGTATATAAAAGTTTGCGATAATAGTATTTGATTTTGCTGAATTTAAAGAAGTGGTTGTACAAAAGGAGTTTGTGAATTTATTGATTTTATTAAATTTTAAACTCTTATTCATAAAGATCGTTGCAGTATAAATTTGTTCATCTGTCGTTGAATGCACTATTTGAGATTCCAAATCGAAAATTACATCTCTATCAATCAGATAAGGTTCCTGTATTAGGATGATATCTGGTGGGTTGTCTTTTATAGAAGCTTGAAGCTCATTCAGTGCCAAGATACTTTTTCTTACATTTTGTTGTAAACATTTAATTCCTTTTCCCTGCATGATATTCAAACTAAATAAACAAAAATCTTAGCTGCGAAATTTGCCTAATTGTCGGTTGGATGATATCTCGTTCGTTGGATAATTCTGTCTATCTGTATTTTGTATAGAGGACAGTCCGAGGAATTAGCTCTATGATTCGGCGAGTTTCTAAATTTAGGATGTTTTAGACAGTTATAACAATTGCAAATTTTTGAACAGTCATGAATTCCTTGCGCGCCGCATAATTTGCATATCTCGACGTTAGTACAATCGGCCAATTTATGGTTGGGATTAAATTGAAGGCATTTCTGACATTGTTTTACCAGAATCTTATCTTCCACAAAACAGCGTTCAAAGTCAGTATATAATTTATTATTCATATTTTTAAGGATTCGGTAAACCTTTGGAGAAACCCTAAGAACTATGTTGTGGTGGGGCGTGTTCGATTTCATGCTAAACAAAACATGGATATCATTTTCCATTTCGTTCAATTCAGGGTTCATACTGCAGATTGTTTTAGTAAAATTAGCGGTTTCTGTAATTTTATTAACATTTTTGACTATTACTGTAGGATCTCTTGGTTTGGGGATAAAAATTTTGCTGATATTTGCGAGTTCCTCTGCCCTGCCTAACTCATCATTTAGAGATTCCATGTCTGATTCTGTAGGGGTCTTTATTATTACAGATTTCCTAGCATTTATAATTTTGTTAATCTTTATTTTTTTTCCTTCGTCCCTAAGCTTTTTAACTTTGCCTGATATAGTTTGATACATTTTTGTATTATCTTCCACATTTATAGGTGTTGCCACTATTGTGAACTCCTTATGTAAATTTTTTTTTTTTTTTATGTAATCTTGTGATGTTTCTGTACGAGCTACTTGAGCATATGTTGGAGTTGTTTTGACTAATTCATCTTGGATCCCTTTCAGTTTTTGGTCCATAACATCTGTAATTGTTGTTTTCATTAGTTCCAATATATCTTGGTTATTTATTTCTTTTAAAGTTGAAATACCATCCTTGGTTTGCCTAACCATAGTTGACAAAAATGTAATATCATTTTTAGTTAGATTTTTTTTATTTTGTTGAACCTTTTTGTCAAAATAGTTATAAATTTCATCCAACTTATCATTTAATGTTTGAATAATTATTTCCATATTCTATTTTTGCATATTTGTGCGAAAACAACAATTGAAAAGGCTTTCAAAAATGACTAAACTCTTAAACAGTGATTGCCAATTAAAAAAAGGTTATAATATTTTTAATTAAACAATTTATAAAACTTTTATAAATTATACAATAAGTAAAATGAATATTTAAAACAATATTTACCGGAACTAGCGGAGCCTATAAAGTTTTGTTTAAAGTGAAGATCACGAATGAACACTAAATGACCACATGTAGAACACTACAGGAAGAAAGAGAAGATTTTTTACTCTAGAATCAGCACCACATCGTCAATATATTCTGTAATAGATAAATTAACTAAGGACATACTTCTATATAAGTTATTCAAATCTGTTAACGGAACGAAAGAACTTTCTGAACATCACAATATTGTAGTGTAAATGTAATATAATTGTAAATATATATATATCCAACCAGGAATATTCAATGTAGGACGTTGTCTCTAATAAAGGTTTTTTGTTGTATATCTCCGAAATATTCAAATTAGCTTGCTTTGATCTTATTTGTATGCAATTTGAATGACATTTATATGAATTTATATCTTCATATACCTATTTGTGAAATTTATTGATGATATTACGGTTAAACCTGTTTATAGCACACCCTCCTTGGAACTCACCAAAATAGGGTGCTATAGAGAGGGGGTGCTATAGACAGGTCACTTTTAATGTAAATCGCATCGTACTACGTACAGTTAAACCTGTCTATAGCGCCCCCTCTAAATAGCACCTTCCTCTCTATAGCGCCTGATTTTAAATACGTAGTACGATGCGATTTACATTAAAAGTGACCTGTCTATAGCACCCTATTTTGGGGAGTCCCAAGAGGGGGCGCTATAAATAGGTTTAACTGTATTTAAATTCGGGTGCTATAGAGAGGAAGGCGCTATTTAGAGGGGGCGCTATAGACAGGTTTAATTGTATTAAGAATATATTCACTAGTCTCTGTGTGTGTATGGAAAAGAATGGCAAGTATCAAACTAAAATTCCACACCTATATATATTAATATCTTATTCACTGATGAGAGAGTCAAACAGTATGTACATAAGTACATATACGACGGTATGGCTAACTTATTATGCAAATTATACTCCTCTAAAAGTTATAAGCTCTAAAGTACTTTTTTTTTCAAAATAAATAATATTTTAAATTATAAAAATTTCTAAATTAGAAAAAAAAAAAAATTGTATATATAAAAGGACGTACCTGGATCTGTAAAGAAAGTAAAAACAATATTTTCTCAAAATATTTCGAGAGATTGCTCCCTCTTTATCAATTTATTGCATAGTCTCTCGAAATATTTTGAGAAAAAAATGTGTTTTTTTTTTATTTACAGATCCAGATACGCCCTTTTATATAAACCTATTTGAAGGATCGCCTTTTGACTCAAATAATATTTGGTTAATAATTCGGAACCTAGCTTAATAAACACGTGGTAGGAATTAAATAAATATTAAAATTAGCGCTAACCTTTAAAGCTACTTTTTCTGAATACATATCATTTTTTTTTGCATATCTCATATGAAATAAATAATAATTTTGAAAAAAGGAGGGCATTCACTGATGAGCCATGTCTTTTCTTTAACAATTTCTATTCATTGCATCCTTTTTTAGGTCTGTAGAAATATTTTTTAATTTTACATATTTTCAAATAAGCAGCGTTAAAACTCTGGTACCAATTTTTATCAAAAAAATGGGACTCTAAATTGATAATAATAACATTATAAATAATAAAATGTATGGAAATAGGTTGGAGAGGAAATGAGAAAGTGCATTTAAATTAAACCTACGTCATTGTTTAAATGACACCTTACATTTTGTTGGGGCGTGACTATGCAATGAGTTATACTATTGCCATAATCCCGGGATATCTGCAGAAACTGTGAGCACCCAGAGTCTTGGGAAAACTAGAGGAGCAATCCATCCGGAGCCTTGGGAAAACTAGAGGAACAATCCATCTAGAGCCTTGGGAAAACTAGAGGAACAATCCATCTAGAGCCTTGGGAAAACTAGAGGAGCAATCCACCCAGAGCCTTGGGGAAACTAGAGGAGCAATCCACCCAGAGCCTTGAGGAAACTAGAGGAGCAATCCATCCAGAGCCTTGGGAAAACTAGAGGAACAATCCATCTAGAGCCTTGATAAAACTAGAGGAGCAATCCACCCAGAGCCTTGGGAAAACTAGAGGAGCAATCTATCCAGAGCCTTGGGAAAATTAGAGGAACAATCCCTCCAGAGCCTTGGGAAAACTAGAGGAGCAATCCACCTAGAGTCTTGGGAAAACTAGAAGGGCAATCCACCCAGAGTCTTGGGAAAACTAGAGGAACAATCCATCTAGAGCCGCGGGAAACTAGAGGAGCAATCCCCAAGAGCCTTAGGAAAACTAGAGGAGCAATCCCCCCAGAGCCTTGGGAAAACTAGAGGAACAATCCCCCCAGAACCTTGGGAAAACTAGAGGAGCAATCCACCCAGAGCCTTGGGAAAACTAGAGGAGCAATCCACCCAAAGCCTTGGGAAAACTAGAGGAACAATCCATCTAGAGCCTTGGGAAAACTAGAGGAACAATCCATCTAGAGCCTTGGGAAAACTAGAGGAGCAATCCACTCAGAGCCTTGGGAAAACTAGAGGAACAATCCCCCCAGAGCCTTGGGAAAACTAGAGGAGCAACCCCCTCAGATCCTTGGGGAAACTAGAGGAGCAATCCATCCAGAGCCTTGGGAAAACTAGAAGAGCAATCCCCCCAGAGCCTTGGGAAAACTAGAGGAACAATCCATCTAGAGCCGTGGGAAAACTAGAGGAGCAATCCACCCAGAGCCTTGGGAAAACTAGAGGAGCAATCCACTCAGAGCCTTGGGAAAACTAGAGGAGCAATCCCCCCAGAGCCTTGGGGAAACCAGAGGAGCAATCCATCCAGAGCCTTGGGAAAACTAGAGGAGCAATCCACCCAGAGCCTTTGAAAACTAGAGGAGCAATCCCCCCAGAGCCTTGGGGAAACTAGAGGAGCAATCCATCCAGAGCCTTGGGAAAACTAGAGGAGCAATCCCCCCAGAGCCTTGGGAAAACTAGAGGAACAATCCATCTAGAGCCGTGGGAAAACTAGAGGAGCAATCCACCCAGAGCCTTGGGAAAACTAGAGGAGCAATCCACTCAGAGCCTTGGGAAAACTAGAGGAGCAATCCCCCAGAGCCTTGGGGAAACTAGAGGAGCAATCCCCCCAGAGCCTTGGAAAAACTAGAGGAACAATTTATCTAGAGCCGTGGGAAAACTAGAGGAGCAATCCACCCAGAGCCTTGGGAAAACTAGAGGAGCAATCCCCCCAGAGTCTTGGGAAAACTAGAGGAACAATCCACCCTGAGTCTTGGGAAAACTAGAGGAGCAATCCTTCCAGAGCCTTAGGAAAATTAGAGGAACAATCCATCCAGAGCCTTGGGAAAACTAGAGGAGCAATCCATCCAGAGCCTTGGGAAAACTAGAGGAGCAATTCACCCAGAGTCTTGGGAAAACTAGAGGAGCAATCCCCCCAGAGCCTTGGGGAAACTAGAGGAACAATCCACCCAGAGTCTTGGGAAAACTAGAGGAGCAATCCACCCATCGTTCCACCATAGAATTTAACATCATAGAATTTTATTATTTAAATAAACAATAGAAAAAAAGGAGGTTTTTACTGCAATCTGTTGCTTAGAATTTTGTTGTGGAAGGGTAAAATCTCATTTCATTTTTAGTAATAAATCTTTATTTTTGCACTAAATATAATCAGGAATATTTTAAAATATATTTTAAAATTTGGTTTTGGTAATTTATTTTGTTGTTTGAGAAAGTATTCAGAGAGTAGTTTGATATAGTAGAAAATTTTATTGATGAAAACTGGAAGAAAAAGGATTGCTTTTTCCTTAATTCTAATAATTTATCCCAAATTATAAAATTGTTTTCCCTCTTTGAGCGAAAGGTTTTATTCAGTATATATTAAAATCTCTTTATTCCAAGCATTTAGGAGCGCCCTCTCCCTAAGAAATATATTGCCAAGTGGAAAATTAGGAAAGATAAACTTCAGGATGACACAGCAATTTATTTGAGGCGAGAGAGAGAGAGAGATATGTATAACCCAGGGAGCACAGAACGCCAACTACCCGGGAAGTCCAGCTCACTAGTATGGACTAGTGCTAAACGCTTTTACTCGCGTCCTGTTTTGATTGCTGAGTTGAACCAGTTGACCAGGAAGTTCCATACTGAGGTTGAGTCTGGAAGGCTGGCCATAGATCTAAGATTGAGGTAGGTCAGTCCAAGCAGGATAGCTGTTTGTATCCTATGTCTCAGGAATGCTGGTCAGCTGAAGAGAAGATGATCGACTGTCTGTGGGTTTTCTGAACAGTGGATGCAGGTAGGGTCAGAACAAACTATGAATGGTAAACAGAAGATAAGCAATGAGGAAAGTTTACAGAGTAGCAAAATATAAACATAAAAAATGATACTCTGTCAATAAATACTTCGCTACAATATAAAATAAACACTATATTACGTATATAAAATCCTTCATTATATTGTTTGAAATGTTGCTTAATTTCAGGATTTGAAAATTAGGGGAACCTCTGTAATAGTGAAAATAATGTTTGTGTGTGTATGAAGTCTACTGAAAAAAAAATCAGTTCCATATAAATACATATATAGTACTCACACATAGAACATTCTAACAATTTTTGTAGTTATTAAAGAATTTTATTTTATAAGTAAAAAGTCGAATCTGCGACATTATAAAGCTGAGATAAGAATCACAAAAACAAGACTCAGAATGAAACATTACAAAGGAATGACAATACATCCAGATGACACAATAACCTATAGGAAATGCAACAATAGTCCTGGTGTGGAACTAACACCTATCCATATATTCTCATGTCCAGTAATGGCCGCAGTCTTGCAGAAAATTGACATGGACCCAGAACAGCTGCTTTACACACTCAAGATAGAGGACATTGCTGTGATAAAGATGTATGGAGACATATCTTCATTGAACACGACAACAACAGAAAATTGACATGGACCCAGAACAGCAGCTTTACATACCCAAGGTAGAGGACATTGCGACTGCTGTGCTTGAGATGTACGGTGACCTTTCTTCATTGGACACGACAACAACATAAAATTAACATGGACCTAGAACAGCAGCTTTACACACCCAAGATGTGTTTGAGATGTACGGTGACATCTCTTCATTGATCACGACCTCAACATAAAATTGACATGGACCCAGAACAGCAGCTTTACACACCCAAGATAGAGGACATTGCTGTGATAAAGATGTATGGAGACATATCTTCATTGAACACGACAACAACAGAAAATTGACATGGACCCAGAACAGCAGCTTTACATACCCAAGGTAGAGGACATTGCGACTGCTGTGCTTGAGATGTACGGTGACCTTTCTTCATTGGACACGACAACAACATAAAATTAACATGGACCTAGAACAGCAGCTTTACACACCCAAGATGTGCTTGAGATGTACGGTGACATCTCTTCATTGATCACAACAACAACATAAAATTGACATGGACCCAGAACAGCAGCTTTACACACCCAAGATAGAGGACATTGCTGTGATAAGAGATATGTGGAGAAATCTCTTAATTGGACACGACAACAGTAAAATAGCATTAATGAGTTTTTATTTATTTATAAAATTAGGAGTAATATTATTAGTAATATTATTTATTTATTTTTAGCATAAAAATATTTTCTTTTACAATTTGATTTATTCTCAAAATTATTCATAAATTATAATTTACATTTTCAAAAAAAAAAAAAAGATATAAAAGAGGAAATATATGCAAAAATATATCACTATATAAGCTATTGCTTTTCTTTTTTTTTTTTTTTTAAGAAGAATAACTTTTAATTGATTTATCTATAATTTAAAACGAGAAAATTATGGATTCTGAGGTGGCTATTCGTCTAGATGATAATTTAAATATTGCAATTGAGAAAGTTGAGAAAATTTATGGTCAAATAATACAAATGAATGCTGTCAAAAAGCTACTTGATCGTTATAATTGGGGACTCAAAATATTCAATGAAGATAAAAAAAAATCTGAAAAAACCTCCAAAATCGATACAATATACTGTTATGGATTAGGATCATTGACAAATAGTAGATCATTAGAATTATTTGTATTTCTTCTTATAATGAAAAATGATTTTTTACCTAAGAATATTTACATTTATGATCCTGAATTTAAAGAAATTGATTTAAAAATCTTTGAGAAATATCAAATTAATTTGCTAAAAGAAAATTATGATGAAAGCAGAATAAAATTTGAAGATCGTACATTACTATATGCTCCATATCTTGATACGATTATAGTTGATAATATACTTGAATATAACTGGGATAAAAATGCTATTAAAAATATAGCAATAATTTATCCATATCTTAAAGGTTACTTTGGTTCAAATGAAAATTATATTCCATATATTTTAAAATCCCAATCTTTATTTCAAGAATGTGGTTTACAAGGAGAACTTAATAATATTAGCTATATATCTGAGTTAAGTCTTTATTTTATTCCTACAAAGGTAATTGAATATACGGATAACAAATTCTGGGAACCTATAAAAAGTAATATTATAGTATAAATTCTATATATAGAACTAAAATGATTATTTAAAGATTTAATAAAAAGCAATTTCTTATTATGTATATATAAACGAATAAAGAAATTTTTGTGTATTTTTTAAAATATAATTTTAATGTAAATAAAAACATCATATATTATGTAAAATGATTAATAAAATTATAAATACGTTTTTTTTTTCTTTTTTTCCAAAACTTTCATGAACACATTTTTTAAAGTTACTTTCTGATAAAAATTTATAATATACTAGTTATAAAATTGGTGAAAATGGAATTTACTTTTGTTATATTTAATATCATATTTTTATATTGTACAATTATTTTACTTTTCAATAGATATCATATTTTTATATTAATATTCTCTCTGGTATTTTTAATCTATATTTTGTTCATAAAATAGGATACTTTGCCAGTTAAGTAACCTTTTTTTGTCAATCCCTATAGAAAATGTTTCGAGGATACATAAAAGTATTTTAGTTTTGAACATCATATACTTATTGGAAGTTTTGAAGTATATAGCTATATTAACCAATCTTTTTTTTCGCTTCCCAACGTTTCAGTGACTATTTGTCACTTCAGCAAAATGACAGTCATTGGAATGTCGGGGAATAAAGATGTAGAACATTTTATTTAAAAATTTTATAACTTAATAGGATACCATCTTCCCGCAGTATCGCGAGGTTGACCAAACTGTGTAAGTAACCTTCTCAACTCTGATCATCATCTATACAGCTTCTCTGATCACCACCTATACAGCTTCTCTGATCACCTATACAGCTTCTCTGATCATCACATATACAGCTTTTTTGACCACCTATACAGCTTCTCTGACCATCTATACAGCTTCTCTTGACCATCACTTATACTACTTCTCTGACCACCTATGCAGCTTCTCTGACCATCACCTATACAGCTTCTCTGGCCATCACTTACTTAGGTTCAAACGTATAAGCCTGTTTACTCCTAAATATCTACTGAAACTAACCAAGTTTAAAAACTGCCTGGTGACGCATAAAACATTTCGATAAAATACTACCTTTTTTTTCAATACTAAGGTGGAAATATAAAGCTTCCAGTGATAGGTTTCTTTTTAATTTTTTATATTCACAAATATATCTCTCCTTTAAAAAGAAACCTATTCATGGAGACCTTATATATTTACACCTTAATATTAACCTAGTAAACTGGTTTCTCCATCTTGCCACCGTTAGAATATAAACCTGAAAACCAACCCGGAACGAATTTTGTTCATGGCTCCAGGAGTTTGAGTCATCATGAGAGATAGAGAAAAGACATATATCCTAAACTATTATAAATCTATGATACAAAGATGAAGGTATATGGAGAAAATATTGAATCAGTACAATATAGAATCTCTTCCTGAACACTTGATTGTAAAGTATTCATTAGAAATGAGTGTTTTTTTTTTATTAGCAGAGATAAGTTAATTAGTAAAAATAGTAATATTCTTGGCATTGAAAACTGTCCTGTGTAGAAGTGTTAGTTTGCTAGAGTGAATCTAATGAAGAATCTACGGTATCACAAACTTTTGTGTTAGTTCTTTTATTTTTCTAATTTAATCTCGGAATATTTGTAATAGGTAGTTAAACTACATGTAGATAAACTAAACAACTTCTATAGATTGTATTGAGTTTTTATTTTCTAATTTTGCTTAAAAGAATTTTTAAAAATTGCATTCCTTTCTAAACATTATTAATAAATTACAAAAAATTGTGTTTAAAAATATAAAGAGATATGTTAATATATATTTTAATATTAATTTAGAAATATTTCATAAATATTTAAATTTATTAATTTCAGAAGATCTCTAAAATATTTATCAATCCATATTTAAGCTGAGAAATGACAGATTTTTTGAAATGCTATTTGCATAGAAGAAAATATAACTACGTAAATTTTGAACGTTTAGAAAATGTCTCTCAAATTAAATGGACTTGTAAAATTATCAATAATCAAGTTGAACGATATATTCAGGGATTTGAAATATTCAAGGAAGGTAAAATTTCAATCAGAAGAAATCTTAAATAGACACAATATCTGGTATTATGAAAAAGGCATCTCCTTATCCCCGTACAATATCACATTTGTACTATTTTTTCATGGAATAAGATATTTAACAATTTACGAATCATTACAATAAGTTTATATTTCTTCCTATAATGTAAAATAGGTTTTCACACCTATCACAAAATTTCCATTTTTCAATATTTACTTATCGTCAAGATAGAGGTTGCCTGGCCGGCATTCATAGTTCTTAAAATTAAAGATATTTCAGCCAGTAAATATTTTTTTATTATTTCGACAAAAAAAAGTTATCTTTTCGGCCAAATCTTTGGCCGAATTAACTTTAAGTTTACGAACTATATTTACTTGTCTTAAGAATCTTTCTACTGAAGGTAGGGATGGTTCAATAGTAGGAAGGCTTTCAGAAGATCTGATCGATATAATACTTTATAAGGTAGAGTATAATTACTATTGTACTTTTGATATACACTTTACAACAAAACTCCGCCTTTGCCTGTCCTAAGCCCGGACGAAAAAGGAGGAGGGGAGCAGTAACAAGCTCACTAAAAACCTGGGTTCATCTGGCCCGGCTAATAGTACCTTGTAAGGCTCCTAATCCAGGGATACAGGATGAGCAGCGTTTGTACTCCATGTTAGGAGCCGCTGCACATGGCGTCTGTTCCTCATGTCAGAGGCAGCCATTTCTTTTGGAGCTAAGTCGGCCTGCCACTGAGTAGTGCTCCCAGTCTTAATGACAAAGGCAGACGCATTCTACTACACCCAGTTATGATGGTTATCAAATAGACAACATCAAGGGTCACAACTTGATACCCTAATATGATTGAGTGGAGATAAGGAAGAAGAAGACTTTATAACAAAAAAATTCGACGTACCAAGGAGTTGTCCGATTGGGAAAAAATTGTATGTGAAGAACATGTATAGGTAAAAATAATTATTGCAATTTTATAACAATTAATTGTTTGTATGATGTCACAAATTGAGAAAGTCAATATGTCGTTGGACCCCCACAGGCCTGGATGTATAGACTGCTATCCGGGATATAATGGACTGATAGAGATTCCGGATGGTGTGCTGCGGGATTTCTCCTGACAAATTGTCTCCAAATGTCGGGATAAATAGTCAACATTCCGGGATGGTTGCAATCACCTTCCCATCACTTTCCAGATGTGGTGAGATATCAGGCGACCTTGCTAGCTACGGGAGAGTTCGGCAAGATTGAAGACAATCCATAATAACACGTGCTGTTGTGGCCGGGCATTATCATGTTGAAAAGTAATTTCGAAGTGATGTGATAGGAACAACAACAAAATAGGCTGTAGAATGTCATCTACGTACCGTTCTGGTGTCAGGGTGGCAGGATTGACTACCAATGGGGTGTTGCTATCTAATGAAATGGCACCCGAGACCATTATAGTGCCCTGTTAATGAACCTTTTTGTAAGGCCAGGATCCACACGCTGCCCAGGACGTCTCCAGAAGCGTATGCGACGGTCGTCAGAACATAGTAAGAAACGGGATTCGTCACTAAAGAGTATACGTCTTCAGTCAGCGCAGTTCTAAGTTGAAATTTTATCATTATTTTGAATCATATTGTAATGTAATCATATTAGAACGATGGCCAAGGTGATTAGAAGATATATAATTAAGACAACGATAACCTACCTATTTGATATATAAAAAGAAGCTCAAGTCAGGAAGAATAGCTTCTTCATACTTGTGTTTCTTCTTCAATAGATTCAATGCATCATAAGATATATAATTAGTTGAAGTGAATCACAGATCGTCTTTAGCGACGATATAGCAGTTACACTACTTGTATCTCTCTCTTTCACGATGGCGATGCTTTTCCTTTGAAGCCTCTTGGGTGTCATCATTCCACTCCATGACTGCTCAAATCAACACATCATTGTGAGCTCTCTCTCGTCATTTATAATAAATACAAGGTATGTCCCATAAGTTCCCGGACTGGGTCCATAAAAAAATAAATAAATGAAAAATGTGTATAAATTTGACTGTTTATTATAGATAAAATATCTGGGAACAAGGTGGTACCAATATCGAGGCGGTACGTGCGCGTGCGCCAAAGTTATTCTAATTTATTTAAAGGTTACACCTTGCGCTGCGGCGATTTTACGATGGAACAAAAATTGAAGCAGAGAATTTGCATATATTTTTGCGTGAAACTTTAAATATCAGCAACCGAAACTTTTGAAATGATTAATAACGCATTCCCCAATGACACCCCAAAGAGAACAACTGTTTTTAAATGACATTCTAGATTTAAAGCTGGCAGAATTTCTATTGAAGATGATCCTCGGCAAGAACGCCCAAAATGTGCAAAAAATCACCGATTTGATAAAAGAAAATCCTCGAACCACTTTGCTGTAGCTAGAGCAAGACACAGGCATCTCTAAAACAACGATTGGAAGGATCGTAACCAAAGATTTGAAGCTCAAAAAGACTCCTGCAAAATTCATCCCAAGATTCCTCACTAATGAGCAAAAACTGTGTCGGCTTGCAACCTGTGAGAACATGTTGGAAATGACAAGAACGGATCCGGAATGGAAAGACAAGATAATCACAGGCGACGAGACATGGGTCTATGACTATGACCCTGAAACCAAGCGTCAATATGCCGAGTGGAGAGGTCAGGGTGAGCCTAGACCAAAAAAATCCAGGATATTGAAATCCAGAAACAAGGTGTTGCTGGTCGCTTTTTTGGATAACAAGGGCATTGTTCATCACGAGTATCTTCCTGCAGGCCAAACGGTTATTAAGGAAATGTATTTGGACATTCTTCGCCATCTAAGGGAAGCGATTCGAAAAAATATGCCAGAAAAATGGCCTAATGGTGACTGGATCCTACACCATAACAATGCCCGCCCTCACACAGCGCACTTGGTGACGAGTTTTTTTTTGGCTAAAAACGGGACAGAAATCCTACCTCAGCCACCCTATTCCCCAGACATCGCACCAAATAACTTTTTCCTGTTACCCAAACTTAAAGCAGTTCTAAAAGGAAGACATTTTGACACCAGGGATGACATAATAGAAAAATCGCTGTTGGCATTGAAGAGCATTCCAAAAGAGCTCTATAAAAACTGTTTCGACAATTTGGGGAAACGATGGCGCTGGTGCGTTGAAGCAAGGGGGGATTACTTTAAAAAGTTTTAATAATTAAAAAAAAATATATCTTACCTTTTTTTTTTATGGACCCAGTCCGGGAACTTATGGGACACACCTTGTATAAAACATATATAGTACTAGCGGATGTGTACCCGGCTTCGCCCGGGTTTTATCCGAGTGAAAGTTTGCCTAACAAATATTATATATTATGAAGTATAATAAACAATGCTAAAGATTAGTTTTAATTATTAATCAAGATTGTGTGTGAATATGTGATAAAGATGTAATATCGTTGTTGTTTTCTTGGCCGACTGTTTTACATATGGTGTTATCTTAAAATTGCTTGTTTTGAATATTTTTTTAGATTGAGTTGAATGAATTGCTGAATTATTTTTTTGTATTTATATATAAATAAAATTAACTCTGTTGAATTTTTTTGTATTTTATCGATAACAGCAAAGTTATGTATTTTAAAGTTAGGAAAAATATTTTGATGTTAACCAAAACCTGCTCCATCTCGTTTTACATAAATGTTGAAAATTTGGTCGAAATTGATGCATTGTAACGAAAGTTTTTAGCGAACACCATTTATGAAATTTCCATTTATATAGAAGATATAATATAAATGAGTTTTAAAAATTGTTTAAAAAAAATGCATCGGCCGGGAATCGAACCCTGGCCGCCCGCGTGGCAGGCGAGCATTCTACCACTGAACCACCGATGCTTTGAAAAAATCAAATTCATTTATCGTCGCGACCAGTGCTGCGCCCTAGCGGTAAAAGACTGGAACTAACGCTTTTTGGTTTTTTATTTTTAAAAAAAGCACATTTACTTTTTTAGTTTTTTGAATATCCTATATGTTAAACGAAATCTTCAGCTACCTACATGCGAAATTCCATAATGATTGAGTCAGTAGATTTTGCGTGATGCGATAACAAACATTGATTTCGCATTTCATTTTTATATATATAAGGAAGGATAGAGAAAACATATATATGGTAATTTAAACCAACAACCCTATATTGTATAATACTTATAACAAGATTGTCATGTTGTATATAGAAACACATCTATAAATAATTATACGCATGATTGACATGTGTCTTTGCATCACCATATGTAATGTACTTTGTACAAACTGAGGATAAATAAATAAAACTATGTAATAGATTAAGAGCTGAGTTAAAGCAAGATTGAGAAGTTCAAAAACGTCTAAAACCGAGAGATAAGTCCAACAACCTTAAAAAAAGGAATTCGGCAGCCCGTTGCCATCAAGGTCAAAGGGTGCAGAATGCCGCAGACGTTCAAAGTCCAAATTCTCACATCTCCCCCCCCCCCCTCCCCTCGTCAAAGATATAAAACCTCGGTTTTAGCCCAACTTGACAGTCACTTCACCGTCGGCGTGAGCCCTTGTTGGTTGCAGCCAGGTCCACCTCATCGACCATGTAAAACAGTAAGAAACCTTCTTTCTCCATCTTGCTCTTAGCTCGACATTTATCTGTTCATGGAACTTTCCTACTACAACTGTGTCTCTTCGTTTTGTGTGTGTGGACATTTCCAAGCTTTCCACTCTGCCTCGACCACGACTGCCTGTACTCTGTGAAAACTGTTAAAGGTCTTCCAAAGTGCAGAGAGGTACTGGAAAACTCTCCACGCCCTGACTGTCCCTCTCGGTTACTACAGGTTTGACCGTCGGTTACCACATATACACATTGATATTTGAAACAGATTATAATAAACTATAACAGATCTATTAATCTTGAATCTTAATAGCGAAATGCGTGGTGTTGCTGGAGACCCACTGGCGATTCTCCACTAAACTCTGCAGCCCTGGCTGAGCGGCATATTCATTGTACATAGTGTATATAATGCATATATAAATTAACAGAAATAACTAGAAAAATCTCCAGTCTGGCAAATGAAAAAGCTTGTGGCGCTGACGAAATTCCGAATGAAGCATTAAAGACCCTACCTTTCGAACACCTTGTTACTCTAAAAAATATATTCAATAGAATCATTAATTCTGGTTCATATCCCTTAATATGGTCTAAATCTATCATCCATCCTATTTTTAAAAGCGGTGACCGGGATAATCCATCAAACTACCGCGGAATTGCCCTTATTAGTAATCTGTCAAAACTTTTCACATCAATACTAAAATCGCGATTACGCAACTCGATTGAAGGTAGATCAATTATTCCAGAAAACCAGGCCGGGTTCAGAAAAGGCTACTCCTGTCAAGATCACATATTCACACTGTTGTCCTTGATACAGCTGATTCTCAGACGTAAAAGAAGAAAACTTTATGCTTTTTTTGTGGACCTAAAAAAGGCTTTTGACACTGTTCCCCACTCACTTCTGTGGTCAAAATTGGGTGAATTAGGTCTGAATTTCCGCTTTGTTAACCTTATTAGGAACTACTTCGAACAAATGACAACGACGGTGAGATGGAATGGACTATTTACTGAACCCATCAAAATCCGATCGGGAGTGTTACAAGGAGAACCCTTATCACCCTATCTATTTATACTCTTTGTAACTGATTTAATCAACATTTTTAATGACTCTACTTTACTAGGCATATACCTACCTAATTTTGGAACGGTCCACCTTTTGATGTATGCCGACGACATAATTCTCATAGGAGTGAATCAAAAATCAATCTACAAATAAAAATCAACATGTTGAAAAAATACTTCGAAACAAATCACCTAACCCTGAACGAATCAAAATCCAAGATAATGGTTTTCCGAAATGGTGGCCGCCCTGCAAAATCGGACAAATGGTTCTGGGGAGACCAACTGTTGACAGTGACATCGAAATATCTCTATCTTGGCTATCCTCTCACAACAACAATCTCGTTTAGTCAAGTGGCTTCATACTTTAAAGGCAAAGCGCTTGCAGCTACCGGCGAAGTATGGAAAATTATGGAGAAATCCAGGTTGAATTCATTTGGTTCATCAATGAAACTATTAGACTCGATTATCCTGTCAACTCTGCTGTATTCTGCTCCAATTTGGGCAAACGAAAAGTACAAAATCTTGGACCAAATTCAGGATAACTATCTCCGACGACTATTGAACTTGCCGAGTAACACACCAGGCTACATACTACGCATGGAAACCGGACGCTTCTCACTATAAGTCACAGCCAACCAAACTAATTCTAAAGTTCTGGTTAAGAATATTAAAAATGGAAAAATCCAGATTGCCCGCAATCTGTCTAGCCCAATTATGGGAAACGTCCACTCTAACGAATACCTTTATAGGTTTTACAGAAAATTTAATGAATATCCTAAACTCAACTGGATTCATGTGGTTAAAGAATTGTTCAGACCCCAATATTCTACAGAAAGCAATACCTCAAATTATCAGAATCACTATAGAACAGTCTATCCAAACCGATCAATCAAGAATAACCAATTCGAAGCTGCACACACACTACAAATATTTACATAAAACATTCGCAGCAGAGAACTATCTACTAAGCGAACTCCCACTGCCGACTAAACGCCTAATTGCGCAATTGAGAATTCTATTTGTTTTATATCGAGAAGACCATATAAAATATCTAAGGACAGAAGACTTGTATTGCCAACTATGCAAAAATAGAACCGAAAATGAATTAGAACATTATATATTTGAATGCATGCCTCTTGACACGTAAAGAAAAATACTCTTTTCTAAGATAGGCCATACACACCTCACATTATATTCTTTATTATCCAACTTTATAGACAATAGTTCAGTAGCTTCGAATCTATATAACTTCCATGAAAAAAAAATGCTGTAAAAAAGAAAGACTTAACCGAACATCCAAACATTCCAAAAATTTCTGTTTGATGAGAAGGACAGAGCCAATATCCAATTATTTGTTTAGGCAGGTACGATAAGTTAACCCCTCACACTGATAAAACGGTGTTTACCTTACAACCCTGAACACTCGGATTTTCCTGGAAAATCTCTTAAAGATTTCTTGAAAAGGCCATGGTCCAATTGTGCTGTGTGAGCAGAGGAGCTTAAATTGACTTGTTCCATATGTAAATACCTGTTTTCTTTCCTCTTTTCGCTCTCCACTTCTCCCATCCATATTTCCAATTTTTTTTCTTATTCTTTCTTATAATTTGTATATATTTACCATATGTATATAATCTTTCTCCATTTTTTATTTCCCACTTTCATAGGTTTCTCCGTCTTGTAACCCCAAGGAGAATCCTCTGTAAGACCGGTGTGTCTTAATAAAGGCTTTTGTGTGTGTGTGTGTGTGTGTGTGTGCATATATATAAATTTAATTTTCTATTTTTAAATAGTGCAGACTGTGCACTTTGCATGTATTGACAAGATGTTAATAAAAATATTTTAATTGTCTAATAATCTTGATCTTTAAGTTGAAAAGTTTTGATATTTTTCAATGAAATAATTAGTTTTGAGTTCATTAGCCAATTATCGAGCATTGTTTATTTAATTCAAAGGATTGATTGTCAAATATCTTTATTGAAATCTAGATCTTGGATTTGATTCTCTAGGAACTTCTCTTTTTCTAGCATTATCAAAAATATTCTCACATTGAAAATTAAAAAAGACAAACCTCAGAATATTTCACTCGGTAATATTTTGATATGTAAAACAAAATTAAATTTTAAAAATAACAGAGAGGCAATGAAGGAATTGATAAAGTAGCAAAACATGAATATCACAATAATCTGTTAACAATATAATGAATATTTTGCTATATAGCTTCTTTTCTGTGGTAACTGTGACTCATAGCTTGTAAATATTGTTGCTAAAGCAATGGATCTATGTCAATGGTTTCTTCGGTGTCCTGGAAATTTGTTCCTAGTGCCTTCGCGTCCTTTCTTTTTTCGCGACGTGAAATGAGGTTTGGTGATCATATCGTCTAAAGGGATATAAGTCTTCTTGAAGGGAAGTTATGGCTTTGACACATATAGTTCAGAGCACCTATGGCCTCAAGTTCTGCAGGCGATCTACAGTTTGTCTTCCCTAATCTACCCAGAATCTCCCCCAAAATGTGATGTAAATATTTGGAAATACAAAGCAGAATGAGATACGACAATTTATTTGATGTAAAACAAAATTCAAATTTGAAAAAATCTATGAGAAGCAGTGAAGAAAATTCACAAAGTAGCAACACATATAAATATCAAAATTAAAATAACCTGTCCATAATATATAAATATTCTGCAACAATATATATATTTTCCTTATTAAATCTGTACTTTTGAAATACGATTTTTTATTAAATTTTAGACTTGAATTTATGAATTATTTTGAATATTAGACCTAATATGGTTTGTATTATTAGGATATTTGACGCTTAATCTTCATTTATTTTGTAATGGCCAAATTTTGAGAATAGTTCAATATTTTTTTTTATTGAAAAAGCACATTTTTGAAAATGTTCCATCATACATATGTACGACATACTAATGCTCTTTGTATTGTATTTGCATATTGAATTATGGATATGGAAATATCCTGTTTTGCATAATGCTTTTCATAGAATTTTGTATATAAATAGCGACAGTTTTAAGCTACTGGCAGTCAGTCAATTGATGTTAATAAACGAGATTACTGGAGTCCTTTTTGCCTCAAACTCGACACCTCACTCTTGGTTACCTCCCAATCTTCAAGGATAAAACACTCCTTAAACATAAAATACTGAGGCGAATATTTTAGATTAATGTAAGGGCATTATAAAAAAGGCGTTTTCTCGTAGTATTTATTAAATAACTAGCGGATGTACCCGGCTTCGCCCGGGTTTTACCCAAGTAAAGGTTTGTCTAACAAATCTCTCAATAAAGTGAACATTTTCCCCCCAGTCCCTTGAAAAATACTCGATAAGTTGAATAAAATCAATATTAATTGGTTCCCTCGGTAATTGGAAGTTAAAGGAATAGATTCTTGCCTTGGAATTGTATCATTATTCTTGTCTCAAATAAATTGCCGTGTCATCCTGAATTTTGTCTTTCCTAATTTTCTACATTACAAACCTGAATTTTGTCTTTCCTAATTTTCTACATTACAAAATCATCGTATTATCATGATAATATTTAGAGCAGATTGTTGAACTATAACAGATAAATTAGAATTTTTATCTTGATTATTTTAGGTGAAAAGTTATTTCAAAATTTTCTTTGCTAGAAACCTTCCCTGTACTATACTAAATAACTTCCCAAAGTTTCATGGCGTTCCAATGAGTGGTTTGGTCAGGCATAAAGGACAGACACACACACACACATACATTCATTTATATATATACTAGCGGATGTGTACCCGGCTTCGCCCGGGTTTTATCCGAGTGAAAGTTTGCCTAACGAATATTATATATTACTAGCGGACGTACCCGGCTTCGCCCGGGTTTTACCCGAGTAAAAGTTTGTCTAACGAATATCTCGATAAAGTGAACATTTTTTCCCGGTCCCTTGAAAAATACTCGATAAGTTGAATAAAATCAATATTAATTGGTTCCCTCGGTAATTGGAAGTTAAAGGAATAGTATCTTGCCTTGGAATTATATCATTATTCTTGTATGGATGTACCCGGCTTCGCCCGGGTTTTACCCGAGTAAAGGTTTGTTTAACGAATCTCTCGATAAAGTGAACATTTTTTCCCGGTCCCTTGAAAAATACTCGATAAGTTGAATAAAATCAATATTAATTGGTTCCCTCGGTAATTGGAAGTTAAAGGAATAGTATCTTGCCTTGGAATTGTATCATTATTCTTGTCTCAAATAAATTGCCGTGTCATCCTGAATTTTGTCTTTCCTAATTTTCTACATTACAAAATCATCGTATCATCATGATAATATTTAGAGCAGATTGTTGAATTATAACAGATAAATTAGAATATTTATCTTGATTATTTCTAGGCGAAAAGTTATTTCAAAAATTTTATTTGCTAGAAACCTTCCCAGTACTATACTAAATAACTTCCCAAAGTTTCATGGCGATCCAATGAGTGGTTTGGTCAGGCATAAAGGACAAACAAACAAACAGACACACATACATTTATTTTTATATATATAGATATAGTGATAGAATTTATTAAATAATAGAACAGGTTTCTGAAGATGAGTTTCTTTATTTTTTATTAATTCTATCTCAAAGTTTAGAACATCTTTGATTTTATACAGGAGTAATCTGTCTCTCTTAGGCTGGGAACGGTGAGGGCTTGGATGGTTTCTGTAAGTTGTGCCACAATGTCTGTTCCTGTGGATGGTAGTGATCGCATCGGCGTCGCTCTACTCTCCAAGTTCCATATTCTATGCGTTGTCCTCGGTATAATGCTGGAGGCTGATTGTCGTGGTAAAGTTATCCTGTCAACTGATTTTCTTGGTAGCCAGGTTGATGCAGTCTTGGAGCCACAGTGGTTTCAAGCGTCAATAGGTAACAACAACAAATACCTTTATTAAGACACTATTGTCTTACAAGGGGATTCCCCTAAAATGTTATATATGTACATGAGTGAGGAGGAAAAGCAATTTAGAGGGGAGGGGGAGCATTCAGCCGTTGTCTGTGGAGTTGAGCACTTCTTTTCTCATTTTATCAATCGCCTTGAAAATTTTAAAATATTTATAAACAAATGTTTTATACAGCAGGTGTATTGATTTAATTGAATAATTCTCTTATATCTAGCTTATTTTCATTATAAAATATTCCTTAAAACTTTTTTAAATCTGTAAATTGCTTTTCTCGAATAAACATAATACTTTACAATTTGATTTAATTTAACTACATTTTCATAACCCTTTGTAAATCTCGTAGATATATCAATCGTGTTGGTTTAGGATAGTTTAAGGGTTTCCAAAATTTAGATTCCAGGGATTCGAGAGTATTTCGGGGTATATAATGGAGACACATAGTATAAACGGCGTGGTTTTCGTCTAAAGTATAGGGTTTACCGAAAGTTTTAAAAAATGGCGTAATTCGCACAATATAAGGATATTTCATATTCCATGTTTAAGGCGAACCAAAGCGCTTTTCAAAATCAGGATGTATAATTAAGATATCAGACAGCATTTCCTTCTTCCAGTTTCTCTCAAGGAAATTATTTATGACAATATAATCAACTCGGGGGCCATAAAGTAATGTACGACCTTCACGCAACCTTCTACCCATTTCGTTTTTTTCGATGACTATCATATCATATTTTCTGAAAATGGCTTCATCTGTTGAAGTAAATCTAGGATCGTATATGTAAATATGTTTAGGGCAAAAATATTCTTTTAATTTCAAAAGAAATAGAAATTGTTGCATCGATTTTGGGCTTGTTAGAGGCCCCAAACCATAACAGACGATTGTGTCAATTTCTCTGTGGAATTCTTCTGGTTGATTTAAATTTTTATTGAATTGGATGACGCCTTCAGACATCTTTCTAAGTATTTCTTTAACTATTTCATCTTTTTCGAAAATATTGTTTAATATCTCTATTTTCTCAAGACAAGTTTTCATTTTATAAGCCATGTGACTGAAATGATTCATCTTTAAATCTTATTTTGTAATTATTTTTCTCAACAAATTAATTTATTTAGGTTTGAATTTGTTATAATTTGAAATATATATTATAGAGAGACGTAAGACAATTTTTAAAATAATGAAACATATTAATAATGAATAGATTAAGTTTAATGAAAATAAATCTGTGTGTATTTAATATTTGAAATGTTTTTCAAAAAAAAAATCAATAAAAGAGAGAGATATTTATATCCCCCCCAGGTTCCTGAAGGCGACAATTACCCGGAAAATACAATGAAAAATTTGGGGGGGTATTAAAAAAATTAAAAACTTTGAAATTATTTCCATTGACCAGAATTTTATATAACATGAGCACATATAAACGGAAATTGAAAAATAATATAAACCTGATTCAAGCCAGTGAATAAAAATCCATAAAATAAGGTTTCCAGGAAAACTTAATAAGACGTTCTGAAAAAATAATTCAGTAGGTTAAGATCAATCCTAAAACAATTAAACCATACATCAATATCTGACGTTCAAAAAAGATACAAATTGCTTCAAGAGAATTATGTTGACACATCAAGAAGTTTTGGTAAATTAATTTCAATTTTTTCATCTAAAGAAATACCTCTATAATAACAAATGTGAGATTACAAAACATTCCGACTTTGAATATAAATACTGCCATATCAAATTCAATAACTAAAACAAGCTTGCACGATCTCAAAATACTTAATAAACTACAAGACAAACTATAAACAAGGCACCACCAACCTTCATGGAAGCTATTAAACTATACAACTTACAGATACATTAAGAAAAAGGCATCTCCTTATCGTGCAACTGAAAGTTGCTGATGGCTTGCGCTATCTATCAGAATAAATATCAACTATTCTCGTTGATTTTTAATTATTCCAGAATTGGCCAAATACCCATTCTTGATTAATCAAGAAAAGTTAACCACGGACGTGTTTCGGGCAATACCAGTTTTTTGGTCGTTGAGGTACAGCTTGCACCACGCTGATGAGGGCCAACAGCCCGAAACGTGTCCGTGGTTAGCTTTTCTTGATTAATCAAGAATGGGTATTTGGCCAATTCTGGAATAATTAAAAATCAACGAGAATAGTTGATATTTATTCCTATAGATGGCGCAAGCCATCAGCAACTTTCAGTTGCACGATAAGGAGATGCCTTTTTCTTAATTCAAAATATATTTTGCTAAAATATCTAATATTTCAAGATTACACACTTCTCAAAATATGGAATAATAGAATCTGACCTTTAGCAGAGACAACTACATATATATATATATATGTATGTTAACTCTTTTTGAAATAACTTACTGAAATACCTACAAAAGAGCTAATACCTTTTTATCATTGTTTTAATGTATGTAAATGTTTATCTAAATGTATTCCTTATAAAATATTTAAAAACTTAATATATAAATTGGAAAATTTTGAAGAAAAAACAACTCCAATTTCCCATAAATTTGATGTAGATTATGTATATAATGTTATGTAACTAATGCTTTTAAATAGGCAAGTGAAATCAATGCACCTTTTTTATTATTATTAAAAGCTTTTATTTAACTTGCCTATCTGTCTGTCTGGATGTCTGTCGCCAAATCTTGTAATAAATTTTTAATATACTTATAGGGCACCTAGAAATATGAAATTTGGTACACATGTTCAAACCCGATGACAATGCTAGCTGACCAATTTTCAGACTTCTGGGTTGTCAGGTTGGCCAAGAACGGACAAATTTCCAAATTTTCTTTCAAATTTTGTATATTTAATTTTAATATGCTTCCAGACCATATATAATAATGAAACTCACAATACTCGCTCAGTCCAATTAATAATTGACAAATAGAGACAGACATACATTCATTTTTATATATAGAGAATAGCAGTAATTAAACGTAACAGTAAGAAAATGTTGATTTTAATATATGTAAATAGAGTCTCTTAAGAAAGACTACCTAAAAACATGAATCAACTTGTTTCTCCTGTCGGTGGTCTCTCATTGGAGATTCTAATTGATATTGAAGAATCTCTAATAGACCTTTAATAAGAGACTGGGTCTTGGAGAGACGGGTTAAGCTACGATTTTAGGCATCCTCTCAATGGAAGCTCTACTGTATCTACTTTTTCACACTGTTTGGCTTAATAAATGCCATTCTAACCATTTTGAATGTGTATCAATCCAGTCTATTTTTTGATATTTTATAGGCAAAATCACTTCATTTCAATTCATAGGGAATTCTTAACATTTTTTTTGTCTTCATTCAGCTTACTTTCTATTATATTTTAAGCCATTGTTCCCCCATTATACATATTTAATACCGTATACACTGTTTTACTTTCAAAAATGTCATTATAATAATTTGAATACAGACACATTGAAAACCTTCTTAATAATTATGATAATTTTTAATAAAAATTTTAATGGAATTTGGGAAATAAAACGAAACGAAAAAAGGAAATCTGACAAAAATAGCTTTATAACTTTCCCCAAAGTTCTAAATGGTCAAATATAGCAAGTGGCTATATAAATAAAGTTATACACAAAGATAAAATATAGATTTTAAAATAATTTGTTTTACTTAATTTTAATGCATTGTAAATTCTTCATCTTCAGGGTCATTGTTAGTTAGGTGGAAAATTTGGTGACATTTGGTTAAGTAGTTTCTGAGTTTATCGATAAACAGACAGACAAATTTTGATTTTTATTATTGTATATATAAAGATAATACAGAGATAATAAATCAGAGTGCTGAAAATATAACAGATTAATTCATATTTATCCTTATTTTTCCAAAAAAAAAAAAAAAGGTTTTTCAAACTAATAATTAGATAGAAACCTTTCTGGTAGTATATTAAACAATTTCTCAAAGTTAAATTGCGATGAAATGAGTAGTTTGGTCCGGCATAAAGAAGAGGCATATAATCATTTTTTTCTATATGCATGATGATATTTAAAGCAGATTATTGAATTATAACAGATAAATAGAATATTTATCTTGATTATTTTTAGGCGAAAAGTTATTTCAAAATATTTATTTGCTAGAAACCTTCCCAGTACTATACTAAATAACTTCCCAAAGTTTCATGGCGTTCCAATGAGTGGTTTGGTCAGGCATAAAGGACAGACACACCACACACACACACTCGAGCGTGCGGCCACGCTTTTGCGGGCTCCGCCATTTTCGCCTCTGGAGTGTGTGTAAAAGGCGCTTACCATCACGAGTTTGGTACCAGAAGAACCCTCTCGATCCGCTGAACAAGTGCCTGAAAGGCCCAGCACTGGATCTCAACCAGGCGAGGAGTTATCGCCGAAAAAAGGAATCATAGAGAATTCTTCTCTAGAATTTTCCATGGAATATCGAACACATGCAAGCCCGCCGGCGCGCGAGGTGCTTGGAACGCTGGCTGCCGCGCGGGGTGACGTCACGGCGCCGCCGACTGCTGCTTCTTCCAGCGAGAATTTAGCCGACCCGGCCTCGCTCAACTGGGCCGACAGCGAGATGGCGGAGGTCGACGCCAACGACGACTACACCGTTGTGAAGAGCAAGAAAAGGCGCCTCTCTTCAACACCTGAGCACGCCGCAAAGCAGGCAAGCAGGCCTGCTGAGAAACGCGGCCCCCAGCAGCAGAAGCGGACAACAGGGCCGAGGTCAATGCCGCCCCAGGAAATCAAGGCGACGCGCGCCAACATCGCCGACGCCAGGGCGAGGCAGGCCTCTACCAACCATGAGAATTACGTCTTCGTGGAGCTGTGCCCAGACATCCCGGACTACTCCTACCTCAAGGCCATGAGCACGCTACTCGGGGGGCCAAAGAGCATCACGCAGTTCCATCGAATGAACGGCCACTTCATCGTGGGTCTTGCGGACAAGGAACTTGCGAACCGTCTGGTCGCGGACGGCCTGGAAATCGAGGGTACGTCCCTCAGGGTCTTCCCCTTCCGCAAAAGGGCGGAGCGCATAATCGTGGCCAACCTGCCCGGCTTTGTTGAGGACAGCACCATCGCGACCGCCCTGGGCCAATTTGGGAACGTCACCTCCATCGCCCCCATCCTGGTCAAAATGGGCGAGTTCACCTTCACCGACGGCCGCCGGGAGGCGTTCATCCTGCTCCGCGAGGGCGTAAGGCTGGAGACGCTGCCCACCCTTCTGACCATCCACTCCAAGGGAGACACCCTGTCGGCCTTCCTCTCCTTTGGAATCAAGTGTTCCAAATGCGGTAAACAGGGCCACCGCAGAGCCAACTGCCCAGCGCTCGCCAGGCAAGGGAACGGCAGCCCCAGGCAAGCAGCGTCTCCCACCGACGCAAGGCCCCCCCTCCCTCCTCCTCAGCGACCAAGGAAGCCGGCACCTGCGCCCGCAACACCGGCGTCCCCTGTCCAACCGGCGAAGACTTCGGCCGAGGCGATCCCCTCGGCACACCAGCCTGCCGAACAGATGGATCTCACCCACCCCGCCCCTGCTGCCCACCCTGCTCCACTGGCTACCCTGCGGCCCCCCGAGCCTCGCATCCCTCCGCTCGACCAGGAGATGTCGGTGGAGAAGCTGTCCTCACCTCCCGCCACGCCTGCCCGGGGAAAGGCCGCACTCGAACAGCTGCTGGAGCACCTCGAGAAGTCCCCCAACCCCTCCATCGACTGGGACAAGCTGCCCGACCTGAACTGCGAGGAGGCTCAGAAGCTCCTCACCTCTGAGACCACCATGAAGAAGCGAGCGCCCACGCTGACCGTGGCACAGGTCGCCGCCCTCAACAATTTGCACGATACCATCAAGGCCTTGTGCCCAGACTCCAACTCCACAATCCGCAAAACCCTCCAGAAGACCAGGAAGGTGCTGCGTGAAGGACGGCCCCAATGAGTTACCGCGTCGCCACCATCAACGCGCGAGGGCTCGCCACTCGGGGGAGGAGCCTTGCCCTTTGTCATCTGGACATCGCGTTTGTCCAGGAGACAAACGCATTTCATCTGGGCAGCGGCCAAGACCTCTGCCTCGGCTACGGCGCTGTTGTATTGGCCCATCCCGTAGCCATCTCGGGATCCGGACTCGCCTGCGTCTTTGGACCAGGCGTAGCCGTGCTACAACAGCGTATCCTGTGGCCGGGCCACATCGCCTTGGCAACAATAGATGTCCACGGCGAGGAAATGACGGCCATCGCCGTTCATCTGGCGCATGAACCCCGGGAGAGAAACCAACAACTGGAGCTCCTGGCGGCGACAGCGGCACAGGAAGAGGAGGGGGCCTGCTGGATCATCGGCGACTTTAATATCAGGGATCGGGGCCCCTCATCATCATCATCATCGGATGCCCTCGCCGCTCTTCTGGACCTAGCCGCGCTGGTCGACGTGGCCACCCAGTTCGACGCCGCCCACCTGCCCACCAGAGTCTCCATGCACGGCGACCAAGTCGAATCCAACCGCCTGGACCGGATCCTCGTCCCTGCTGGAGTCCTGGATCGCGTGTCCATCTACGCGACCAGCCACTACCACCTCTCGGACCACCGCCTCGTGCTGCTCCAGGTGGGCCCGCCCACCACCGCCGTCTCCCCCCCACCCAGCCCCGCTTGGCCGCGATGCTCCGCTCGGGCCTCGTTCTCGAACATCTGGCTGGTTACATCCGGGAGCTCGAGGAAGACACGGCGCACGATGGCGACGACGGGACCTTCTGGGATAGGTGGACCTCCATCAAGGCGGGGCTGCTGGCGGAGGCCAGATCCCTGCACGACCCACGCAACGCTGCCAACGACAGCTACGTCTACAGGGCGAGACGTTACATCGCGGCGCAGCTCGAGGCCTCCTCCATCCGGGCCGACTACCCATCGCTGCCGGACCTAGCACGCGCCATCCGCCTCCGACGCCCGGTCAGCGTCATCAGGGACGAGCAGGATAACATCATCGAGGGCCCCGAGCTTCGGCGGAGGGCATTCGCGACCTTCCAGCCCCGCTTCGCCCGTCCCACCAGCGATCCAGCTGCGGGAGCTGCCTTCATCGCCAGCAGCGCGCCCACCACCACCCGCGAGCTGAGTGAGGAGGACCCGCTTAACCGGCCGGACATCAGCCCCAGCGAGATCGCCAACGCTATCGAACACCTCCCTCGCGGAAAGGCCCCCGGCTGGGATGGCTTGCCGTGCGAGCTCCTCGTCGCCTTCAGCGAGGACTTCTTCGCGGAAGCTCTGGCCCGGGTGTTCGCAGCATCACGGCTCCGCGGTGCCCTGCCTCCGTCGACGCGGCGCAGCTCCATCTGCCTCGTGCCCAAGGCCCGCGGAGGTCGCGGCCTTGATGGCTACAGGCCCGTCGCGCTGCCCTCGGCCGACTACAGGGTCCTGGCCGCCATCCTTCACCGGCGCCTCAAGCCCCACCTGCGGACCCTTGTGCCGGAATGCCAGACCTACGCCGTCCCCGGGAGGTCCCCGTCATGGAACATCGCCATGGTGACGGACGCCATCGAGGAGGCCACCGCCCTGGGCTCGCCGCTGGCCGTCATGGGCGTCGACCTAGAGTCCGCCTTTGACTCATTGGACCGCGGCTTCCTGGAGTCCCTGCTAACATCCCTCCGCCTCCCGCCGGCCTTCATGGCCTGGATTAACATCCTCTACGCCGGGGCGGACGCCACCATCCGGGTCGGAGGCTTTCATACAACAGCCTTCCCCCTTCTCAACAGCCTCAGGCAGGGTTGCGCCGTAAGCGCCGCACTCTTCAGCATCGCCACGGGGCCGCTGCTACGTCGCCTGGAGTTGACCCTCGGCGTGGGCAATGTCATCGCCTACGCCGACGACATCGTCCTCCTATTCCATCGCGACGGAGACTTCGAGCGGGTGGCGACCGTTTTCGAAGATTACAGGCAGGCCTCCGGAATCGGCGTGAACCTCCGGAAGAGCGCTGGCCTCTGGTGCGGCGCCTGGCGCAACCGCGGCGACTCCCCTCTCGGCGCCTCCTGGTCGACCACCTCCATCAGGGTCCTCGGGCTCGACATCGCCCCCAGGAGCACCGTCATCCAACGGGAGCAGCATCTCCTGGCCCTCCTGGAGACTGCATGCCGCAAATGGACGCCCTTCACCCGCGGCCTCTCCCTCGTCGGGCGAGCAAGAGCGACGAACACGCTGGTGGGGTCTGTCATCCAGCACCACCTGCATGGATACCTTCCATCACCCCCGACCATCGCCAAGCTGCAGGCCCGACTGGCGAGGTTCGTCTGGGGACAAGACCACACGGCGTGGCTTCCCGCCAATGTCATGGCGAGGCCAGTTGCCATCGGAGGCCTCGGCCTCCTCGACCTCGCGACCCAACTCCAGCTCGCCTGCCTCAAGGGGGTGCAGGTCGCGCTCCGCGGGGGCAGAAATGCCTTCAGCTGGCTGGTCGGCGGCAACAGCGGGGAAGCCTGGATCCACCCTCCACCGGACGGCACCCGTCTCCAGCCCCGCCGTCTCCGGCTGCTGAAGCTGTGGGAGGAGGCCTCCAACATCCTGGGCCTCAACCACCGGGCGGTCCCCACTGCTCAGCTGCTGGACCTCCCCATCATCGGCGGCTGCCGGTTCCTCCGCCCTCCCGACCTCCTGGCCCCTGCCCGCTGGCGCGGAGCCCGAGTCCGGGATCTCATCGTGGAGGAAAATCTCATCGCCCGCCCAACGCGCTCGGCCCTGGCTGACGCCGCGACCCTGGGCGCCTTCTGCCGGAGGCTGACCTCCGAGAACGCCGTGGGCTTCGGGGCGGAGTCTACGCCCTCATCTAGCTCCTTAGCTGCGGCCGTGGTGCTGCGGGGGACGGCTACGCCGTTCCTCAACGGTCTCACGACCCGCTCAGCCCGACGGGCCCTGGATCGCCCGCGCCTCGCCGCCACGCCCATCTCCAGATTCCTGGCGAGATGGACGCCCACCATCAATCCACCATCCAGGATCGACTGGGCCTCACTGCGGCGTTGCGCCTACTCGGGCCACGAGGCTGACGCGGCCCTCAAGTTGGCCCTCCACGCCCTGCCCCATCCGGCCCATCCTGCCTCGGTCGGCCCCTCCTGTCCTGCCTGCGGGTCCATCGACCGCTCCCTCGGCCACCGTTACTGGTGCTGCCGTTCCATCAGGCCTCTCATCAGAGAGGCCTTCAACATCATAGGGCGGCCCCCTGACCCGCAGGCTTGGATCTTCGGTGGGTCCAGCCTTGAGGACGACGTCCTTTCCATCCTGGCGTCGGCAAAGTTGCGAATTTATCGTTACTTTGTCCAGGTTGGGCTCGGAGAAGCGGTGGAGGACCCGCTCATCGCCTGGTCCAGGACCCTCCAGCGCCGAGGTCTCCTACCTTTGTCCCTCTTGTAAATTTGTTTCATTTATATATATATTTAATTTTCTATGTATATATTTTATTCTCTTCCTCTCTCTCATGTGAGATGTAACATTGTCTAAGATGACAATAAATAATTTTTAATTGTCAATTGTCACACACACACACTCGAGCGTGCAGCCACGCTTTTGCGGGCTCCGCCGTTTTCGCCTCTGGAGTGTGTGTAAAAGGCGCTTACCATCACGAGTTTAGTACCAGAAGAAACCTCTCGATCCGCTGAACAAGTGCCTGAAAGGCCCAGCACTGGATCTCAACCAGGCGAGGATTTATCGCTGAAAAAAGGAATTATAGAGAATTCTTCTCTAGAATTTTCTATGGAATATCGAAAACATGCAAGTCCGCCGGCGCGCGAGGTGCATGGAATGCTGGCTGCCGCGCGGGGTTACGTCACGGCGCCGCCGACTGCTGCTTTTACCAGCGCTACAACAGCCAGCCCGGGCTCGCTCAACTGGGCCGACAGCGATATGGCGGAGGTGGACGCCAACGACGGCTACACAGTCGTGAAGGGCAAGAAGAGGCGCCGCGGCTCAACATCACCTGAGCACGCTGCAAGGCAGCCCAACAAGCCTGGAGAGCAGCGCAGCTCCCAGCAGCGGAAGCGGCCAACAGGGCCGAGAGCAGTGCCGCCTCAGGAGATCAAGGCGACACGCGCCGACATCGCCGACGCCAAAGCGAGGCAGGCTACTACCAACCACGAGAACTACGTCTTCGTGGAGCTGTGCCCAGACATCCCGGACTACTCCTACCTCCGGGCAATAAGAATGCTACTCGGAGGGCCAAAAGGCATTACGCAGTTCAATAAAATGAACGGCCACTACATCGTGGGCCTCGCGAACAAGAACCTCGCGAACCGTCTGGTCGCGGACGGCCTGGAAATCGAGGGAACGTCCCTCAAGGTCTTCCCCTTCCGCAAGAGGGCGGAGCGTATAGTCGTGGCCTACCTGCCCGGCTTTGTGGAGGACAGCACCATCGTGAACGTCCTGAGCCAATTCGGGAAGGTCACCTCCATCGCCCCCATCCTGGTCAAAATGGGGGAGTTCACCTCCACCGACGGCCGCCGGGAGGCGTTCATCCTGCTCCGCGAGGGCGTAAGGCTGGAGACGCTGCCCACCCGACTGACCATCGAGTCCAAGGGAGACACTCTCAGCCTTCCTCTCTTTTGGAATCAAGTGTTCCAAATGCGGGAAACAGGGCCACCGCAGAGCCGACTGCCCAGCGCTCGCCAGGCAGAACAGCAGCCCCAGGCAAGCAGCGTCTCCCAACGACGCAAGGCCCCCTCCCCCTCCTCCTCCTCAGCAGCCAAGGAAGCCGGCACCGGCGCCCGCAACACCGGCGTCCCCTTTCCAACCGGCGAAGACATCAACAGAGGCTACGGCGATCCCCTCGGCGCCCCATCCTGCCGAACCGATGGATCTCGCCCAGCCCGCCCTCCCTGCTCCCCTGGCTGCCCAGCGGCCCCTCGAGCCTCGCATCTCTCCGCTCGACCACGAGATGTCGGTGGAGAAGCTGACCTCACCTCCCTCCACGCCTGCCCGGGGAGAATCCGCACTCAAACAGCTGCTGAAGCACATCGAGGAGACCCCCACCCTTTCCATCGACTGGGACAAGCTGCCCGGCCTTAACTGCAAGGACGCACAGCAACTCCTCACCTCTTAAACCACCATGAAGAGGCTAGCGCCCACGCTGACAGAGGCACAGGTCGCCACCCTCGACAAGTTGCACGAAACCTTCAGGGCCTCGTGCCCAGACTCCAACTCCACCATCCGCAAAACCCTCCAGAAGACCAGGAGGGTGCTGCGTGACCTACAGCGCCAATGAACCACCGCGTCGCCACCATCAACGCGCGAGGGCTCGCCACTCGGGGGAGGAGCCTTGCCCTTTGCCATCTCCTCAGGCAACATCACGTGGACATCGCGTTTGTCCAGGAGACAAACGCATTTTATCTGGGCAGCGGCCAAGACCTCTGCCTCGGCTACAACGCTGTTGTATTAGCCCATCCCGTAGCCATCTCAGGATCCGGACTCGCCTGCGTCTTCGGGCCAGGCGTAGCCGTGATACAACAGCGCGTCCTGTGGCCGGGCCACATCGCCTTGGCAACCATAGATGTCCACGGCGAGGAGATGACGGCCATCGCCGTTCATCTGGCGCATTAACCCCGAGAAAGAAACCTACAACTGGAGCTCCTGGCGGCGACAGCGGCACAGGAGGAGGAGGGGGCCTGCTGGATCATCGGCGACTTTAACATCAGAGATCGGGGCCCCTCACCATCATCATCGTCGGATGCCCTCGCCGCTCTACTGGACCTGGCCGCGCTGGTCGACGTGGCCACCCAGTACGACGCCGCCCACCTGCCCACCAGAGTCGCCAGGCACGGCGACCAAGTCGAATCCAGCCGCCTGGACCTGATCCTCGTCCCTGCTGGAGTCCTGGATCGCGTGTCCATCTACGCGACCAGCCACTACCACCTCTCGGACCACCGCCTCGTGCTGCTCCAGGTGGGCCCGCCCACCACCGCCGTCTCCTCCCCCACCCAGCCTCGCTTGGCCGCGATGCTCCGCTCGGGCCTTGCTCTCGAACATCTGGCTGGCTACATCCGGGAGTTGGAGGAAGACACAGCGCACGATGACGACGACGGGATCCTATGGGACAGGTAGACCACCATCAAGGCGGGGCTGCTGGCGGAGGCCAGATCCCTGCACGATCCGCGCCACGCTGCCAGCGACAGCTACATCTACAGGGCAAGGCGCTATATCGCGGCGCAGCTCGAGGCCTCCTCCATCCGGGCCGACTACCCATCGCTGCCGGACCTAGCACGCGCCATCCGCCTCCGACGCCCGGTCAGCGTCATCAGGGACGAGGAGGACAACGTCATCGAGGGCCCAGAGCTTCGGCGGAGGGCGTTCGCGACCTTCCAGCCCCGCTTCGCCCGTCCCACCAGCGATCCAGCTGCGGGAGCTGCCTTCATCGCCAGCAGCGCGCCTTCCACCACCACCACCCGCGAGCTGAGTGAGGAGGACCCGCTCCACCGGCCAGACATCAGCCCCAGTGAGATCGCCCACGCCATCGAGCACCTCACTCGCGGAAAGGCCCCCGGCGAGGTCGCGGCCTTGATGGCTACAGGCCTGTCGCGCTGCCCTCGGCCGACTACAGGGTCCTGGCCGCCATCCTTCACCGGCGCCTCAAGCCCCACCTGCGGACCCTCGTGCTGGAATGCCAGACCTACGCCGTCCCCGGGAGGTCCCCGTCATGGAACATCGCCATGGTGACGGACGCCGTCGAGGAGGCCACCGCCCTGGGCTCGCCGCTGGCCGTCGATCTAGAGTCCGCCTTTGACTCACTAGACCGCGGCTTCCTGGAGTCCCTGTTGATGTCCCTCCGCCTCCCGCAGGCCTTCTTGGCATGGATCAACATCCTTTACGCCGGGGCGGACGCCACCATCCGGGCCGGAGGCTTTCATACAACAGCCTTCCCCCTTCTCAACGGCCTCAGGCAGGGTTGCGCCGTAAGCGCCGCACTCTTCAGCATCGCCACGGGGCCGCTGCTACGTCGCCTGGAGTTGACCCTCGGCGTGGGCAATGTCATCGCCTACGCCGACGACATCGTCCTCCTATTCCATCGCGACGGAGACTTCGAGCGGGTGGCGACCGTCTTCGAAGATTACAGGCAGGCCTCCGGAATCGGCGTTATGGCGCCCCTGTCATGGCGAGGCCAGTTGCCATCGGAGGCCTCGGCCTCCTCGACCTCGCGACCCAACTCCAGCTCGCCTGCCTCAAGGGGGTGCAGGTCGCGCTCCGCGGGGGCAGAAATGCTTTCAGCTGGCTGGTCGGCGGCAACAGCGATGAAGCCTGGATCCACCCTCCACCGGACGGCACCTGTCTCCAGCCCCGCCGTCTCCGGCTGCTGAAGCTCTGGGAGGAGGCCTCCAACATCCTGGGCCTCAACCACCGGGCGCTCCCCACGGCTCAGCTGCTGGACCTCCCCATCATCGGCGGCTGCCGGTTCCTCCGCCCTCCCGACCTCCTGGCCCCTGCCCGCTGGCGCGCAGCCCGAGTCCGGGACCTCATCGTGGAGGAACATCTCATCGCCCGCCCAACGCGCTCGGCCCTGGCTGACGCCGCGGCCCTGGGCGCCTTCTGTCGGAGGCTGACCTCCGAGAACGCCGTGGGCTTCGGGGCGGAGTCTGCGCCTTCATCTAGCTCCTTAGCTGCGGCCGTGGTGCTGCAAGGGACGGCTACGCCGTTCCTCAAAGGCCTCACGACCCGCTCGGCCCGACGGGCCCTGGATCGCCCGCGCCTCGCCGCCACGCCCATCTCAAGGTTCACCTCGAGATGGTCGCCCACCATCGGTCCACCACCATCCAGGATCGACTGGGCCTCGCTGCGGCGCTGCGCCTACTCGGGCCACGAGGCCGACGCGGCCCTCAAGTTGGCCCTCCACGCCCTGCCCCATCCTGCCTCGGTCGGCCCCTCCTGTCCTGCCTGCGGGTCCATCAACCGCTCCCTCAGCCACCGTTACTGGTGCTGTCCCTCCATCAGGCCTCTCATTAGAGAGGCCTTCAACATCATAGGGCGGCCCCCTGACCTGCAGGCTTGGATCTTCGGCGGGTCCGGCCTTGAGGACGACGCCCTTTCCATCCTGGCGTCAGCAAAGTTGCGAATTTATCGCTACTTTGTCCAGGTTGGGCTCGGAGAAGCGGTGGAGGACCCGCTCATTGCCTGGTCCAGGACCCTCCAGCGTCGAGGTCTGCTTCCATCATCCCCCTTGTAAAATATATGTAAATATTTATTTTTTATGTAATATATTTCTTTTCTTATGGCAAAATAGCCTAGCTGTGAAAGCTTTAGACTTTAGAACCTGATGTCCCTGGTTCGAACACGTTTTTCGCTATCTTTTTTTTCTCGTTGATAAATTGATGTAACATTGTCTAAGATGACAATAAATATTTTTAATTGTCAATTGTCACACACACTCACAGGTACATTCATTTTTTTTATATATATATAGATGATCTGGCTTTGTGTTTTCTACTCGAATGAATGTTTTCTGTTAGAATTATGTTTCTGCATACTAAAAGTGAACTCGCTTCACCCGTGGTCTCTGCTCTTTGGAATTTTTTCCCTATATAATTTTGTATCTGATTATCAAACATGATACAGAAATATTTTCATTATCATTTTCTGACTAAAAAACAACTATTTTTTCCCAGAACCTGTCAATTTCAATTTTTCTTGGCTAAAAATGCGACAATGCTGGAGGTTGCGAAAGGATTTTTTCAATAAATGTTCAAGACATGGAAGGAATTAGAAATCCAAATATTCAGATTCCTATCTAAAACGTCCTTGGAATTACAAGCAAATAAATGAGAAAAGCCAACAAATATATTAATTTTATCTGTTATAATTTATCGTAAAGATAGAGGCTGCCTGGCCGGCATTTATATTTATATAAAAAATAGACACTTCGGCCAGTTGGAGTTTTTTATTTTCTCAACGTTTCGACAAAAATCTTTTGTCTTCGTCAGGAAAAGTAAATAAAATTAAACATTTGGCAAGGCGTTAAAAATTGTTCTGAGGTTTGCAAGGGCGTTCTCACGTGATTTTTCGAATTTAGTACAACATCTAAAGCGCGAGTCAAAAACAAATATTAAACTCGTCAAAGACTATGATCTTGGAAATAAAAATATATAATAATAAAATTATAATAAATTAAGTAAAAATAAATAAATAAAGTAATATAATAATAATATTCACAAAGATTATTATATAGATTTCTCTAACTATTATGTCCATTTTTATCTAGCTTATTAACTACTTTTTAAATTTAAAAATGAAGCTTATTGTTGCGGAATATCTTCAAAAGTATTTATAGTTATTTTCCCAAATTCTCGTCATACCCATCCCTCTAAAAATAATCTTTCCTTTTTAAATTTTATATTCCTGTGAAATATCTCAATATCATTCCAATCTGGCCTATGTCCTGAAAATAATGCATGTTCCCCAATTTTGCTTAACGCCCTTCTCCCCAATAAACCCTGATGGTGTTCCTTAATTCTGGTCTCTAAATTTCGGCCGGTTTCTCCTACATAAATTTTGTCACATTCTGTGCATTTAATCCCATAAATTACGTTATTTGGTTTTGATGTGCTTATGTTATCCTTCATTATGTTATTTCTAGTTTAAAATTCCCTTTTTGTTCCAGTACTGTACCAAATATTATATTTACATTTTTTCAAAATTCTATATATTTCGTTATCAACTTCTCTAATATAAGGAATTTTTATATTATTGTAACCTTCTGTAGTTCGATTCGAATTTGGCCTATCTGTTTCATATCTTCTAATCCATTTATTTATGAAGCCAACTGGATATTCGGACTGTTTTAACTCCGATCTAATTTTCTTTATCTCTTTTTTTATAAATATCTTGGTCTGTACATACCTGTTTGGCTCTTTGTACAAGAGATTTTATCACCTGCCTTTTGTGTAATATAGGATTATTAGAATTAAAATTTAGATGTATCCCACAGTCTGTTGGCTTTCTGTAAACGCTGGTTATAATAGATCCATCTTCTTTTCGGCTTAATCCTACATCTAAGAATGGTATAAATCCTTCTTTTTCTGTTTCAACAGTAAATTCCATTCCTATTTCTAAATTATTTAATTTGACAATGATCTCGTTAAGTTTTTCTTTTTGGATCACTGCGAAAACATCATCTATATACCGCTCCCATATCTTTATTCCCTCTATTAAAATTGCCTTTCTATCTATTGACGCCATTACAATGTCAGCTATTATCATACTGGTAGGGCAACCCATAGCAGTACCGTCTTTTTGTCTGTAAAATTTAGCCCCATATCTGAAATAAATATTTTCTAAACATAACCTAAAGCCTTCTATCATTTCATCGATTTCTAATCCTTTGATAACGCAATCTTGTCTTTTCACCTCGAAATATTCTTTAAGCTCTTTAAGAGCTAGACTTCTATTAATATTGGTAAAAAGCGATTTGACGTCAAAGGATACCATTATTTCATGTTCATTTAGCTTTAAATTTTTAGTGATATCTAATAACTCTTTCCTATTTCTAATTCCTAACCCAGAAATCTTTCTTGTAGTCGGAATTTGGTTTTTAAGCCAGTCCGCCAAACCTCTGGTGGGGGCCTTGAATCCTGACACAATGGGCCGTAGGGGAACTCCTTCCTTGTGGATCTTTGGAAGTCCTTTGAAGAGAGGTGCAGCGACATCTTCTAGTTTCAATTTTATTTTGTCCAAGGCCTTAGATTTCATGTTTCTGATAAATTTAGATATTTTAAGCTTTATCTTTTTAGTAGGGTCTCCTCGAATTTCTTCATATGTGTTGTTATCATTAAGAAGGCTCGTGATTTTATCATTATAATCTTTTCTCTTCATCACGACTGTCTTGCCTCCTTTATCTGCCTTAGTTATAACAATGCCGTGGTCATTTTTTAATTTCTTGATATCCCCCCATTCTGAGCTTTTTGCTTTATCTAATTCATATTTTTTTTCGTTTTTGGTGGTCCTATATATTACATTTGTTATTTTGTTTCTAATAATAACTTTATCATTATCATTCAAATTTTTTATTCCATTCTCAATGTTAGAAATTAATCTAATATAATCAGTTTTGAGAGGCGTAGGTCTATAGTTTGACCCTTTATCAAGAAGCCTCAACTGATCTTCAGTTAGATCCTTCCCTGAGATGTTGCATACTCTTCTAGGATCGACCTTCTTTATTCTAGGAGCCCATCTGTCCAGTTTGTTCCTCATTGTGATCATTAGTCGTTCTTTTATTTTATTTATCCCTCTCTGTATACTCTCTTCAAGACTTTTCATGTGATTTTCATCTATTATTTCTGAAATAACACTTCGCTGACTCGTCAATATTTCCTTCTGTATATCTACCATTCTGTGGGATGCTTGGATGCGTGCCTTGACGAACTGAAGACTTGCTCTTCTAGCAATCTGTCTTCCATATGGAGTTTTAACCAGCGCTTTTACATTCAGGCTCGGGGGAATGATATTGAGATCTTTGATACGATGGTTAAAATATAAAGAATGTTTTGTCCTTGCAAACTTGATCATAGTCTTCTCTAGTTGCCTTGCCATCTTGAATACCTCGGGGCCAAAATTGGTCTTGATTATCGTGAAGATAGAGGTTGCCTGGCCGGCATTCATATTCATATAAAAAATAGACACTTCGGCCAGTTGGAGTTTTTAGTCATCTTATTCCAATATCATCACGCATACCACCATAAATTTCACGACATCTTTTTAAATAGTTCCCCTTTTTCAATTAGTATGTTGTTACACTTTTAACTATTTAATCAATTGTTTAATTATAATTCAAATGTTATATGTACCAATTATCCCCTAACAATAATCCACTGGGTGTCTCTAACTTTCTAATATAATTCAATAAATTTAGGGTTCCCAAAAGCAAAGAGACGCAGTTCTGTTAGTAACGGATTTTGCTTACATCACTTCCGACCTCCCACGAGGAATTGACCAATCTGCTGCGAGCAGGCTTGCAGCTATTTAAGGCCAACGTCATCTCAGTGATAAGGCTTTTTTTTTTTTTTGGACTGGCATATATACGACTAAAAATAGCGTTAATAATTAATTATAAAAACACTTTTTAAAAAAGATTTTATTTAAAATGCACTGAAAATAACAAAATAAATATTTCTGAAGTATTGCTTTTTTTTCTGAAGGTACCATTTAACAAATAAAATAATAGACTTAGAAATAAAAGCGGTGGGGTACAATAATAATAAATATGATATCAATGTGATTTTATATGAAGCAAATGATTAGCAAGATTATGCCTTTCATTAAATATATACCTATTTGCTGCATAAAAATCAATGCACCTTTTTTATTCCGTTTATTTAGAAAACTACTAAATTCTATTGGAACGCTTTTATTTAGAAATTAATTATTTTTAGTATTGTTTTAATTGAATAATTCTCTAATATCTAGCATATTTTCATTCAAAAATATTCCTTAAAACATTTTTTTTTTTTAATCTGTAAATTTCTTTTCTCGAATACACACAATACTTTACACAATTTGATTTCATTTAACTAAATTTGCTTACCAACCCTTTGTACATATATCAATTGTGTTGATATATATTTTTTATCTTTTCATCTAACAAACTTGCATACTAATTCTGTACATATTTAAATTTCTTTCTTTCTTTTCTTTTTTCAAAATTTTTGTTTATGTTTAAAGTGCAAGTGTCCCTAGGGGGACATAGTGCTCTAGGTCGAAATAAAGAATTTAGAAAGCCGTATGATTAACCTTTTAGTGAGGTACAAAATTGTACTTATAAAAAAATATACATATAAATACGGAGAATTAATTGAGAAAAAGTTAACTCCTTATCATGCAACTGAAATTTGCTTTCAGCAAGGAGTGCCTTTTTCTCAATTTATTCACCTTATCCCAGTACAATTGCACATTTGTACTGTTTTTTTCACAGAGATTAAAGCTTCTTTTAATTCAAAACCCTAAGTGGAAAAGTTTCTTTAATACTTATATTTCAAATATATATTTTTTCAAATGTACCATAGATATATAAAGACCTCTAGTATATTACATGAGTTAAAATGGGCAAGTGTCACTAACGAGATACACCAATACCTCGCTTTGCGTCGTTTCGTTTTGCGTTTTTTTCGAAGTTGCGTCGCTGCTTAATTTTTACTGATTTTCACTGTGCGTCGTTAGATTTTCGAAGTTACGTTGTTTTGGATTCGAGTCTTTAATTTTTTTCCCTAAAATATGTCAACACCTTTGTTTTTGATTGCGCCTTCACATATTTTCACTTTGCGTCGTTTCAATTTGCGTCGTGTTTTTTTGGAACGTAACCCCAAGGCAAAGCGAGGTTTGGATGTATTGCACTTTGACCGTAGAATATTAAATAAATATGAATTGTATTGAAAGAAATAGTCCAAGAGTAAATAGTTCAAAATACAATAGTTTATTATAATCACGAAAAAAATAAAAATTAAAAGTGTCCAAATTTTATTGTATAAGCGTTCTGATAAAAATTGGAAATCAGCAATTATTTTCAACGCAATTATAAACGGACTAGCGAATTTGTTTATGATCTCATATGTATTATATAAAGGATACCTGCTATAAAAAGAGATAAGATAATATATACATAAAAAAAGATTATATTTGTTTAAATACCAAAATTTAGCATATACCTTTTTTCTATAATTTTTTCCTGTATTTATCCTTAATCGGTACCCAAAATTCAAGGCTCTGTTCCTTTAATGTATGCGTTTTAAAGCTTTCTGTATATATATACAGTTAAACCTGTCTATAGCCCCCCCCCCTCTTGGGACTCACCAAAATAGGGTGCTATAGACA